>CAUYUJ010014353.1:50845-132262 GCA_963575745.1 Prorocentrum cordatum | reverse complement strand
CATCGAGGAGCATCCTTGATCCTTTGGCGAAAAAGCCGCGCACGAAACCAAAAAAAAAAACACAGGGAATGGACGTCCGAGCGATGGCGAGAGAGGGGAAGTGAGGCGAGAGGGTGCGGGCGTTCTCCCTGCGGTCCGCTGCTTCCGTCGCCCCTCCGCCGCCGCCCGCCCTGCCGGCGCCGAGGCTACGGCACCTTCTGCGGGCCCCTGGGCCGCCTGGTCCTGGCGGGCCTGGGGGCCGCCGCCTGCGCCTCGCTGCGAGGAGCCGGGGGCCCCGCGCCTGCTCTCAGGCGATCGCAAACATTCGGGGGAGCGTAAGACCCGGGTTTGCCGGGACTCGGGTTCGCCATCGTTTTTTGACGACCGCGCCTCGGATTTTGACGAGGAGGAGTTGCGTGGGATGTCTGCAGCGGGAGGCCTCGTCAAAATGCAGGCTCGGCCTCGTCATTTTTTTGACGACCTCGTCGGGGATTTCCGAGTCCCCCGTACCCGGGTCTTACGTCTCCCCGAAACATGGATCAAGGGGGCGTGGATTAGCGACGGGTCCCGTTTCCGTGGGAAATCGCGGATTTCCGCCGCCGAGCGAGGCGGCACCGGCGGCATTTTGGGGAGGACACCTCCCCCGATGCATGGATTTGGCGCCCGCGCGCCAAATCCAACGATCGCTAATCCATGTTTGCGCGCTCCCGATTCGAGACCCCCACCAAATTACCACCCCAGTTGGGGATACACCCCTCGAAGCTTCAAATTTCACGACCTCTCTCCCCATCTAGGGGGGCAGATCGGCCAGTGGGGCCCAGGCCACGCCGCTGGGGACGGGGATCGATTAAACGATACTCAAATGGGGGAGCGGTGGGAGATGCAACAGTTCGCTTGCGCGAACTCTTGCGCGAACTACTGGCGGGGGTCACGAACTGATGCAGGGGGCGTCAGCCATGTTCGTTTGACGAACGATGCCATCTACGCGCAACTATTGCGTCCTGACCGCAAACGATGGCATCCATGCCAAAACTACTGCAAGTACTATTACACGTACCTTTACTATTCCTTGGACAGGCCTAGAATTGAGGTAAATCCGTTCCTCAACGCTCTGAAACGGCCGCGGTGCCCAATGCATTTCCAAAACCCAACGAGTCTCAGAGATTTCCTATTCATATCGATCCGATGTTGTCTCGTTTCTGCCGTCGTCTTAGCTCCAGCTCCTTCTCTTACTGCTTCAGACGCTTCTCCGCCTCTTTGCTTGGTCTAGTTGATCATGGACTTGGCATCGCTCGGACGTGTGCATTTTTCCTTCGGCGAGGACTGTCGAGGAGCATCCTTGATCATTTGGCGAAAGAACCACGCACGAAACCGAACAAAAACACAGGGAATGGACGTCCGAGCGATGGCGAGTGGAGGGTCCGTATCCTTGAGCCAGTCCCCATCCCCTCTGGACCATGGTATCTCGGCCCCTCCTCCTCCTCCTCCTCCTCCTCCTCCTCCTCCTTCTCCTCAGCCATTTCCAGGTTTCGAACTAATTGCTTTCCTTTTGAACCGCGCACGTGAAAGTGGCGCAGCGGTTCAGAGCCACCCACGAGAACCCGATGAGTTCGGATGCCGCCTCCTATTCGAAGAAGACCTGGGTCTGCTCTCGGAAAGGATGTGGATTCGGCAATTTCATGTGGCGCAACCAGTGCCGTGACTGTGGTCAACGGGCGCCCCAGCGAGTGCTCAAACAGTTACGGTTCCCTGACAGTGCCGTCCCATGGTTTCCGCCGCCTCCCAGAGGCAACTGGGCCAATGGTCTGCCGCGGACCGCGCAGACCCCTCCCACGAACAAGAAGCTGGTTGTGCGGGCCATTCAGGAGTTTGCAGCGAGCTCTGGCAAGGACCTCTCAGAGCTGCGTCAGCATGCGGAAGCTTCTCCTCCTGAGCCGCAACCGCAGCTTGCAGACCTCACCTCCAAGAGCGTCCAGGACTTGCTCCAGCGACGCTCAAAGAAGGAGAAGCAACTCACAGCTGCGCAAGCCCGCGGGGCTGTCTGCCGCGACGCCCTCGCCCAGACCCAGAAGCAGCTGGATGACGCAAATCAAACCATCGCTGATCATGCGGAGTCTCTTGCTAAGACCGAAGCCGCGATCAGATATGCCCAGGCCAAGGCCTTCGTGCCAGAGGTCAAGAATGAGGATGAGGACGATCCCGCAGCCACTGTCGCCAGCCTCGAGACTCTCTCGGCCTTGCTGGGCAAAGCCGCCACCCGCTTCGGGCTCGACTTCTCGGCCCAGACGGAGGTGGTCGGCGCCAAGGCGCAGGAGGCCAGGGCCAAGCTACAGGCTCGCGCTCCCCCTCCAGCTCCTGCTGGGCCTCCAGGTGCTGTTCCTCATGGGGCTGGGGCCGCTGCTGCTGCTGGCGGAGGCCCACCAGGAGAAAGCCAGGATGAGACCATGTCCGATGCTGGCGTCAAGGTCGAGTTTGACCCCGAGGATGACGAGGTTACCACGGCGTTCGCGGTAGCTGGGTTCGATGTCGCCGCCGACAGCGCCAAGTTCAAGCGCTTGTTGGAATTTCTCGGCGACACGGCCGCCAAGAGGACACGGTTGGGGTGATGGCCCTCAGCCTGGCTGGTCGGGCCTACAGCAGCCGCGGCACGAGGATGCCGTGATTGATGTTTCTGCAAAGCTGGGATTGATGTCAGTCAACTCTTCGCAGTGGTCAACTTGTCAGGCGCTCATGGAGTGGCTGAAGTACGACCAGGACACGGGTGTCCCGCGTTGCCTCTGCCTCCAGGAGCACAGGATCAAGCAGGACGGTCTCTGGAGCTCAGCTCGACGCTGGGCGGCGCAGCGCGGATTGGGCACGCACGGTGGCAAGGCGGTGAGTACTGGCGACGGGGTGCTCAGTTCTTCAGGAGGTGTGGCCGTGCTCTCACGGCTGCCAGCTGTTGCTGAGGCTCAGCTGGCCACTCTGGACGTACCGACCCATCGCGTGCACACGGTGAAAGTCACCATCGGGCTGCCTGTCCCGCTCTACGTCATCTCCCTGCACCTGGTCACGTCCATCGGGCTCGCCGAGGACAACCTGGACACCCTGGCGGCCCTGGTCGTCCACCTGGGGGCCCTGCGCGCCCCATGGGTTGTCTTGGGAGATTGGAACATGGCACCCGCGGGCGTTGAGAGCTGGGCGGACAAAGTCCACGGAGCTGTGCTTCGACCTTTCCAGCCTACCTGTGGTGCTCGCTAGATCGATTTCGGGGTGTGCAGCGAGGTCCTGGCCAAGTTCGTGGACTCGGTGGGACTGCTTCCCGCCGCGCCTGTGCAGACCCACTCTGTCGTCTCAGTCAAGTTTGTTGGCCGTGGTGCCAAGGCCGCTGTCTGCGTGCCGCTGCTTCCCCTGCTCTTTCCGCTTGTCAAGCCTCCCCCTGTGAGGCCCGCGCCTCGCGAAAAGCTGCCCTGGTCTTGGGAGATTGGCGAGGCTCTCCCGAGCGCTATCGGCGAGGCGCGTGCTGAATGGTTTGGGCATGTTGAGGCGTACCTTGCTCAGTTTCATGACCTGGCCGAATGGAGCCAAGGGCGATGGCGAGGCCGCGCCCCAAGGATTTGCAACCGTTGTCAAACCTCTGGAAGTCGCCTGGCGTGATTCGCTCAGGCAACACACCTCTGCGGAGTGCAAATCCTGGTCCAGGTTCTATTCGGCGCGCTTTCGCCGGGCGGCCCTGGGGCCCGCTGCCGGAGATCGACGAGAGCCCAACCTGGCCGCCCTCCGCAGACAGAGGCGCACGGCCGCTGGTTTTAAGATTGTCTCCTGGCCAGACTCGGAGGCCCTCGGACCCTGGGGGGGCCGTCCTCTTCCTGACTTGGTTAGGTTCCTCGCCGACGGCCCGCTAGGCCTCATTCAAGAAGTGAATGCCTTTTTACAGGGGCTGCGGGACCACCTCCAGGCTCTCCTGTTCAGGGGCAAACAAGACTGCGCCAAGGCCTGGGAGGCCTGGTCTCAGGCCGCGGCTCGGGATGAGGGCGGCAGCGCGGCCTATCGCTTCGTTCGTGACAGTGTGGGGCCCTCGGTCGTCGCTTCGCAGCCTTTGGATGGTGCCCCCCCCCCCCCTCCCAGTTGCAGGTTCTCAAGCTCTTGACAAGATTTTGGAGGACTGGGAGCCCCTCTGGGTTGCTCCTTGTAGGATGCATGAGGAACCTCCTGAGGCCTGGGACCTTGAGGCACTCTGTCGTGACACTGTTTTGCCTGGGCACGGGGCAGGTATGAGCGCCAGTCTTGCCGCTGATGGCAACCCCTCTCCTGGGGGGTCCAGCGCGGCGCTCTACCCCTTAGAGCCCCTTCCGCCCCTCACTCTGGAGCAACTTGACCGTGTCCTGGGGGCCTACTCGTCGACGGCTGGACTTGGCTGGGACAAGCTGCACCCGCGACGACTGCTGTGGCTGCCTCCTTCGTATAGGCACTTTCCTAGACATCTTACACGCCTGAGAACGTAGGCCACACCCCTGACCTCCACCGTCATGAGTTTCTCATGACGCCTCATTTGTCGTGAGTATTTTGCATTGTCGTGAGATCGTGGCTTTTCTCAAAGTTGTCGTGAGTTTTGTTATGATGTCGTGAGTTTTGTTTTGATGTCGTGAGTTTTGCTTTGCTGTCGTGAGTTTCGTTTTCAGACCACACCCATTAGCATGATGTGTCTTTAATGGCATTTATGACATGGCATGACTACTATTATTACTACTACTACGACTACGACGACTACTATACGACTACGGCTACGACTACGGCTACGACTACGACTACGACTACGACTACGGCTAGTACCTACCGCTAAGCTTCGCTGCTATATTATTCACCATTAATAAATCTGCATGTAATTCCAAAAACGAAATCGAAAATTTCTGGGGCCCTTTAAAGAGGCCGAAGGAACGCGTCGGCATTTTATATTTTAATAATCTACTACTACTACCACTACTACTACTACTACTACTACTACTACTACTACTACTACTACTACGACTACCACCGCTACTACTACTACTACTACTACTACTACTACTACTACTACTACTACTACGACTACTAGTACTACTAGTACGACTACTACTACGACTATTAATACTACTATACTGGTGTTATTACTCGGTGCCCCATCCTGGCGTTCATCTTGTTCCCCCCTTTCACCCACCCCCCGACGGCAGTGACCCATTAATGAGCTTGTCCAGGCCAGCAGCGGCGGTTCGCTTAACATTCCTTTATCTTTCCAACCTCATATTTCTCTTTTCTCCCCTTCTCCAGCTCGACAGCCTGTCCTTGACATCCCCCCGCTTGCCAGCGCGCGACCGCGCGCGCGGGCAGCCATTTGTGCTCGAGAGTTCTCCGAACTCTCGCGAGCGCGGCGCCGCGCGGCGCCGCGCCCCCCCGCTCGCGGCGGCGGCCGCACCTCGAGGCCTTTTTCCGTCGACCCAGGAGGTGGAGGTAGGAAGGGAAGGATGTGGAGGAGGAGGAGGAAGAGGAAAAGTAGGAGGAAGAGGAGGAAGGAGGAAAACGAGGAGGAGGAGGAGGAGGACTAACAGAAAAGCAATGGATCGAAAGGAGAAACGCCTCGGGTTATATGCGTGGCTCGCGACCGCGGGAGCGAACTCCACGTGTCCTCCGCCACGGCCGTGTCTCCGCGCGACATGCGCGCACGTGGTCAGACCCGCTGGGCTGGCCAGTCCACGCCCAGCCTGGGCCCAGGTGGCCAGGAGAGCCAGCGTGGGTGCAGCCAGCCCCATGGCGGCGGAGCTTCGAGGAGGCTCTGCAGTTCAATTGGCCGCCTGGCCGCCCTTGGAGTGTACATTGCCTGCCTCCTGCAGATGTCCCAGGGCCCTGGGCGCGCGGCTGGCCGGCCCCAGGGCCCATCAGCGAAGAGCTCATCCAGCGCGCGTGGGCCGCCGGGTGCCCATTCTAAAGCAAGGGTGGCATTTCCTTGGGATCGACGGGGGTCGTGGGCCCATGCGTCGGCCAATCCCGCAACCCCCATGGGGGTTGCGGGATTGGCCGATCATGCGCCTGCGAGCGCTCGAGGTACACCACGTTCGTGTGGATCGAGGGGCACACCGACCTCGACGCGCCGATCGTACGGCCACGCCCGCAGCCGCGCGCCTGGGACGCGGCAGGCGTGTCCATCACTGCGTCAGGCAGTGGATGGACTAACTGGGGGAGGAGATCAGAAACGGGAGGAGGAGGATCGAGGAGACGAGGGAGGAGGAAGAAAATGAGGAGGAGGAAAAGCTTGAGGAGGAGAGAAGGAAAAGTAGGAGGAGGAGCGGAATAAATGAGGAGGAAGAAACGAGGGAGAAGGAAGAACATGAGGAGGAGGAAGAACATGAGGAGGAGGAAGAACGAGGGAGGAAGAAGAAAGTGAGGAGGAGGAAAAGTCAGGAGGAGAATCAGGATCAGCAGGAGGATCAGGAAGAGGGCGCACACGAGCAGGATGCTAACTTTGAAATGTTCCCCCTCCTCCTTCTTCAGATTCGCCCCCTTCCCCGTCCTCCAAGTGGCCTCGGCCTTAATTCCTGGGCCCCCGCGGCTGCTGGTTCTGCTGCCGCTGCCGCTGCTCTTCCCCGATAGGCTCCTTCCGTCGACATGACCCCGAAGGCGAAGAAGTTCAGGTTCGAGGCCACGGTTCGAGTGGATGCTGAACTGGTGGCTCAGGCTCTGCTCTAGTCTCCTCCTCCCACTCCTCCTCCTCCCACTACTCCTCCTCCCACCCCTCCCACTCCTCCCACTCCTCTTCCTCCCGCTCCTCCTCCCACTCCTCATCCTGTTTCTTCTCTCCTCCTCCCGCTCCTCCTGCCACTCCTCCTCTCACTCCTCGATCCTCCTCCTCCTCCTCCTGGGATCCGACTCCTCCCACTCCTCCCACTCTTCCCACTCCTCCTGCTCCTCCCACTCCTCCTGGGTCCCACTCAACGCCTCCTCCTCATCCCACTCCTCCTCCTCCTCCTCCTCATTCTTCTCTACTTTCCTCCTCCACTTTCCTCCAATCCGCCTCCATCCGAGCGAGGCTCTCCTCGACTTCGACGGGGACCACGCGTTCCTGGAAGGCGCCCGTGAGCCAAGGATGAGGACCACGAAGAGGATCGAGGAGGATAAGGATGAGAACGAGGACGAAGACGACGGCGATGAGGAGGATGAGCCTGAGGATGAGGACAAAGAGGACGCGGGTACTGAGGACGAAGATGAGGGCGAGGAGACGCTGAGACGACGGCCTCGACGACGCTTTCGACGACGGCTTCGACGACGGCCTCGATACGGCCCCGACGATGGCACTGGCAACGGCGTCGACGATGGCTCCGACGTCGGCCTCGACGACGACCAACGATGAGCCGTCGCCTGTCAAGGCTTCGAAGGCAAGATCCCCGAGTTCCGCTACAGCTGTGAGAAGTTCGAAGATCGACCGAAGGTGGACGAGCTGCAGGCTCGGGGGGGGGGAGCTTGGACTCGAGTGGAACAACTTAGAGGCGCAGGAACGTTTTCGGATGAAGGAGGGCCTCATGAGGGAGGAGAGCAGGTGAGCAGGTGAGATGAGGATTTAGGGGGATGAAGCGAACAAGGATTATGAGGGAGGAGAGCAGGTGAGAGGATGCTGTAGGAGGATGAGGTGGTGAAGGACGCTCTCGTCCACGTGATCTGATCGTTCCCGTCCGTGTGGTCTAAGTCCCTCCTGCATCTTACTGCAGATTCTCCACCCCTCCCTTCGCCCCCCCCCCCCCCATCTCGAGGCCGAGGTCAAGCTGATCAGCACGCTCAAGATGATCGGCGCAGGCAAGCGCTACAGCCAGAAGCTGATGATGGACCGCAACGGCAGGGCATTAGGATACGGAAGATGGGAGCTATGCGGAGGAAGAGGAAGAGGATGACGCGAAAGTGAGGAGGGGAAGGAGGAAGAGGAGAAGTGAGGAGGGAAACGAGGAGGCGTGCCAAAGGAGGAAGGAGGAGGAGGAGGAGGAGGAGGAGGAGGAGGAGCAGCGGTTTCGAAGCTACCCTCGATGACGGCGGTCTCGACGACGGTCCCAGCCATGTCGGCGACAGTCTCGGCGATGGCAGCGACGATTGCCTCAGCGACAGCAATCGATCAGGACGAGGGGAAGAGAGATGAGACGTGTGATGATGATGGTGAGCATGGTGAAGCTGATGCTGATGCTGATGCTGATGATGATGATGATGATGATGATGATGATGATGATGATGCGAGGATGATGATGGTGACCACGACGATGATGATGATGATGACGGCGATGCTGATGCTGCTGATGATGATGAGGGCAGGAGGGGTAGGGAGAGAGAGAGAGAGAGAGAGAGAGGAGAGGGAGAGGGAGAGAGAGAGAGAGAGAGAGAGAGAGAGAGAGAGAGAGAGAGAGAGAGAGAGCCGCAGGACGCGTGGCACAAGGCGTTCCACCAGAGGTACATCGACGGTTGGCGCACGGATAAGGGCAGGAAGCCGCAGGCCAGGCGCCTGAACGGGATCATGTTCCCTCCTTGGTTTGGGAGGTACGGGGAGAAGAAGGAGGAGGCGGGGGATAGGGGCAGCGCGTCGGCGTCGGTGATGCAGCGGGGCAGCGCTGCGGGGATGCAGCAGCGCCCGTGGATGAGGCGGCGAAGGAAACGGATGATGATGAGGAGGGGAAGGAGGAGGAGGAGGCGGAGGAGGAGGAGGAGGAGAAGAGGAGGGGCCTCGAAGAGGGAAACGCATCATGGGGATGCCGCGGGCTCGTGAGGATACACCGTGGGTCATGAGGAAGAGGAGGTGGAGGATGGTAGCGCTGCGTTGTGAAGTTACCTCGGCCTCGAAGTGCCGCGAGCCAGAGTCCGATGACGATCGAGGCCCCTTCCCCCAGCAACCCCGAAAGACCCCCCCCCCCCCCAGTGTCCGCAGGGCCCCAGTGTAACACAATTCAGCTGGGAAAACGCCTGGAGCACAACCTCACCCGAAAACCTCACCCCACCGTCCCACCGCAGAACCTCCATCCAAAATCATACCCCCAAAGCAAACGCCCGATCGAGCCTATAAGACAGGTACTTGCAAAGCCGCACGGTGAGGATGATGTACTCGCACTATCTGCGCACGCACCCTGATGATGGGCAGGAGCGCGGCCGCAGATGAGCAGCAGGAGGAACGCGGATGAATATGAGGATGGGGTGGAAGAGCAGGAGGAGACAGAGGCGGAGCAGGAGGAGAAAGAGGCGGAGCAGGAGGAGAACGAGGCGGAGCAGGAGGATGAGTAAATGGGGGAGGCGAGGACGGAACCGACGAGTGTCAGGACGAGGAGGAGGAGGAGGAGGAGGAGGAGAGCAGACTGACGAGGAGGAGGGCCGATCACGAGCATGAGCAGCAGCAAGGGGCATCGCTAGGAGACCGACACCCAGCAGCGTGCCCCCGACGACGACAGCGACGTGTCGCCAGAAGAGTTGGCGACGTTCTTCAGCAATGCGACCCTGGAGGAGCGAATTCAAACTGCGTACGTCGTCCACGTCCTCTCTTTCGGTGAACCCCTCCTCCGCATTCTCGATTGCCGCTCGCCCGAGGACGCTGACATAACTGGGGAAGAATGGGCAGCGCTCGAGGGAGCGGAGGAGGGGCTGCACGATGGCAGACTGCTCGTTCCCTCGGATCCGTTCTTGCTTCGTCGAGCGGATCCTCGTCGCTGTCGTCGTCATCCTCGTCATTCCACTCCTCATTCCCCACCATCCCCCCACTCCTCAGCTCAGACTCCAGCGAGCCCTACTCCCCCTCAGCAGGAGAAAGTCGACCGAGCCCTGTGGACACGTGGGGGATCAGAAACCGAGATCTTTTCGAGGGCGAGGATGATGATGATGATGTTGATGATGATAATGATGATAATGATGATGATGCTGATGCTGATGCTGATGATGATGATGATGATGATGATGATGGTGATGTTGATGATGCTGCTGCTGATGATGAGGATGATGATGATGATGATGATGATGATGATGATGATGATGATGATGATGATGATGATGCACGAGGAGCAGGAGCAGGCGGAGGAGGAGGAGCTGAGAGTGAGAGGAAGAAGGAGAGGAGGAGTGTTGGAGGAACGGAAGGGGGAAGAGAAGAAATGGCTGGGACGTCTTCCCCCCCTGATGTGTTCCTCCTCCTCCCTCTACTCCTCCTTATCCTCCTCCGCCTCGTTGCTCTCCTCATCTTCAATCTCCTCCCCCTCCTCCTTCTCCTCCTCCTTCTCCTCCTCATCCTCCTCCTCCTGCCAGGAGGAGGCCTGCAGGCGCAGGCTCCTCCTCTTTTTTTTCTTCCAAGGGCCCTGCCAGGATGATGCGAGCTCACAGACTGTGCTGGAGGTCACCGACGACGAGTTGGTCGAAGAGTATGCAAGCATCGTCGGAGTGTCGCGCGGGGACCTCCTCGGGCCCTGCGCGGCCCAGGTCGAGGATCCCGCGGCCGAGGGCGAGGAGGTGGAGGAGGAGCCTGCGCAAGAGGACGTCGAGGAGGAGGTGGAGGAGGTGGAGGAGGCGGCGCCACCGGCAGTGAAGGCTCCAGGCCCAGTGACGGCAGCGGCGGTCAAGGCTCCAGGCCCATCGACGGCAGCGGCAGTGAAGGCTCCAGGCCCGTCGACGGCAGCATCAGCGAAGGCTCCAGGCCCATCGACGGCAGGGAAGGCTCCAGGCCCATCGACGGCAGCGGCAGCGGCAGTGAAGGCTCCAGGCTCAAAGGCGGCAGTGAAGGCTCCAGGCTCAAAGACGGCAGTGAAGGCTCCAGGCCCCACGACGGCAGTCAAGGCTCCAGGCTCCAAGACGGAGGTGAAGGCTCCAGGCTCCAAGACGCCAGCAGTGAAGGCTCCAGGCCCGCCAGCGGCAGCTGTGAAAGCTCCAGGCCCGAGAGGCGCGGTGGGCATGGAGCAGCAGCCGAAGCGGGCTAAGGTGTCGGCGTCGGGACCAGCAGGATCATCATCGTCGGCATCTTCGATGCAGTTCTATGGCAGCTTGCTCGGCATCAAGACCAAGAAGGAGCACAAGATCAAGACCTCGAGCAAGAAGAGCAAGAGCAAGCACAAGCACAAGGACAAGAAGAGGCAGCAGTCGGCAGCACTGCCGATGGCGGCTCCAGTGGTTGCGCCGCCGCAGCCTTCGTGGCTGGACGCAGAAGCTGGGAGGAAGCCTCGCCCGAAGGGAAAGGCAAAGGCCAGCGCGGCCGCCGCGAAGAGGACCGCCACAGCCCAGAAGAAGGCGAAGGCCCCAGAGGAGGAGGCAGCGCCCGAGGCCGCGCAGGAGGAGGCAGAGGACGAGGAGAGCGAGGAGGCAGGAGGTGACGCCGAGGGAGGCGAAAGCGAGGAGGCAGCAGGCGAAGACGAGGAGGCAGCAGGCGCAGCCGAGGAGGCCTGCGCAGGCGAAGACGAGGAGGCAGCAGGCGCAGCCGAGGGGGCAGGCGCAGACGGCGAGGAGGCAGCAGGCGAAGACGGCGAGGAGGCAGGCGAAGACGGCGAGGAGGCAGCAGGCGAAGACGGCGAGGAGGCAGCAGGCGAAGACGGCGAGGAGGCAGCAGGCGGCGAGGAGGCAGCAGGCGAAGATGGCGAGGAGCCGACCGACGCGCCAGGCAAGGCCTCGAGGACGTTCAACGCCCAGGGCAAGACCTGGCAATGCAAGCAGAGGCAGAATAATGCGGACGGCCACACTTGCATCGTCATCTCCGACGGCAAGAGCAACTGCTGGCAGGTGACCCAGGTGCGCGACAATCTGTGGACGGAGGCCCAGTGGCGCAAGATGGGCCAGCCCGATGCCCGCACCATGACCAAGCTGATCGCCAACTACGTGGTGATCAGGATCGCGGAGACCCGCGCCACCAGCAGGGCCAAGGCGATGCAGGCGCGGGATGACGTGCTTGAGAAACTGGCCATCGGCCCAGGCGGGCTAGGAGGAGGAAGGGGAGGAGGAGGATGAAGAGGAGGAGGAGGAGGATGAGGAGGATGAAGCTGAGGATAAGGAGAAAGGAGGAGGAGGAGAAAGGGAAGGTGCCTCGAGGAGGACGAGGACGGGGGAAGAGGAAGACGAGGAGGACGAGGAGGAGGAGGAGATGAGGAGGAGGAGGAGGACGATGATGATGATGCTGATGCTGATGCTGATGCTGATGGTGATGATGATGATGATGATGATGATGATGATGCTGATGATGATGATGATGATGATGACGATGAGGATGAGGATGAGGGGGGGGGAGGATCAACACCTGCCTTTCGGAGGCAAATGAGGACATCGCGCAGAAGGCGGTGCGCGACTAGAATGCAGTTTTTGGCGGGGAGGGGGGGGACGTCAGTGTGTGCTTGTTGGTTGAGTGTGCCAGTGCATGTTCGCGTATGCATGTGACGTTGACGTTATCTTGGTGGCGGCTGCGGCGTCGAGCATGATGCGTCGCAGAGCGAGGGGCAGGTGCGGCGGTTGGCATTCATGCTGGCGATCCTGCCGCTGATCGGCGTGAAGAGGAGGGGCGCACCATGAGAAGGAGCATAGCGATAAACAGCAGGATGATGATCAGACGGAGGATGATCGAGCATGACCAAGACCAGGCGCATCAGGAGTGGAGCGAGGATGAGGAGAAGGCACGACGAGAACGGGGGGATGTGTAGGAGGAGGAGGGTGAGGAGGACCGATCAAGCGGATAGCAACAACGTGGGAGGATACCACACCCCTGGGATGGAGCAGGAGAAGGATAAGAACGAAGCGCATCAGGACGAGGATGAGGATAAATGACACTCAGATCCGATGAGGGGAGGAGGGAGGAGGTTGAGGAAGAGGAGGGCCACCCCTCTCTACCCCGTGCCACCCATCTTCAGGAAGTGGAGGAGGAAATGATGGGGGAGAAGGAGGATGAGGAGAGGACGGACGGGGGAGCGACGAGGAGGAGGGAACGGGAACGGCACGATGAGACAGAGAAGGAGGAAGGTGAAGCGGAAGAGCGTGGCGAGGGGCTCGCACGGATGGAGGCGACGGAGGATCGAGGATGAGCAGAGCAGAAGAGGAGGAGGAGAAGGAGCAGGAGGAGGAGGCGTGCGACTTCTCCTCTTGAGGCGCGCGTCTCCTCCTTTTCCTCGTATGATCCTCCTCCTTCTCTTCGTTCTCCTCATGCCATCCTCCTCCCCCTCCTGTTCCTTCCCCTCCTCCTCCTGAGGCGCGCGTCTCCTCCTTCTCCTCCTGAGGCACGCGTCTCCGCGTTCTCCCCCTGGGGCGCGCGTCTCCTCCTCCTCCTCCCCCTCCTCCTCCTCCTCCGCCTTCTCCTCCTGAGAAGAGGAGGAGGATGTGACATTCGATGAGGAGTGGGGCGAAGATGAGACGGCGGCACGAGGAGAACGAAGGGAGGAGAAGAAGGAGGACGAACAGGAAGAGGAAGGATCCGAGGAGGATGAGGATGAGGGGGAGGAGGACGAGGAGGACGAAGGGGAGGATAAGGAAGAGATCGGGGGGGAGGGGGGGGGGGGAAGACGTCCTGCCCGTTCTCCTCCTCCAACATTATCATCATCCCTCTCCATCTCTTCTCCTCATCCTCCCCATCCTCCTCCTCCTCCTCCTCCTCCTCCTCGTGCTCATCCTCATCCGCGAAGTCCCACGCCACGCGTCTTGTTTCCCGCTGTCCGTGAGAGGGGAGGCGACGAGGTCATCTTCCTCGCCGTCCTCGTGGCTATCGACGGCTGAGGGGGCTCGGCACGAGGAGATAGACGAAGGAAGAAGAGTGAGGAGGAATGGGGGACTGGGGTAGCTCGGAAAGAGCAGACAGCAAGTGTGGAGAGCGAGGTACGGTAACGGATAGAGAGGCAAGGATGGAGGGGATTCAGGATGGGAGCGACATCCCGTGGGAGGAAGCGGAGGAAGAGGAGGGAGATGACGAGGAGGAGGAGACATGATAATACGATCGAGGAAGGAGGAGGCGGCGGAGTAGAAGGAGGATGAGGAGGAGGAGGAGGAGGAGGGAGGAGGGAGGAGGGAGGAGGAGGGAGGAGGGAGGAGGGAGGAGGGATGAGGAGGATACGAGGAGAAGGGGGAAGAAGGAGGAGGGGGGGGAAACCGAGGAGGAGGAGGATGAGGAAGAAGAAGAACTCAGAACGCTCGAGCGTTCTGATTGTGCGAGCCTCGGCCCTGGCAGACGGATGGGCTCGAGGCGCTCGTCCCCGAGAAAGGTGCTCGGGTTTGGGGTCACAATGGATCAGGTCCTCGTCGTTGTGTATGGGGTCCTTAACTGGTGGTCCACCGACTTCCTCCTCCTCCAACTCGTCCTCCTCCTCCTCCTCCTCGTTTCCCCCCTCCCCTCCTCTAGAGGGACACCTCCTCCTCCCCCTCCTCCTCTTCCTCCTCCTCCCCCTCCTCTAGCGCAGGGGGGAGGGATCAGAGGATCAAGTACCCATTCTCCGCCGACCCCCCTGCCCTCGAACTTCCATGCGACCGTGGACGTCGAGGCTCGAAGGGCACGCGCGCGGTGGAGATCTTGACCCAAAGATTCGCAGCAGGCGATTGGGCATGGGGTGCGATTTGCAGCGCAGCATGCGATGTGCAACGTGCGATTTGCAGCAAGCGAGTTGCAGCAGGCCGTGTGTATTACAGCTGGGGATGATAAGGCGGGAATCGAGGAGGAGAGGAATGAGATGGGAGGGCGGAGACGTAAGGAGGCCACATTTTGGAGGAGGTTAACGGTGGAAGGAGGAGGAATGGTGGAAGGAGCAATGAACGGTGAAACAAGGATGAGACGAGGAGGGGAACGATGAGGAACGAGATTATTAAGGTAACAAGTGGAACGGTGAGCAGGTGAAGCAGGAAGGAGTGGGAGAAGGAGAAGAGAGGGCATCCCTCACGCCCCCCTGCCCGCGCCCAGGTGTCGCCAACATGTCAAACGGAGGCGCGGCGGCTTACTGTTTCACACCTCTACCGCTGCACCGTTGAGCCCGTCGCCCCCCCCATGGGGGGGCAGACGGGTGGTGCAGCCCCCGCCATGCAACCGCCATGCGGTATGCTGGCGGCTCTATGATGGGGCCCATGGTTCCATCGTATAGATATATCATGGTTCCGTCATGGTTCCGTCATGGTTCCATCGTGGTTCCATCGTGGTTCCGTCATGGTTCCATCATGGTTCCGTCATGGTTCCGTCATGGTTCTATCATGGTTCTAGCATGGTTCCGTCATGGTTCTATATCATGGTTCTTTTTCCTGGTTCTATATCCTGGTTCTATATCATGGTTCTATCATGGTTCTATCATGGTTCCGTCATGGTTCTATATCATGGTTCTATATCATGGTTCCGTCATGGTTCTATCATGGTTCCGTCATGGTTCCGTCATGGTTCTATATCATGGTTCTATATCCTGGTTCTATATCATGGTTCTATCATGGTTCCGTCATGGTTCCGTCATGGTTCTAAATCATGGTTCCATATCACGGTTCTATATCACGGTTCTGTCATGGTTCCGTCATGGTTCTATCATGGTTCTATATCATGGTTCTCTTTCATGGTTCTATATCGTGGTTCTCTTTCCTGGTTCCGTCATGGTTCTATCATGGTTATATCATGGTTCCGTCATGGTTCTATATCGTGGTTCCATATCATGGTTCTATATCATGGTTCCGCCATGGTTCTATCATGGTTCCGTCATGGTTCCATATCGCGGTTCTATATCATGGTTCTATATCCTGGTTCCGTCATGGTTCTATCATGGTTCCGTCATGGTTCCGTCATGGTTCCGTCATGGTTCCATCATGGTTCTATATCCTGGTTCTATATCGTGGTTCTATATCCTGGTTCCGTCATGGTTCCGTCATGGTTCTATCATGGTTCCATCATGGTTCCGTCATGGTTCCGTCATGGTTCTATCATGGTTCTATCATGGTTCCGTCATGGTTCTATATCCTGGTTCTGTCATGGTTCAGCGATGGTTATATCATGGTTCCGCCATGGTTCTTGCATAGCATATAGCGCGGGCAGGGGGTGCATGTGGGTGCGTTGTGCCACTTGGCATGTGCGCGCCTTCGATTTGCAGCAAGCGATCGCGCGTATATTATATATATGCGCCAAAAAAAAAGCCCGCCCCCCTCCCCCTCCTCTGCCCCGCCCTCGTCCCCCGTGTCCCATCCGGCCACGCTGCCCCCCCTTCCTTGCTGCCCCCTTCCCTTACCGTGCCCCCCCCCTTGATTGTGCAGGGAAAGGGTATACATGCAGGTTAGTGTACATGGGTGCGCATCGTCTAGTGTTCGCATGCGTTCGAGTCGCCACGTTCTGATATTATATATGCGTGTGCGATCTTGTATATATATATATGTGTATATATATATATATATGCGGGCAGGGCAGGCCATGCCGCCGAAGGGCAGCAGGAACCAGAAGCGCGCCAACAGCAGGCAGTCAGAATACTCGCGTGGGAAAGCGAAACGTGGCGAAGCAGAGAAAGCGAAGAGGGCCGAAAATAAAGAGCACGAGAACACGCTCGCCCGTCTGAGGCGTGAGGGAGGGTTGGCACCAGCGCTTCTGGCGTTTTTGCTCAGAACGACAAGGATGAGGAAGGGGCGGTAGGGCGAGGAGGAGGAGTGGGGGGATGAGGAGGGCAGGGGGAGGAGGAGGAGGAGGAGGAGGAGGAGGAGGAGGAGGAGGGAGCGAAGAGGATGATGAAGGAATGATGAGGAACAAACGCTATGGCAGGCGATATCGCGTGATCACACATGGGCAGGGGAGGGACCAACTGCAGAAAGACAAGCCGCACCTCTGGGAGCAATACAAGAAAGCCAGGAAGACCACCAAAAAGGAGTGGCTCCAGATCTGGCAGCAGGACGGCCATTTCGAGAGAATTGAAAGCAGCAAGCTTGAGGAGAAAGAAAGAGTTCATCAGGGCGACACCTTGGGCTCCTGGTTCAACGGCCTTCTGAAACCTGTTTCTTAAACCTGGTTCTTAAACCTGTTTCCGTGTTAAAACCTCGATGTGCATACCTATCCATATGTGTGCCTAAGGGCTGGTGTTGAGGCCCTCTCCCCTTCCGTATGTGGCGGCCCAGGTTCACATACGACGAGCTGCTGGCCGCCCAGAAGTGGACGGTTGAGAACAGCGAGACGCCGTACGGACAACGGCGCGCATGCGGGCATGAATGAAGATATAAGGGAGAGACGAGGATTAGGATGACGAGGATGAGGGTGAGGATACGAGTGAGGATGAGGATAAGGATCGATGGGGAGGAGGAGGAACGGGAGGATAAGTAGGAGGAGGATGAGGAGGATGAATAGGAGGAGGGGGAGAAGGACGAGGAGAGGGAGGAGGAGGAGGAGGAGAGAGAGGAGGAGCAGAAGCAGGAACAGGAGGAGGAGGAGGAGGAGTCAGGACGAGGGGGGACCCCGAGAGTGTCAGCCCCTCGCCCTCCACAGGGCCATGGCCAGAGCCGACGCGATCAAGCACTACTGCCAGCGGGTCAAAGGCTTCACGAAGGCCGACCAGGGAGAGGGAGGAGGAAGAACATGAGAACGATGATGGGTGAGGATGGTGATGATAAGGATGAGGATGATGATGACCATGAGGAGGAGGAGGAGGAGGAGGAGGAGGAGGAGGAGGAGGAGGAGGCGGATCATAAGCATACTTGAAGAATGTGAAGAGAAGGGCCATGCAGAGGATGCGGAAGTGCGGAATGACGATTATAATGATGAGGGGGATGAGGAAGACTATACGAGGAGATTGGGGAGGAACCTGAGGTGGGCCATGAATAATGACCCCCCCCTCGCCTGCGGAGGTGCACGAGCAGCACAAGGAGATCCTTTACAAGCAGATCGACTACAAAGATCTGCAGCGGAAGGCACGGGACGCCATGCCGCCCACCTTTCTTAAGCAACCCTCGTGCCCCACCGCCTCATCCCCCTCCTCCTCATCCTCCTCCTCCTCCTCGTCCTACTCATCGTTCGTTCTTCGGCACGCTCCCCCTCCTCCTCGTCCTCGTCCTCGTCCGAATCCTCATTTTCCTCCTCCTCCTCCTCCTCCTCCTCCTCCTCCCCCATCTTATCCTCCTCCTCCTCATCCCCCCCCTCCTCCTCCCTCACCTTCCGTCATTCCGTCTGCTGTCTTCCGTCCACCCGCCCTCCCTCCTGCTCATTTCCTCGCCCGCGAGGGACACATTCAGAAGGTGAGCACCTTGCTGAAGAGCGACGCCAAGGAGATCCCTGAGGAACACCGCCAGGGAAAGGCCAACGTGGTGAAGGATGGCGAGGGAGGGAGGTGCAAGATGCACGAACGCATGCGAAGAAGGTGATAATAGGGATGAGGAGGAGGAGGATGGGGAGAAAGAGGAGGAGAGGAGGAGTAGGATGAGGAGGAGGAGTAGGATGAGGAGGATGATGAGGATGAGGAGGAGGAGAGGATGAGGATGAGGATGAGGATGAGGATGAGGATGAGGATGATGATGATGATGATGATGATGATGATGAATGATGGTGATGATGGTGGTGATGATCATGATGAGGAGGAGGATGCGGCAACTGATAAGGAGGAGGATGCTAGGGAGAACGGTGAGGATGGAGAGGATGCGGACGAGAATCATGTTGTTGACAAGCATTTGCGGAAGCAATGAGCTCGAGCCTGCCCTGCCGTGGGGGCCGTCTGGCGGACGGTGGTGATCAGCTAGACTTGATGAGAGTTAGGGGATCGGCGTCGAGGAGGAGGTATGGAGGAGGACGGAGGAGGGGGATAAAGAGGCGGAGGGAAGGGGGGACGGAAGGAGGAGGCGCGGAGCCAGCGCGGATGGGCCAGGACGAAGACGACTACTCCTACTACTCGTCGTACTCGAGCAACGAAGGCTCGGATGAGGACGGCAATGCATCTTCGCTCTCTTGCTCTCGTGTTTCTTGTTGCTATGTTGCCGTCCTACTTGTTTTTTTCCAGATTGTCTACGTGGTTTCCCCGCCACTGTCCACACCTTCATTGTCACGCCATCGATGTTTGCCCCTGGAGTCATCAATCCTATCCCGTGCGCTGGTCTCGTCCCTCGCCCCCCTCTCCCCCTCCCTCGTGACGGGGTTGCGCCAGGACACTCCTGGCGCGAGCTCGGCGACGCACCGCGTCTCGGCCGAGATGGCGCAGCTCCTCGGGGACGCGTCGGCCTACAGGGTCCACTTGTCTGACCTACAGGTGGCTCAGGGTTTCGGGATTGCTTGCTCTTTCGGGGGCGCGCGCTGAAGCGACTTGCATGGTGGAATGGAGGGGGGGGTGAGCGACGGAGGGAAGGGATGGATGGACGGGTGGAGGGATGGAGGGAGGGAGGGGTGTAAGGAGGGAGGGAGGGAGAGAGGGAGGGAGAGGGCAGCATGATCATCCTCACTCGCATTTTTGAAGGGGGGTCGGAGGTGGGCAAAAATGCGCGGCTGGCCCCCTTCAAGAAGCAGGTGACGGAGACGCTCGCCGACCTGGACGCGGCGGCTTCGGACATCACCAAGCATATTCAGGGGAAGTCCTCTTGCTTGTTGGAGGGTGAAGTTCAGTTGGAGGATGTGGAGTCGGAGTAGGAGTAGGATCAGGGTCAGGGAGCGTTGGATGATGCCGAGGATGATGAGCAGCAGGAGGAAGAGAGACCGTAACCAGACAAAAACACGATGACGAGAAGGATGAGGGGAATGAGGTGAAGGAGGAGATGGACCAGGAATAATATCACGACAGGAGAAGGAATATGGTGAGGAGGAGGCGGAGGGGGGGAGGAAGAGGAAGAGAAGGATGAGGAGGAGGAGGAAGAGGAGGCAAGAGGCGCTGTGAGGATGCCACAGCGTCCTGCGTGGATGTCGCAGCGTCGTCAGCGTCGCGGGCGCTGTCGTGGGGGCGCAGGTCAGATGACGTGGACCAGGCCAAGGAGGCCATCGCTAAGGCCGATGCTCCCAACATGTTTCGAACCCCTTCCCCCGACCATCCCGAGAGTACCTGCTCGGGCCATGACCGAGGAGGTGAGGGGTGGAGAGGATGATGAGGGAAGATGAGGAGGAGGGGAAGGGCGAGGGGGAGGATGAGGAAGAGGATTAGGAGGAAGAGGGATGTTGAGGATGAGGGCGATGATGAGTAGGAAGAGGAGAGGAGGAGGAAGAGGAGGAGGAGGAGGAGGAGGAGGAGAAGCGTGACGAGAGGGGGAGCGAGACGGATGCAGAAGATGGAGATGTACCCTGAGGCCGCTGCGCTGTGGAGTTCGCTCGCTCCTTTGGCCGAGACGTACGCCAAGGCGGCAGCTGCCATCAACCAGTGAGGTACTGGTGACAGCCCTCCTGCGTAGGAGGATCAGGAGGAGGAGGAGGAGAGGAAGAGGAAGAGGAGGAGGAGGACGAGGGGGAGGAGGAGGGGGGGGTAGGAGAAGGAGGCGGAGGATGAGGATCGAGGAGGAGGATGAGGACGAGGAGGAGGATAGCCCCTGACCGAATGATACGAGGCTCGCCGCGGCCAGAAGCGCGGCGCTTGCACCCAAGACCCCCTGGACCCAAGAGCACGGATGCTCGAGGAGGAGAGGGGAAGGAGGAGGAGGAGGAGGAGGTGGAGGATGAGGAGGACGACGAGGGGGAGGGGGAGGAGGAGGAGGAGGAGGATGAGGAGGAGCAAGAGGAGGAGGAGGAGGAGGAGGAGGAGGCGGCCAGGGAGGGAAGGCATCCATTGAGTTCTTTTGACGCTGGTGCTCCGCGGGCGCACGCGACGGGTGCGACAGCTCTGCTGTCCGAGACGTGCTCGCTAGCGATCGGCAAAAATTTGACGGGTCATCGCCCTCGCGTCTCAAGCGTTCTGGTTCTTCTGACGTCTCAGGTTAGCTCTCCATCGAGGGCTGCGAGGCCCGTAAAACCAACGACAACACCAACGCCAACAACAACAACACCAACAACAACAACAACAACAACAACCACAACCACAACCACAACCACAACCACAGCAACAACAACAACAAGAACAACAACAACAACAACAACAACAACAACAACAACAGCACCAACAGCAACAACAACAACAACAACAACATCAACACCACCAACAACACCAACAACACCAACAACCACCACCACAACAACAACAACAACAACACCAACAACAACCACATTAGAGCCCTACGATCTCAAGGATGCATCGGCAACGGCATCACCAGAAACAACATCAGAAGGGTAACAACACGAACCATGCTTCCAAACTAGGTTCGTCTGGCAACCCAGCGCATGTCTTGATGTCGTAGACTCTATCGGGATGTATGTGTCTGTAGCGGTTTTGTTTCGAGGTTGCTGCGATTTCCGTTGTTCCGAGATTTGCTCCGAGGTGGTTCACATACCAATAGTTGTCCGTAGCTGTTTTGATTCGAGATTTCGGGCTTCCCTCGCATGTCCATCTTTCCGCTGGATCCCGCCTTCCACTTCGATGGCGTCGAGGGCTGCTGGAACGAGGTTGCTCGTGGGCTCTGCTCTCCGCCACCAGGGTGCGTCGGTGGTCGATGAGGCGGCTGAGGCGTTCGATGGCACTGGCCTGCGGACGTGGATATTGGAGGCCTATAAGCGTGGCGAGCTCAGTGCCACTGCCGTGTGTTCCCTTGCGTTCCATGCCACGCGAGCTGGTGCGCGCGGTGTTTGTGATTTAGCCCTGGACCCATCGTCTACACACCAGGCTGAACACGTGAGGACCGCGATTGGAGTTCGTGCTGGCGCTTCCTTTTACTGGACCCAAGTTCCCATGTGGGACGAGGCTACGAATTCAAGGGAGCTCGTGCCGTTTCCGATGAACTTGCCGCACGAACAGTTTTCGAGAGCGTTTTCTGATTCCCCAGCTGACTGGGATCCGAGTTAAGGGTGCCATCATGCACGTTGGTGCGCGCGCGCGTGCGCGCGGCACAGAGGGAGGAGGGAAAAGGGGGAGGAGATGCGGGGAGGAACCACACGCACTCACATCAGCGCGCAGTTTGGCCCCCTATGCATCAATGTTGATCCTGATATGCTGTCGCCGACCTTTGCTGACCACGAGCTGGTTCAGCGCTGCCCAGGTCGTGCTGCGCCTGTTGGGTATTTCTCTGACGGCGTGCCACACACGCGCAAAGATTCATTTTTTGCACATTGCTGTACGAATCTCCTCACTGGGAAGAGGCACAACTGGGAAACAAACATGAATATGTGTGCATGTGTCTTGGGGCCCTGTTCCTGTGACGGGAACAGGGCGCCAGGACGCATGAGTCCTGGGGCCCTGTTCCTGTCGCACACCCTGGTGTAGTCCGGGAAGCCATCAGCCGAACTGTCTCGGAGTTGGGCGCTGGCACGTGGTTTCGACCATCCTGCGCCCGACCCGAGCAACATCGGCGGAGTGGCGTGCTCCCGCGCGCTAGTACGCCCAGGCTGAGGCACAGGGACCAGGGCTCCTATAGAGGGGAGGGGGGGCAGGATCCAGGAGAGGGATGAGGGGATGATGGGATGATGGGGATGATAGGGGGTTGAGGGGGTGATGGGGGTTTTGTATATTGTTTGTCTCCCACGGTGGGCCTGCAGGTATCTGATAGCAGCCCTCAGGAAGTCTGACGTTTGCAAGTGCGGTTGTCGTGGGTATTGCACCTTTGGGACATTGCTTCGCGTTATCGCTTGGTCGTTTAATATTCTCGGCGATGGGCGCCATCCGTTGTCCAACCATCTCGGTGAACCTTTCACGGATGCTGCCCGCATTGCTAGGGCTGGTCAGCCCCTCGCATCTGGTTGGATTGGGGCCCTCACTGAACTGAGGGCCGACTTGCTGGATATCGTCAGCGCGCTTGGATTTAAAACCTGGTCCAACGTCGAGAACCCATGTTTCAAATGTGGGTGCAAAAAAAATGAGCTATACAATTGGCCTGCAACCTACTCCCAATGTACGTGGGTCCCACGGGATGCAACCGCTTACCAGATCATGGTGCAACGATCTACGATCGAAATCGACGTTCCCACGAGAGCTCAGTTTGACATGCTGTTAGCTTGCGTGCGTTTTGACGAGGTTTACGGCGGTTTCGCCACGTTTCAGCAAGTTCGCGGACTGAACCTCGAACCAGGGATGCGCCTCATCGAAGCTGGCCCTGTCAAAGACATTCATCGATTACGCGAACTCGTTCCACCCTTGCGGTTGACTTTCTTTGACAACAAAGCTGGAATGGGTCTCAACTTGTTATGCCCCCTGTTCTCGGTTGTTGGCTTTTCTGTGAACAATGTTCACCTTGACGTGATGCGCATATTGGATCTCGGGTGCTCACAATGCCTTATTGGTTTGATCTTTCATCGTGTGTGTAAGAATAACTTTGCACGCTCGCTGAGAGCGAACGCAAAGTTACGGAAACACGACAACCTGCTTCACTTGAGGAGGCCGAATCGGGCTCCCCACGGGCATTGTTCGAATGACCACTTCCTGGCAAGATGGTGGATTGCGGCGTTGGGGGGGCAAGGGGAGGAGGAGGAGGAGACGGAGGAGGAGGATGAGGAGGGAGACGAGGACAAGGATGAGGAGGAGGAGGAGGAGGCAGGGGCTGGAGGGCACCCCAAAAAAACAACGCGAACGCCGTCTAGCCAGGAAGGTGGCGTCTCGATCAGTGCTTGGGGAGAGTCCCATTCCCAGGCGACTTCGGGCGTTCTACCTTGCAACGCCGCTGCCTCGTGGGAAAAGGTGCCGTATCAATCGGATCACCTATAAGATGTTCGCCCCCGCGAAAGAGAACCAATTCCCCAGGTTGAAAGCTAAAGCCGCCGAGACACGCCATTTGATACCGTTTGCTGTGCAGCTGTGCTCGGACAGTTTGCGTTTTTTAGGCCCTCATGGGCCCAACATTGCCATCGCCGCCAAGGCTCTCCATGAAGCCCAGGATGTGATGATGCGCGAGCCACGTCGGATGTCCGATGGTGGCCGCGATCGCCTTCAGAAGGCCATGTTAAGGTTTCTTCATTTTTGGAAAGGGGCTGGGGGCCACAAACTTTTTAAGCACCACATGGCCTTCCACATCCCCGAATACGTGGAAACCCACGGGAACCCCCGTTTTTATTGGACCTACGCAGACGAACAAGAGAACCGTCTGATGGGTCGGGTCGCAAAATCGCTGCACGCTGGCCCCACGTTCTACACCCGTTTTTTAGAGAAAGTTCTCATCGAACATTGTTGAGTTCTTTGGATGGTGAATGAAGAGGGAACAATGAGGAATGATGAGGGGGAACCCTTCTAACCAGACAAATGATCATCGATCTCGCTTCTCATGAGACGAACGATCATCGCAATTTAGCGCAGAGGGCCCCGTGCTGCGTCTTTCCTTGAGTATGTTTCACCAAGGGGCCGTGCGGCAGAAGCATGGTGCGCTTCAGGCGCTCCTGAGGGCGGAGCTGTTCATGATCAGGCCGCGCGTTTCGCAGCGGGCCTGCGTTTCCTCCGCTCTCGGAGCCAAGCGTGGGAAGGAAGGTGGAAAAAGAGAAGGAGGAGGAAGAGGAGGAGGAAGGAAATGGCGTTCCATTTTTTCTCCAGAGAGAAACGACAGGCCGCGCACTTCGCAGCAGGCCTGCGTTTCCTCCGCTCTCGGAGCCAAGCGTGGGAAGGAAGGTGGAAACAGAGAAGGCGGAGGAATAGGAGGAGGAGGAAGGACATGACGTTCCATTTTTTTCTCCAGAGAGAAACGACAGGCCGCGCACTTCGCAGCAGGCCTGCGTTTCCTCCGCTCTCGGAGCCAAGCGCGGGAAGGAAGGTGGAAGAAAGAGAAGGAGGAGGAAGAGGAGGAGGAGGAGGAGGAAGGAAATGGCGTTCCCTTTTTTTCCCCAGCGAGAAACGACAGGCCGCGCACTTCGCAGCAGGCCTGCGTTTCCTCTCTCGGAACCAAGCGCGGGAAGGAAGAAGGTGGAACAGGAGGAGGCATAATCGGAAGCAGAGGAAAAGGAAAATGAGGAACAAGATGAGGATAAAGAAGAGAAGGAGGAGGAGGACGCAAGAGCGGACGCGAGGCACGGGCCCGCTCCGCTTGAATATGTTTCACCAGGGGGGGGGGCGCTCCGTTTCAATATGTCTCACCATGCATGGGGCGCCCCCCCCCGAGAGGGCTCACCATACGAGGGGGTGGGCGAAGGAAAACGAAGATAAGGAACGGGAGGAGGAGGACGAGGGGAACGGGAGGAGAGGGTTCACCATGCGAGGTGGTGGGCTGCAGCGTGGCGGTAGGCGCTGCGGCTGCGTACTGAACGCCAGATCCGCTGCGTGAAGAGACATGGGGTTGCCTCCGTTTTCCCAACCCTCCAAACCCCCACTTTGAATATTCTTCCATATGTGCCCATATATCCTCGCCCCACTTCCTGGACCCACGGGGGAGATGGGAATGTTCCGAACTAGTCGGTATAGTATTCCATATATGTGCCCATCACTCCTCACGATTGCTTTGTTCCTCGGGTCACGCACGGGCAAATATAGGAATCTCCCCGAAAGGCTCGGGGAAGATGAGGAGGAGGAGGAGGGCGAGGAGGAGGAGGAGGGGGAGGGGGAAGAGGAATGGCCAAGGCTTGTCGGCGCAACGTCGAGGCCGCGTGGCTACCCTGCCGGGTCGAGGCCGTGTTCCCGCATTTCATCTGCACGATTGGTATGTTGCCGCCCCTGGAAAACACTCAATACATATATATATACATATATATATATACATATATAGCACAAGCGAGTGTTATCCAGACGACGGCACAGCTGTTTTTCTTGTTTGTCTGCCTCTCGCAGTTTGCACTGTCCTCCTTGCCCTCTCTCAGAAAACAAAACAAAACAACAACAAACAACGACAAAAAAACAAAAAAACAAACAAAGAAACGCAGGCCCCCGCAAATGGCCCCAAAAGCCCCCGCAAAAGGCTCCAAAGGCTTCAACGGAAAAGAAACAGATTCTCGATAATTTCTCTGTCTGGTCCTCGGCAGAAGATGTCCAGTTGAATGTTGTCACCTGGGCGTTGCCGTTGCTCGACAAGGCCTTGTCGCAAAGGCTGCTTGCACATGCGTGCTTGAACAATGTGTGTTGTGAAAAACATGCCCCCTGCATTCCTCTTCGCAAAATACACATGTACTATATTACTAATATTACTAATAATGCAAATTTCTGCGGTTCCTACCGACGGCATGTCTGAATCTGTTTTCTGCCCCTAGTAGTAGTAGTAGTAGTAGTAGTAGTAGTAGTAGTAGTAGTAGTAGTAGTAGTAGTAGTAGTAGTAGTAGTAGTAGTAGTAGTGATAGTAGATTCTATAAAAATATGGAAAACCCGACGCGTTCCTTCGGCCTCCTTAAAGGGCACCAGAATTTTTCGATTTCGTTTTTGGAATTAGATGTAGATTTATTAATGGTGAATAATACACAAGCTAAGTTTAGCAGAGCGCCGCCGCGCGCGCGGCGGCGCTCCGCTGAGCTTCGCGTGTATATTATTCACCACTAATAAATCCACATTTCATTCCAAAAACGAATTCGAAAATTTCTGGTGCCCTTTAAGGAGGCCGAAGGAACGCGTCGTTTTTCCATATTTTTATACTACAAAACTGAATCTAGGAAGCGCGCGCGCGCGGTGCTCCCGCAGTTAAAGGCTCCGAGGGACCCCAAAGCTCTCGCAAAAGCTCCAATGCTACAACTACAGGCCCAACGCGAATATCTGGGCCACTCCAGCCACAACGACAGTTTTGTTTCGAACTAATTGGGTCGCCATTTTGTTTTATAAAGACAACAATGTTTTTCATTATCTTGGTTGTTTTGAACTACCATAATCATTTTGATGTGTTGTCTTGAGTTTTTCGCGATGTCGTGAGTTTTCTCTGGCGTCGTGAGTTAAACTCATGACGTTTCAGGACGTCGTGAGAAACTCATGACGGTGGAGGTCAGGGACAGCGTTGACTTGTGGACACTCCTGGTGTTCTCTAACAGCCAGCCCACAGGATGGGGTTCGTCCCATTGTGCTCTATCCATTGCGGCGCAGAGTTTGGTCCACGCTTCGCCAACCCGTCGCTCGGAACTGGGAGCGTTCTCTTGCCAGCCCAGCCTTCTGGGGTGATTCGGGGCACACTTGTGGCAGGTCTGGACATGTTCACAATATCCTCCAGCGTTTCGCTCGACTCAGCAATTTCAGTGTTACCAGTGGTGTACTGGGCCTCGGTAAATACTACGAATTCATCTCTCACGAGGAGCTTGTGAGGGAGGCGGTGGTCACAGGTTTCCCTCTCGTTCTCCTGCAGTGCCTGTGCGCGGCGTGCAGGCCCCTGCGCAGGGCGGTGTGGGAGCGGGCAGTTTCGGCGCCCATCTCTGCTAATGGCACAGTGGCCGCGGGCTGCTCGTGCGCGCTGGCTCTCGCCAGGCTGCTGGTGCACACCCTCCTCATCGAGCTCCAGAGGAGGTTTCTTTTGGTCCGCTTTCAAAGCCTCGCGGGTGATTTTCTTCTCCAGGCGGTTGGGCCCCTGGCGCAAGTTGTCAGCCAGCTTCCTGGCGCAATGGTGGCCCTTGTTGAGGGCCTGGAGCAGAAGCGCCTTGAAGTCAACTGGGACAAGACGGGGTTTCTGTCCAGTAGTCGTGAACTTTCGGAGATGCTGTCGACCAGGTGTTCTCTCAAGGAAGATGATCGCCTGGTCGGTGCTCGCAATCTGGGCACAGACGCCCACGACGGCTCGGCCCGCAGAGTGGCAGAAGAAAACAAGCGCCTGGCTAAGTCTCAACGGGTTGCGCGCAAAGTTGTGCAGCTCCGCGAAGCAGGCGCCGCAGTCAGCACGACTATGATGGGGGTCTCCTACGGCGGCGGCGGCGCGGGTTTCGGCGGTGACGGGGTTGTCGGATCATAAGCTGCATGGCCTTCGCGTCGCGGCCCTCAAGGCCGAGGGGCGGCTGCCAGCTGGCGCGTCTGTCGGACTGCGCCTGCGCGCGACTCCCCGAGGCGCCTTTCGAGATCCGTTTGTGGTCCACGCTGTGGAAGTTACTAAACATTGGGCCGTTGCGGCCACCTCGGCTCTTCCTGGACGCAGGCCCCTGGAGGTTTGCTGGGGCGCTGGTCGCCCCCTTCTTTCTCGGTCCCGCCCCTGTGCCCAATGCGTGGACCCTGCGGCTGCTCTTTTGCTTTGCATGGCCGGGATCGGTGTTAGGATGCCGTCGGCATTCACCTTTCAGACTCAGGACGACGAGTTCTCCGTTCTTGAGTTTCCCCTGGGTTTTGCTGTGGGAGGATTCGTTCCGCAGCGCTCGAGGCCTCGGACGTCCTGGCCATGCGTCGCATTGCTGTTGCCCGGGTCAGCCCGCTCCATTGGTCGCCGCTGCGAAAGTTGCTTGGGGAAAAGTTCTCTGACACCTGCCCCCCCCCCACCACCACCGCCACCACCACCACGTCACGTCCTGCGTTCCTTGGTGGGAGGCAGCCACTCGACCCAGGCTCGTTTGTTTGATCACAGCAAGAGTGTTCATGGCAGGTGTTGTTTATGCGAAGGTGCGCGCGGCACCCTCTACCATCGAATGTACGAATGCCCCTGCTTGGCGGACATAGGGCGGGAGGAGCGCCCAGCGTTCTTACAGGGCGCGGCCAGAAGAGTCAGGGACAAATGCGGAGAGACTGCTGCTGAACTCTTTTGTCGCTGTCTCTTCCCTTCGCCTGCCCGTTGCTTCCCCAAGGCCATTCCCAATCCTGAGCACCTTCGGAGGTGGTTTGGGGTTCCTGTGGGCTGGCGGTTCTCGGGACCTGTGTTTGTTGACGGCAGTGCGTGCCGCGCGACGTTGGCTGGCCTTAGCAGGGCTGGGTGGTCGATCATCAAAACGGACCCTGCTGGACAGCTAGTGGCTGCAGTCTACGGGATTGCCCCCCCCCCCCCCGCCTAGCCCCTGAGCAGACTGCCAGGGACGGTGGAGATTATGCGTTTTTTGTTCTCTCTCAGATTGCTGAGTGGACTGAGGAGGATCCGCTCGAAGTGTACTCAGACTGCCTTGGCTCCATTGGTGCCGCGCTCAACTCTGGCACGGCCCTGGACCCAGGCAACCCTAGGAAGCATTTCTGGGAGTCTTGGTGGGGCGGGGTGGGGACTCGGGCTCGCGCCCACCAGGTCAGAGCGCATGTTCCTCTCGAGTCAGCGGCGAATGACCACGAAGAGTGGTGCTTGAAAAACAATCGCCTTGCTGGCGAATGGGCCAAGAAAGGAGCCCAGCTCTGGCCCGTTCCCCCTCGACAGGTTATGTCCATCGAGGGTCTGGAAATGTTATCTCTCGCTGCCTGTTCGTGGCATGCTCGTGCGCAGGCTAAGTTCGGGGCTGCCGAGTTTTTGAACTCTGATGGCGTCGAAGGCACCAGCGATGTTTTGTTTGACATCAGGCCCGATGATCCATTGGGTGCTGCTCTGATCAGGCCTGGAATGAGGAAGGAGTCGGTCCCTACCAGCAGGGGGTCGGTATGCCGTCTCCCCCTCCTCCTCCTGCTGAGCCCCATGCTGCTGCGGCTGCGGATGCTGCTGCCGCCTCCTTGGGCCCTCAGTCTGGCCTGATTCAGTTTTTGGGGACCCCGTGGTGTTTTAACGGGCATTCCGTGGTCCTGGCCGACGTTTTGCTTGTCCCTGAAGGGGACCCTGTCGAACCTGGACTTCAGGTGCTCTTTTGCAACAGTTGTGGGGCCTCGGTGGCCAAGTCCTTCTGCAGGGGCAAGGGACTGGACGCGCGCTGCTTAGGGCCTGACAGTCCAGGCCTCCGCACGCAGCGTGCTAGGCTCCGCAAGATGCAGTTTCCAGGCAGAGTCAATGCCTCCATCGACCAGGTCCGCGCGCCTCCTCAGGCGCTCGTCGACGCGTGGTCTCGCCTGCTGCCGTCGCTCGGCGGCGGCTTCCAGGACGGTGGGGGGGGGGGGAGTGTGCCGACTCGTCTGGGGCGGGAGGGAGTGGTTACGGCCTCGCTATGCCGTCGCCTCTCATTGATTTCGAGGTGGCGAAACTGCACGGCTTTTCAGACCCCTCCCACGTGGTGGCGTTCGCCTGCGAACACAGACGTGTCCGCAGGGAGGCGGTTCTCTCAGAGTTAGGCCACTCGGATTTCGAGGGCTAATAGTTGTCTGCGCCCGTGTGGCGAGCGAGGCCTGACCTCGAGGTTGTCTCATACTCTCATACCCTCCTCCTTCTCCTCCTGCTCCTCCTTCTCCTCCCCCTCCTCCTCTTCCTCCCCCTCCTCCTCCTCCTCCTCCTCCTCCTCCTCCTCCTCCTGCTCCTCCTGCTCCCCCTCCTCCCCCTCGTCCTCCTCCTCCCCCTCCTCCTCCTCCTCCTCCTCCTCCTCCTCCTCCTCCTCCTCCTCCTCCTCCTCCTCCTCCTCCTCCTCCTCCTCCTCCTCATCTCTCCCCCAGTTCGGGATACGCCCCTGGAGACCCGAAAAGAACCGTTTCTGCCACGTCCCCATCCAGGGGGGTAGATCGGCCAGTGGGGCACAGGCCACTCCAGGGAGGACATTGGTGAGACGAAGCTAAGAGGAGGATAGTGAAGCCTCGCGCCGCATGTGTCTTCTCGGCTCCTCCGGGGAATTCTTTCGGGCCCCACTGCCGTAGGGGATCACTTAGTACGAGAGATTGGCAAGGGTGGTCTCCGGTAGGGATTTGGGGACCGGTTTCGGCGACCACGCGCCCGCCAGCCTCGCCGTTCTCTTTTCTCCTCTACCGGAGCTACCCTCGCACGTATCACCGCGTGGGTTTGCTCTGCAAGGCCATGGCGCACTCCCTGACACCAGATCCCAGTCACAGCAGCAGGACGGCGTCGAGCACAGAGGAAGAGGAGGAGGATGAGGAGGCGGAGGAGGAGGAGGAAGCGCATGAGGAGGGAGAAAGAAGAATGACGATGTGAAGGCAAGTGAGCGAGGGTAACGAGGAGCATATTAACCGTGTACAGATGTGCCTGGCTCCGTTCACACTGTTTTTTCACTGGTGCGCAGCCCGAGCCCACATGGTTTTAGCATTGCCTGCTGCTGCAGCGGCTCGGATGACAGGAATATGGACCACACTGGCTCCCCAAGGCGACACCAGTGCTTGATGAACCGAAACGGCGTCGGTGAAACATACACGCTTCTACTACAAGTGATTTTTGTTTTATCCAAGAGCCCCGCAGATACGGACAGGAGTGAAGAGCAGCATGGAGCACGCATGCACGGCAAGACAAGGATTCGCGTAAGCGGAAACCCATCAGTCCGACATTCCGGGGCGGGTGGCAATTTTCATTGCATGCATCAGGAGCCGCAGTTCAGTCGACTCTAGACGGCCGCGCAGAGTGTACAGGACATGTCGGAAGGCAGCTCTACCACAGCCACAGGGCTGCATTGCGCTGCATGTCCACCACCATGCGGGCCGCGTGGTGCACCAGCTGTTCCAGACTCAAGCCGATCTCCCTCCACCTGGAAATGCGTTCGAGCATGTATGCCCGCAGTGCCCGTGGGGATGCTGACCAAGTCGGCACTGAGTTGTTGGGCAGGAGGTCCAAAGTACGCGCATCGAGATCGATCACCATGTCCAACCACTCGAGGCGACGGCTTTCCGAAGCAATATCAAACAACACTGGATAGTTACATCAGGCGCAAAGCCTCTCGGAGACAACGTTTACAAAGGATTGCGGACACCATCGCCGCGTCATCGACGTGCCTGCCGCAAGCAGCGACGTCTGACCATCGGCAGCCAGGCGGGAGAAGCCTCCGACAACGGCACGTTATCTTCCCACCTTGTCTCGGCCGCGCAGCTGACCAGCGAGCACGCGATCTTGCCCAGGAGCCCCCCGATGAGGACCCCGTCGAGCTGCACGACGCGATCTCCAGCGCTGGCGAGACTCGTGCGGGTGCCAGCGGCGAGGCACCTCGCAAGCTCCTCGGAAGTGAGTGTGGCCAGATCTCTCCGAGGGCTCCCTGGCCTGCCGCCGAGGCACGCCCGGCGGCTCCGTGCTCGGAACACCGTCACCGTCCGCCGGGGCTGCGCGCCTGGCAGCCCGAAGCAGAGCGAACAGCGCTGCGTCGTCGGCGCCCGAGGCCTGCACGCCTCCGAAGAGCTGCCCTGCGTCTGCAGCAGTGCCCTCCAGTGCAGGGGGATTCTCGACGAAGAATAGAAAACAAAAGCAAAAAACAGTCAAAAGATCGTCCCCAGACCATGTCTGGACTATTTTTCTTTACGATGTTCGGGGAGGAGCTGGCGTGGACCCGAGCATCGGAGGCACCGACAGGGGCCAGCACCTGGGCCCCGGCGTGCCTCGAGCTGCGCGGTGCTGGAAGACGTCGGCACGATCCCACAACCGCCAAGTTTTCAAAGTCTGCTGTGAACCTCCTCGCAGCGGTCTCAAGCTCGGGCGAAGGGAACTATGCACATGCACCGATCCTGGCAAGGCCCATCCTTGACCCAGGATCGGTGCATATGCCTTGCTGGCCAAGGTAGGAGTGCGTATGCACCGATCCTGGGCCAGTTCGGCGTATGTGCATAGTTCTCATTCCTCTATCAAGCCCTCGGTAGAGTAGTCTCCAGTTGGCCTTGCGCGGCCACCCAGCGAAACTTGCCACCTTCCTGCAGCAGCTACGCCCCTGGCGCGTGCATGAGTGAGGACACTCTGGCCTGCAAAGCACTTGCGCTTCTTTGTGTTGTAGACGTGCGGCAAACGTCACACCTCCCTAGAAATGCCAAGCCACTTGTGCAGCCTCTCAGGAGCACAAGCGGAGAGCGATGTATGCAGCAGACCGTTGGCCATCTCCTGCGTGAACGGGGCAAAGCTCCACGAAGGATTGTTTTCCACCCATGCCGACTTCTTGGCTTTGCCATCTGGGCAAAGATGGCAAGCTTTGTCCAGCGATACATTCTCCACGTGATACAAATATTCTCCGCCAGTTATGTTCTCCTTGAAGTGCGGCTCCGAGAGTATGGCCAGACTTTCAAGATGTATCAGTTTTGGCTCGGGTGCTTCCTTGGGTTGCCCTGGTGCCTGTTTCGACGGCTCGCGTGGTCATCCGTTCTGTCCGCTTCGTCCCTTCAGCTTTCCTCCTTCTCCTCCAAAAAAATGCGTGGAACAAAATCTTCGCCAGTTATGTTCCAGATGGCCACCTGACGGCGCAAAGACCGATCCTGGGAGAACCGGTGCATTCCCCAAACTTTCCCGACAGCTCTCCAGACATGTATTCCGAACCACCGTCGGGCACAGGAGAAGGCTGCTCTCCATGAAACCTGCTCTAACGACTCGAGCGAGGGACGGATTGGAATGTCCCGCCTCTTCGACATCAACTGAATGCCAATTCCTGCCAGCGCCTTGCCCCTAGCTCTGGACGACAGCCTGGCACACTCATCCCATGGGGCTGTTTTCGCTGTGCGGGAGCTGTCCACCATATCTGAAAGCAGTCGTGGACGCCCTGCTGCCACCCGGATGTGACTACGCATCCAGACTCTTTCAGCAAAAGGGCGCTTGCATATTATCGCACAGTCTCGGAGACAACGGTTCACAGATGCAATCTGGGAGCGGAAACCAACCTGAACGACCAAGCTGTTCATGGGCGGAAGGCCACGGGCTCGAGGAGCGGCGTTCATTCTTCGTTCTGCACGTTGCTTCCGCAGAGGGCCAACCACTACACTACGGAGTTGGGCTGCTATGCTCGGAACCCCAATCCATGGACGCGCCCAGCGTGCCCATGAAGAGGACGAGCAATGGCCAATGCAGCTCACTATACGCATCGACCAGACCCTGGGCACCAGCAGTTGCACGCTGCCATGCATCATACACGTATGCGAACGATTCCTTCCACCACCACTCCGACTTCAAGGCGTCACACTGTTTGGCTGAAGTGGGCGGCATACTAGGATGCACACCCGGGCTGACACCAGCGTGAGTCACCTGCGGGAGGCCTCTGTCGAATATGCCGATCATGCTAGCGACATGTCGCCTTTCCCGCTGTCCTTGAAGGGACTTTCGCTGCGGAGGACGTGGGGAGATGGGGAACGACCTGCACAACTCGAATGTGCGACCCCCACTCGCTCATTCGCTCGGCATCAGCCGCATCAGCTCGGCAGGTCCTGTACGCAAGCACAAAATGTTTAATGAGAAGGCTGCCCACGCCTCGCCAACCTGTACCGCACCTTGTTCGCAGCAGGGAGGCTCGAGCGAGCACGTCCGCAGCCGTGCTCAAGCCACCTGCACAAGGCGCCACCGTGGCCCCGTGGATTCACAGCACGACAGCGCTTGGCCAATCCAAAATGGAGGAAGCCAGTGCCAACCCATGCATATACAGCGAACTGGTTAGTGTCTTCAAGTGGGAGCGTCAAAGCACGCCTCTGCAACTCAAACGTCACCCCCTGCTTCTCTGAGGCGAGCTGGGCAGCAAAGCATGTCACGATGATTCGGAGCAAGTGCCAGCAAGATGGATCTAGCTTGTCGGCAACACGAATTCTTTCTTAACCAGAGGGCCGACCGGCAGATACGAAGCGCCCCCCACAGCAGTTCGGCATCGACATCGTGCCGCCGAGTCATTTAAGAAGCTGGAAACAAAAAGAGCTCGACTTTGTCAAGAAGTCTGCAAAAAACCCAGAATCGCTGTGTTGGTGGACACGTGGCTGGCAAAGCTCGGTGGTGGCCAAGCTGAAGAAGGCATTGATCAAGACCAACACGGCCGAAGTACAAACCAGGCCGCGCTCCCGAAGAGCTCGTACACCACCAACTCAGCCACGCGCAGAGGGGGTTGGGGGGGGGAGTGGCAGGGCTTCTTAGAAGCACCCCTGCTTCTTAGAAGCAGCCTCCTTCTAAGAAGTCCTCCCCCCTCCCTCCACCTCCTTGCGCGCGCCGCCAACCAACGCTGAAACGCTGAGCATGCTCCCAGTCACCGCCCAAAGCCTCAACGATCACCGCCTATCAAACCACCCCAACCCAACCCGAAGGCCTCGATTTGCCCTCCACTTCCAGTGGGGGGTGGGTCGGGGAGCATTGAAAACACATGGAACCCGTACCCCCCCCCCAAACCGAAATTCGGGTCAAATTCGGGTCTTCGGATTGGGTTGGGGTGGTCTGGTAGGTAGTCAAACGAAGAACTCCTGGATGACACACGTGACGAGCAAGGATGAAGGCCCAGGCATATCCTCTCAGTTTGTGCGAGACTGGCGTGCACCTAGAGTTGAGGGTGCCACGTGAACCGCCGTCGCAAACAGCCGGGAGTGGTCCACGAACCGAGGGTAACTAGAAGCAGACTAACCGTGTACAGATGTAACTGACTCACTCCGCTCACTGATTTTTCACAGGTGCGCAGCCCGAGCCCACATGGTTTTAGCATTGCCTGCTACTGCAGCGGCTCGGATGACAAGAATATGGACCACATTGGCGCCCCAAAGCGGATCGGGGGAAGAGGGGGAGAATCATCAGGAAGATGAGGAAAGAGTGGATGGAGAGCAAAGGGAGGGAGAAGAGGAGGGGGAGGAGCAGGATAGCGATGGAACGAACGAGGAGGAAGGGAAGGGAATGACACTGGATGGGGCCGCACAACAGCAGGGACGCAGCAGACCGCAGGAGCGTGCTTCATCGTCATCGGCGCGCGCGTCTCCCGGCGCCACGGGCCAGAGGAGTCAAGAGCGACCATTCCCATCCACAGGGGCCCTCCTTCCATGTCTCTAGGCGGTGGAGGTTGTTCGTTTGCTACTCGATTGCCTCCGATGTTAGTCCAGCTTGTTCATCGAAAGTGTTTGGAGCGTTGCCATTTACCACCATCATCGCATCTGGTTTCGCGTTTTGTGCTGCATGTGGTTGGTTGAAGCGTGGGGGCGTTTCGCGTCTATACTGTTTGTTGGTGCCGCGTTTGCCAAGGCCCGATGCGCAGCTTAAGTCGCCTTGCGTGGGCTCGTCGGGCTCGTTGGCTTGCAGAGTCCAGGATAGGCTTGAACTCGTCGGGCTTACATTGCGCCGTTGGTCACAGTCCTATTCGGCCTTCGCTGTCAATTTGAGACCTCCTGCGGGGCACAATGATGCTTTCAACGTGTTTCGTTTGCCAGAGACAGACGGAGAGGCCGTCAACGAAGACAGACTCAGAACGAAGTCGGTGTGGGTGGCACATTTTAATCGATGATGTTTTGACCGAGATCGGTGTCTCAAAACACTTGAGTTGCATGTGTGGCTGCTGTCATCCGCGCCAGGTGCCCGTACGCCGTCCGTCGACAATGGCGCACCTCATGCCCTCGCGGCTTGCCCCATGGGCACTTCGTCAATGACTCTGTCGTCAGCCACTCCGCTCGGCTTTTGTCCGCTCTCCGCCTGTTCCGTGCGTGCCTGTGCGTTGGGGTCGAACGTGCGTGAGTTCGTGAGTGGGAAACATACCCGGATGCTTCCCTCAGCCTTCCTTCCGGGCGCCACTGTGGACAGGCCTCCAATCGGCAACACCCCAACATACTTATACTATATGTGCGTCGCCCCCCCAGGGGCGACGCGCGCACCGAGAAATCTTATAGTATATGCGTCGTGGCGGGCGCTGTCTGGCCACACCGCTCGGGAAACGATATACTACAAGATGGGTATACTATATGTTCGGGTCGGACGCGCGCCTCCAAGGCGGACATATAGTATTAGTATATCTCTGTGCGTCCCATCCAAGGGCGAGCAGGGGGCACACAGGTCGCCACAGCAGTGGCGTCCGCGCTGGCCACGGCCCCCCCTCTCCCGAGCGGCAAACGAGGGGGGGGGCGGCCGCACAGGCCCCATCACGCCCTCCGACCACGGAGCGCCTGCGCGTAGACACACCGTGGCCCACGGAGAGCGAGGTGCCCGCAGTCTCCCACAAGATCTCCCCCTCTAAGCCTCCCAGATGGGGTCAGAGTAGATGGGGTCGGAGGATCGCGCCGCATCGCCGATGCATCGGCGATGCGGCTGGATGCGGAGACCGTGTTTTCCCACGCCGACGTTGCCGATGCATCGCCGACGTCGCCGATGCATCGCCGATGCATCGCCGATACATCGGCGATGCATTGGCGATGCGGCGCGATCCGTCGACCCCATCTACTCGGACCCCATCTAGGAGGCCTCTACCCCCACAGTTCAAGAGGGGATCAAAGCTGGATGTGGACGATCCGTAGCCTCAGGGATCGGACCGACAAGCCGTTGAGAGGAGGAGGGGGAGGAGGAGGAAGAAGCAGCAGCGCCGTTACGACAAGAAGTGTTGGGCCAAATGGAACCCTGGCACCGCCAGCGCCGTTACGACAAATATTGCCATTGGAATTTCCGGCACCACCAGCGCCGATACGACAAAAAGCTTGGGGCCATTGGAATGACCGGCATCGCCAGCTCCGCTCCGACAAAACGCCAGAAGCCTATTACTCGAACAGCTCTTGGAGCTTATCGACCTTGGTCTGCAACTCGCGGGCCAGTGACCCGCTCGCCTCCTGCCCCTGCGTCTTCCGCTGCCAGTGACCACGGCGCGGAGAACAGGCTTGAGCTCAGGCGAAACGACCATGTGCATGTGCATCAGTATCGTTTCACCGACCCCCATACCCATCCCCATCCCCTTCGAGACCCCCACCAAATTCCCCCCCCCAGTTGGGGATACACCCCTCGAAACCCGAAGGATAAGGCCTATACCCCCATCCAGGGGGGTAAATCGGCTAGTGGGGCCAAGGCCACGCCGCTGGGGATGGGGATCGGATAAACGATGCTCAGTGCAGCTTCACGGAGTGTTTGTTGAAAGCCTTGCAGAATTTGGACGATAAGATTTGGCCTATCAATTGGTCTGGGTTTTCGATCGCAGCGTTATGTGTACGAACGGCAGCCAAAGCCTCTTTCGAGGCTTGGTAGTGCTCGTCGGCCGCGATGGCGTTGATGATCCGGCACCATAACACGAATCCTCCGATTGGGCCTTCAGCTCCTTGGTCCTCTCTTCGTACTTATTGTTTCGATTTGCCCAGCTGCAATTGGGGCCAATTCCTTCTTGCAGATCACGGTCGTAACAATTACGGCACGTATTCCCCGGAAGTCAATGCCAAGTTTGAGAGCCAGCTGCGTGACAAGAGTGAGGATTTAGCGTTGCAATTTCATGGTGTGCTTCTCTTCCGAATTGGACGGGCTACTGCGCTGCGAGTTCGCGCGAAGACCATCTTGCAGGAGCTGATTCACAAGAAGGGGAATCCGCGACATGTGTTTGCACGTGCGTATTGTATGATCAGAGAATGGATGGATTCGGCTTGTGTTCGGGAGGATTCGGTTTTCTGCTATGTGTGGGCAACGGGGCCACGCGGACAGCGACGACGACGACGACGACGACGACGACGAGGGCGACGAGGACGAGGGGGAGGAGGAAGAAGTCGACGACGAGGGGGTGGAGGGCCAGCACCCCTATCTGTCCGATCGGCCCAAGCCAAGAGCAAGGGGAGAAGGAAGAAACGCATCGGAGTCATATTGGAGCCATATTGACACAATCTTGGGGTCAACTAAGGTTTAAAGGGGTCATCTTGGGGCAATCTCGAAGTCGTCTCGGACTCATGGGGTCGTTCTTGGGCCACCTCGGAGTAACATCGGGGTCGCGCGGTAGCCTTAGTTCAGTCGGAAGACAATGGATTCGTCTCGGTGTTCTCTTGGGGCCGCAGGGTTGCCCTGGGGTCATATTGGGGCCATTGCTTAGCAGGGGTGGGCATTATGAGGCGACAGGGTTAATCTCGTGATCCTTTCAAACAAACCCTGTTGTGTCCATCTTGGAATCATCTTTCCGTTGCTGCCTCTCTCGTTGTTGTCGCTACAGATGTTGTCGTTGCTGCTCGCGTTGATCTTGCTGGTGTTGCCTGGGCTGCCGGTGGTGCTGGTGCTGGTGCTGTGTTAAGTGTCGGTGTCCTCTTGGAGCCATTTTGGGGCCCTTTTGTGGCCCTCGTGGTCCTCTTGGGGCGCAGCGGGGGCCTTCTGAGGACCGTCAGACGCCACCGAGAGGTCCAAGCATTCAACGCACACTTAACTCAAATCGCCTTCTTATTGGAGAGCGTTTTGTGTTGAATTGGTGTAAAAATTGTTGACCACCTTGAAGTCATCTTGGGGTCCTCTTGGGGCCCTCCTGGGCCCATTGGGCACCTGCGGGAGACCTCTGAGGGCCTTACGAGGCATCTAGGAGAGCCAATAATTCAACACACATTTCAGACAACGCGCCTCCTTATTAGAGAGTGTCTTGTGTGAAATGTATGTTAGATTCTCCAGGCTCACGCCACATCCGCCGACCCCTTGATTCGTACCGGCGGCTATCGCCGCGTTTCCGCCTTCACTGCTCGTAGCTGCCAGGCGTTACAGTGCAGTGGCAAGTGCCAGAAGAAAAGATTGAGAGGCCCTCCTTGGACGCATCTTGGAGGCCTCTTGGGGCCTCTTGGGGCCGTCTTGGGCCGTCTGGAGGCGATCGTCGGTGTCTTTGATCGCTCTTCGACCGTCTGTGACCATATTGAGCTCTCTTGGAGGCCACTTGAAGCGCTCCTGGAACGCTCTTGGGGCCGTCTTCGGGGCCCTCTTGGGCAATCTTGGGCGCCTCTTGGGCTGTCTTGGGGCTCTCTTGGGCTGCCTTGGAGCTTCCCTGGAGGCTTCTTGGACCGTCTTGGGGCGGTATTTAGGGCCTCTTGGGCCGTCTGGGAGCGTCGGAAAGCCCAAAAAGCGAAATCGTGAAAAATGTACGTTTTACGAAGGGAATGGGCCAATTTTTGCGTCTAGGGACCCTCGTGGGACGCATCTTGGAGGCCTCTTGGGGCCTCTTGGGGACCTCTTGGGCCGTCTTGGAGGCCTCTGAGCCCGTCTTTGAGCCATCTTGGGCGTCTTGGAGCGCTCGTTTGGCGTCTCGGGGCTCCCGTGGGCCGTCTTGAAGGCCTCTTGGGGCCATCTTGGCCCGTCTTGAGGCTTCCTGGGGCCCGGAAAAGCCCCGGCGGCGCTCGTCCCGGGCCCGGGGGGGGCGCTCGTCCCGGGCCCGGGGGGGGCGCTCGTCCCGGGCCCGGGGGGGGCGCTCGTCCCGGGCCCGGGGGGGGGGGTCAAATCGCCGGTTTGGGGTCCCGGGGGGGGGACTATAGGGGGGGGAACTATCTCACACGCCTAGAGACCCACAAGGGGTCGGCGGATTTCGTGCTCTCTTAGAAAACTCCAAGAAGGCCCAAGAGAGACCCAAGAAGGCCCCAAGAGAGATTTGTGTTTAGCTTCCACGCGGGGGGTCACCATGTATCCGCTGTTTGTACACATGCTTCTTCTTGCACGGCTCGGCTTGAGGCTCGGAGTGCCTTCAGAAGAATTCCAGCCTGAGGTATTCAAAGATTTCGCGTGAGCTTCGAGTGCGATTGCGCTGCTCCCGGAGGGCTCCGAGACGGCCCCAGAGCGTTCCAAGACGCTCACAATGGCTTCGAGACGGCCAAAGACATCCTGCAGACGCCCCCCTTGTGGCTCCAAGAGGACCCCCTCGGGGGCTCCACGATGCCATAACCATATTTGTTCTGGTGGTTTTCTGGCGGGGTTTAGCGTTCTCGCTTTTTCTGTGCTCCAGCGCTCCAAGACAGCCCAAGAGGCCGCCAGGATCGCCCCAAGACGGCCAAAGAGGCCTTCCGTAGCCGTTTTGGCTCAAGCCTTTGGTTCAAGCCATTGTGGTTCAAGGCGGCGGCGTTGGACAACATCGCGAGGCACACGATTGCTATCGAGACCAAAAGGATCTTCCCATTGCTTAAGATGGCACATCCTCTCCTACTGGGACTATCGCTACTACGGTACAACAGAGCGGGAGCTTGGCTTCGCCTAAGGCGAAGCTGTTGGTTGGGCCTCCCAGCCCCCTTCAAACTCGGTGCCACCTTCTTGGGTTTTCTCGGCGGCCTTGGTTACGTACCTGCCTGAGCCGTCTTGGACACTCGGGAGTGTGGATCCATGTTGTTTTACGATGGGCCGTTGCCTCGGGAACGCGGGGCGGTAGTTTTTTCGGGATCGTGGTCCAGGGAGGGGGGGGGGCGATGCATGCAGCGAAGTGTGGATGGGGTGGGTTCTTTAGGCTTTCGAACGTGCCTCCATGCACCATGGGGCTCGTTGTAGCAAGATCGCTTTAGAGTTGTAGCCATCTGCAGTGGGTTCCCATTGGAGCTGTGGCCAGCGGTTGTAGGATTCGAGATGAGTTGTGGCCACCTGTAGTAGGACCCTTACTAGAGCTGTATCCAGCTGTGACAGGCCCGCATCCGAACTGTAGCCACCTGCAGCAGGCTTGCAGTGAAGCTGTAGCCAGCTGCACGAAGCTTGCACTGGAGCTGCATCCAGCTAGACTAGTCTTGACAGCTGCAGCAGGCTCTTATCAGAGTTGCGGTCGATTTGCATTCGAGCTGTAGCCTGCTGCAGTAGGGTCCTAGTATATTTGAAAACAGAATGTTCGAAATAGTGCTGTAGCCACCTGTGGTAGTGTCCTATGAGAGGTGCAGTCGCACATTTCAGCTGTAGCCACTTGGGGTAGGATCTCGACTTTCTTTGTGAGGGCGCGGGAGGCCGTCTCGTGTGACATTTCGTGCCTCTTGAAAGTTCTGTGGGGGCCTCTTGAGGGGTTCTCTGGGGCAATGGTTTGGGCATCTTCGGGCTTTGTTGGAGGCTCTATGGGAGCCCTCTTGGGCAGTCTTGGGAGCATTTTGGGCCGTCTGAGGCCGTCGTGTAATCCTCTTGGACCACCTTGGCGGCCTTGGGTAGCCTGTCAGGCTTGTCTAGGAGGCCATTTGGGGTGTTTGAGACATCTTAGGGAGCGCCAGGGAGGCGCCCAGGGAGCCTCAGGAGGTGCGATGAGAGGGGGGGTGCATTAGCCGACTACCGGAGCCCTACCATACAGCATTTTGCATACTTCCACGCCTCAACGTGCACAAGGGACGGTGGCGGATCAGAGCTGTAGCCAGCCGACGTCGGTTCACATTCGAGCTGCAGCCATCCGTGACAGGATCCTCTTAGTGCCGCAGCCGCCTCTAGTAGGACCCGGCCGAACTTGTAACCAGTGAAACATTAAGCAGGCCTGTGTTAGTGCGGTAGCCACCTGTAGCATGTTCTTGCCATAGGCCATACTTGTCGTCAGCTCCTGTCGGCTCGCAGTAGAACTGTCGCTAGCTGCACCGGGCTCGCTGTCGAGCTGCAGCCAGCTGCAAGAGGACCCTACTGGAGCTCCAGCCAGGGGTAGTAGACTCTTGTGAGATCTCTGGCCAGCTGTACCTGGCTACTCAAGAGCTGTGGCCAGCGGTAACTGGATCCTGATAGGATTCTCTATATAGGACGCCTAAGCGGCCCCTGTAGGATCCGCTGAGAAGTTCCAAAGCATTCCTATAATCATATTTCTGTCGTGTCACAACGCCTGTCATACCATCGGCTGTAGGTAAGAGTCACCCTTCGCCAGAGTGACCTTTGGTGCGCGGCTCTAGGTTGGGGGCGGGGCCCGGGGGGGCCATATCGAAGCTCGCAAGCCGCTGCAGTCGCACCGCGTGCAGCGATCGGCGACTCGAGGGCCAAAGGTCGCTTTTGCCCAGTGTCGCTCTGGCGCGCAACTGGCGACGTCGCAGGACAGTTGCATCGGCTACGCGTAAGAGTGACTCTTCGCCAGAGTGACCTTCGGTGCGGGCCCACGGGGTCCTCCCAGCGCTGGCGTGGGCGCTTGAATTTGGTCTCCCTGCGGTCCCCTAAAGCCGAGCACCAAAGGTCACTCTTGCCTGGAGTCACTCCTGCGTATAGCCGATTCCCTGTCCTGGGACTCCGGTTGTCAGCAAATGATGGGGTCTCGATGCTCCAGTGTGGTGTCCCTTTCCTTCCTGTTCCTTCCCCTTTGGACCAATGGGATGTGCATCGCCAAGGCTTCACGTCTCCCAGAAATGCGTGTGTGTGTGTGTGTCAATTGGGCACCTCCCCTAATTTCCCAAACCGCTGCTTGTTTTTTTGCTTGACGCCCCATGCCCCCCTCCCCCCCCAAGCCCCTATGGCAGTCTATCCTACAGTGGCCTTCCCTACGCCCCTTCTGCTCTGCCCCCTGAGCCTGAGGGAGCCTCGACTCGGGCAGTACTTACGCGCTGTGCCTCCGCGGTTTTCAGAAAGATTTGCGCCTCCGCGGGCTCCCGGTGCCGCCAGCGCACCGGGAACGTCTGTGTTCGGCCGCCGTAGATCCTCGGGGTTCCACGGTCCAGGTCTTTGGAGGGCACGCCCTCTACGCCCGCATGGAAGAGGAGTAGGAGGAGAGAGGAGAAGGGTGGGCTCAGGGGGGAACGCATCCACCCCCAATCTCACCACCCACCAAACCACTCCAACCCAACCCGAAGGCTCAGATTTACCCTCGATTTCCAGTGGGGGGGGGGTCGGGGAACATCGAAAAAACACATGTGGAACCCTTACCCCCCCCAACCCGAAATTCGGGTCTTCGGGTTGGGTTGGGGTGGTCTGGGAGGTAGTCAGGAACGCATCCACCCCCAATCGCCCACTCATCGCCCATACACGCCTGATAGCCAGCCCCCACCCCAGGAGCCGTGCGGAGTGTCGCTATTCGGGGGCCTATCGCCGATTGGTCGGCGGCGCCTCGCCGATTCCAGCTCTCCGTGCTGCTCCCCCTCGGGAGCGGGTCCCAACTCTGCGCCTACACCTTAGGCGATGCTTAAGAAAACCTAAGTTTTCGGCCAGAGTCTCGATTATTCTTAACGTTTCCATGTAAATCTTCAGATTTTAATGGAAACGTTGGGTTGTTATTCAAGTTCTGAGACTATGAATTTCTTAACCCATGATTTCTTCAGCATTTCGCAGGGTGTGTCCCCCTCGCAGAGTGGGCTCCTGGGCCTCGAGGAGGGATGCAGCGCGGCAGGGGAAGGGGCCGTCGAGGGCCAGGGCAAGAGCGCTCCTCCCCCGGACCGGGGGAGGGAGGAGGGCGCCGAGGGCCGGAGCCTCTAAGTCTAGGAGGGGCCTGAGGCTGCCCAGCACTGGCCTCGGCCAGCAGGAGGGGCGGGCAGGTTCGAGGTTCTGGGCTCGAGAAGGGGTTTTGCGTGTCTCGGCCTCCGGGAGCCGTTTTCGGCCCCCGGGACCGCCAGAAACGGATCTGGAGCAAAAAAGTATGGACCCTGGGAGGCGTTCGGGACCCACTCAGAGCGGATTTGGCCTCGTCCCCCCACACTCGATCCATTTTCTGGGGCCTCATCCAGTTCAGACCCCCCGGCAGCCTCCAGGCCGGTGGGATCGTGAGCCGCCTTTCAGTTTCTTTGATTGTCCTTGGTCTTCAGAATCTTGCGCACGGTTTTGGCAAAGCTGGTCGTGGCCGCAGCCATCTGGGACGTTCTCTTTTTGTCGGAGGGCACCAACTATACACCAACACCGATCCTGGCACAGGATCACCCTGGGCCCAGGATCGGTGTATATGCCTTCTTGCGCAAGGCAGGAGGGCGTATACACCGATCCTGGGCCCGGGGTGATCCTGGCCAGGATCGGTGTTGGTGTATAGTTGGTGCCTTCCTATTTTGTCAGCGGCGATACACGCCAGTCGTATGAAGTTGTTTTTTTTGTTGATCCCCAGATCCGAATCTACCTTGAGCGCCTTCCGACTTCAAGGGTCGCGCGGTCTTCCCCCTTCCCTCCTCTTCAGGGGATGGGCGGAAGCCCAATCTACTTCCACCGCCTTCCTACTTCATGCTTCTGCCCACTTCTTCCGACCGACGGGTATTGGCTGATGGTTTCTGCTGCATCTGCCAATCCGGCCACATCCGCATCGCCGCCGATGCCTGCTGCCATCTGCCCTGCTGGGCCTGCGGCCCCTAGAGCAGACCACTGCTCCTTGTGACGAGAGGCGCCGAGGGGATCTCCCGTTGCAGACGTGAGAGCCGGACGGGGCTAGGACGAGGACGAATCTGTTCCAGAGCGTTACGACGACGTCGACGACGACGACGACGACGACGTCGACGGCGAGGACGACGACGACGACGACGACGACGACGATGACGACGACGACAACGATGGCGGCGGCGGCGGCGAGGGCGTCGCGGAGTAAAATCCGTTGCAGGGCGTTCCAGAACGCTCTGAAAAGGCCGCGGCGCCCGACATATCCTCCAGAGCCGCCGCTGCTTGATCCTCACCGATTTTTATCCTCGTCCTGGCTTCGTCTTGGAGAGAGCTCGGGGATGCCTCTCGGACGGCTCGGGCATGCCGGGGAGCCGTGGCGCTCGGGCGGGTATCCTCGTCCTGGCTTCGTCTTGGAGAGAGCTCGGGGATGCCTCTCGGACGGCTCGGGCCTGCCGGGGAGCCGGGGCCGCTCGGGCGGGCGGAGGCCGAGCTGTGCCACGGGAGGTGCGGGCGATCCGCTCTCCAGCCCGTCGGAGGTCGTGACCCTCGGTCAGTGCCCATGCCACGGCTCCCCTCAAAGGACGACGACGACGACGACGACGACGACGACGACGACGAAGACGACGACGAAGACGAAGACGACAACGACGACGGCGACGACGGCGGCGGCGGCCGCGGCGGCAATGACGGCTGTCCTGCCGCTGCACCTGCCTGGGGTTCGCTTGGATGGGCGTCCTGGGAGGCCTCTCGTCGTCACGGGGCTGGCTTCGCCGCGAAGGCCTGGTCGGAACGCGCCCCTGGGAGAGCTCTGGGAGCAGCGGTAGCGGTACCTTTTGGTCTCCCCAGTTCTCGGCCCTGGTGCCGCCCCGCCGAGCTGGAGGTCCATCGGCTCGAGGAGCGTCAGGGTGGCCGCAGCAGCGGCAGGTTGAGTTGTGAAAGTCGTCCTTCTGCGGGAGTGTAGGAGAAACGGATGGGCTGGAGATCTCGATGCCGCCGGGATGCATTACTGCCACCCGTTCGGATCATAAACGAGATTGCCTCCATTGAGCGATTCGGAACCTGGGAATCACCACGAGGAAAGATACGGCCTGGATGACCGGACTCAACCGTTCCAGCTTATAGGCAGACCGAAATCCTCGAGTGCGGGAATCCTGGCCTCCTGGGTCTTCATTGTAGCTTACATGGGGGGACCATCTCGCCGGGAACATATCGGTGACTTCAATATTCCAGACTGTTCCATAAGCACCCCCCCATGGCACTCTCCCTCACTCGATCCACCCCCTCGACGCCGAGCACCGCAAAGGCTCATCATACGCCCCCCAATTGAATTCCCCAAGTTTGTTGAGCAACTAGGGCTAGCGCTGCATCCTACTGCCAGTATCCCCTGCCCTGCCTCGGTTCGAGCCGGGGCTGTCTCCAAGCCAGGACGCCAGGTTGTTTAGCACACCGCGTACATGGTTTCACGCTCGCTCCTCTCTCGATAGGGTGTTGCTGCTCTCGCGCTCGTGAGCGATGGCACGGTCGCGATCGGTATGAGCCCTGCTGTATAGTTGAGTTCAGATGTTCGCACCACCCGGTTCTGTGTTGTTCCTCGGGTCCATTGGTTTTCTGTCTGTCACGGTTTACCGGTCACCTCGCAGCATACATTCTGGGCAACGGAAACGACAGCTTTTGTTGTACGTGGTGGTGTCCTCCTGGACCATGCGCGACGCTGCCAGCGTACCTTCACCAGGTTTGCGGCCACAGCGATACTGAACATATCTTGTCGCCGATGGATACGACAGCAATGCACATCTGCATCAGTTGCTGCGGTTCGTAGGTCAACATCGTTCAGCCATGTTTCGCGAATATGAAACTCGTAGAACTGAACCCTGATCTGGCAGGGAGCCAAACGTATACCATAACGATTTGGTTTTATTCGGCCACCAGTGGCATGCACGCTTTTTGGGGAGGTCATCCGCTCCCGCCACCCCCCCACGCGCTGGAGGATAACGCATAGAATCTAGGATTTCCGCGTGGTTGTCGCGCATCAGCGCCCGACCCCCTTCCGGAAAGAAGCAGAACACTACGCGACGATGGGGTGCAGTCGTTAATTTTGTTAGAGTTGCATCGGGCTTCGCTGTCCACGATGTATCCCCCACGGGTGTTCGATGCAAATATCGCTGTCGCCGTTTTGTTACATGAGGTGTCCTGGTGTCAGTGGCCGCCGTCGTCGCCGTTTTTTTGACATTTGGTGTCGGGGGTCATCGTCGTCGCAGTTTTTGCTCCAGACACCCATTGTTGGCTGTCCCCCACGTTTCCTTTCTGCATGAGCTTGCAAAGTGCGGCGCCTAGGAGCGCCTGCGCGCACTTTTGCAAATGCTTCCGAGTGCCAGGGGGGCGCGCCTGGGAGCGCTCCGAGGCGCCTGGAGCGTTTGGCGGGCGCCCGCAGGCGCCGGGGAACCCATGGTCAGAGGATGGGGGTTTGGGGGGGGGGCCGCCGTGGGCCACTCGTGGCCCGAGACGCCACGTGCGATTATTGCTGCGGCCGTGCGTGGACCCCTTTGGCAAGATTGGCCCTCTTGCGCCCGGGAGTTCGAAGCCGAATGCATGCGCGTTCGTTGGTCGTCTCTGCGTGCGTGCGCCTGGAAGTGCAGTTGCAGAGAGGTGTGTGTGCGCTCACATATCAGCGTGACAACCTAGTTTCCGGTCGTGTCAATTCTGATCGCACCAATTGTTCGTCCAGATTCTGATCGCACCAATTGTTTTTTGTGTGTGTGTGTCGTCGCGGTGTCATGACATTCCTTTAGTAGTGTTCGGCGGAATGTCGTCGCTGTTTCATGACACCCCTTCAGTGTTCGGCGGGATCGTCGTCGTTCTTGGAGTGACACTTCCTAGTATTGGCGTTGTGGTCGCAGTTTTGTAACAACCACCGCTTAGTTCTTACATACTTTGTCAGACTCGTCGTCAAAGAAAGTAGTCCGTTGTGCATGACATTTTGATGTAATGTGTCCGGGGTGGTGAACTGATTGCATTGCCATTTGTGGTGGGAATGCCAGCAAGCACCGCAAGGTGCAATGGGTGTCAAGCCGCCCCCTCGCGCGCGCACACACACACACACGCACACACACACACTCGCACACACTCGCACACACACGCACACACACACACACGCATACAAACACGCACACGCACAAGCAAGCACATCCACTTTTTGGTGGTCTTTGCGTCGCGCGCGACGTCGCGGCGTAGCAAATCAAGTACGGCTCAATCCAAACCTGGGCCACTCAGGCTTCGCAGGTTTCTGCAAGATCCTGCAAGATCTTGCAGGATCCTGCGCCATAGCCCAGGTCAATGCACCTTTGGCCCTGCAGGATCCTGCACGATCTGGCGTTCTGGCTGATCCCCGTTTGCATCGACCCCCTTTTCTTGAGCCCCGCCTCTGGGGGGGGCAGCACATTACCATCCGATGCCCTCGAGACCGAAAGGAAGAAAACACGAAACTCATTCAAACCCAGCCCCTGTGACCGCCACACGTCTCAGAGGCCCCCGAAAGGGCTCCGGCACGGACACCTGGAACCACCTTCGGGCGTTTTGGGGGTGTGTATTTCGAGCATCGTTCCCGAGTGGGAAACAGTTCAGCGAGAAGCCCCTGAAGCGCACGGCAGAGTTTCCAGGAGGCCCGTGAGGTGGGGGTGACCTTGAGGGCATTTCAATACGTGATGATGTCGCCAGTGAAATGAAGAAGGGGAGCAGGAGGAGGAGGAGGAGGAGGAGGTGGAGGAGGAGGAGGAGGGAGGAGGAGGAGGGGGGAGAGAAGGGGAGGAGGAGGGAGGAGGAGGAGGAGGAGGAGGAGGAGGAGGAAGAGGCGATTCCGAGAATGGAGGCGAGGGGGCGGCGGGGCATCGCTCCTGCAGCCTGAGACGCCCAGGCGTCTGCGGCAGCGCCTCTTCAAGTCCCTGCTGGTGCAGGCGCCCCGCGCCGCGCCGTGGGGACCAACTGCCTGGGATCGTCGTTGTCGTCGTCGTAGGACGAGGAGGAGGAGGAGGAGGAGGAGGAGGAGGAGGAGGAGGAGGAGGAGGAGGAGGAGGAGGAGGAGAAGTAAGAGGTCGTCGTCGTCGTCGTCGTCCTTCCTCCTCCTCCCTCCTCCTGTCCCTGGAGCTGCCTGCGTTCTCGTGGTCCTGGTGTGCAGTGATGTGTGCTGTGGCAGGGGCAGCGGGGACTCCATGAGCCGGTCTTGGTCTTGGTCTCCTATCCTTGAGGCGGGTAATCCAGTACAGCAAGGGTTCTTAGGAGATCAGAAAGCAGAATATGAGGCTTGTTCGTTCTTTCTTTCGTTCGTTCGTTCCTCCTTCCAATGCCCTTCAGACCCAGACCTGCTCGAGGTTCGAGGTGTCGTTCGAGGTGATGAGGTTCCTGCGCGATCTCGTACAGGTTTCCCAGCCTCGGGATACAGGCTGTTCCAGTCTCGGGATGCTTTCCGGCGGCCGTGCCTCGACAAAAGCGTTCTGGGGGTGCCTGAATCGTATCGCACGGCCGCTGGACGTCCCAGTTGTGACCCGGAAATCCTCGCGTCGCGGAAAAGTCACGACGCCAGTTTCTTGCCAAGCTTCGACCTCGGGGGGCCCTTACCAAAGCCCGGGGCCGTCACAGAAACTGCTCGGGATAAAGACCGGACCCAGGGAAATTGTTGTTAGGCTTCCGGGGCTTCAGGTATGGCGTGCAGGGTTTTGACATTTGTCCCTTGACTTGTCCTTTTTCCCCCACACTAGGCTGCCGGCGTCGGTTGACGCGACCGTCTTTGGACTTGGCGGCCTTCTGAACGTTGAAGGGTCCATACCCTTATCCTTACCCCATCGCGGTGACGCGATCTATTCTGCCCCCCCTGGTTGCATCCTCACCGCTTGAGGCCTTGTTTGGCTCACAACGAAGGCCCCATTGGATGTGGCGGAAGAGAGGTGTTTTTTTTGTCGCGCGGCACGTCGTTCCTTGAGTTTCTGAGTTTTGTTTGTGATGTCGACGCCTTGTCGTCAGACTTACATTTCTATTTCGTGCAGGTTGTCGTGGCTGCGTGACACGTCCTAGCAGTACTGTCAATTTCTTTAGTTTATCGTAGGGGGGGGCCCCAACCCGCAATTTAGTTGGTAGCAATAAGTTCATTGCCGCAGACTAGTGTTTAGCGACGATGCCGCCCCAACGTGCCATGCCCTTGATGCGGCATGCTGAAATTGGTGATCTTGATTCTGGCGTTGGCACCCTTGGTGAATAAGTAAGAGTGCCCTCGGCGCGCTATCTAGATTTGGCAATGGGTTCGCATGATCATCGCTCGCCAGCGAACGCCTACTTTTAGCATTATTTGGTTTGGCGGGAGCGTCATGAACAACTGCGCCACGGAACAAGCTGAGCGTAATAGAATAAGTAGGAGTAGTGAGTCAGCAGTGGGTGGACGACTGGTGTCCGAAGACTGCGTGTGCGGCAGGAGATCAGGAAGAGGACCATTCCTCTTGCTTCTTCGGTGGCTGCCGGCGTCCATGGAGAGGTGCCACCCAGAGAGAGGGAGGGGAGTGAGGGCAAAGGCATGGCGCGGGTAGGGGCTGCGTCGGAGATCGGGCACTCGAGGAGCGGTCGACCTCGGACCGATGGCCCACTGGCTGTGGGGGCCGATGGCCCCTCGATGCCCAGGGACCTTCTCGGTGGCGGCGCCACTTGTGAGCCCGTCACTCCGAGGACAGAATTCAGAAACATCCACCGCATCGGGAAGCGATTTCTCAGCGACCCCCCCAGCAGGCAGTGGAAATGTATATAATTGGCCCCCCCGCCCCCCCCAAGGGTCGCAGAATATAACTAGCAATAACTGATTCGCTGCCTCCTGGGGAGTCCTGGGTCGTCTGGTCCCGAGGCGGTGGATCTGCATGAATTCTGGTTTCGAGTGGTGCACATCCGAGCAGGAGTCGGAATAGTGGCCCCTGGCATCGCTCGGACGTGTGCATTTTTCCTTCGTCGAGGACCATCGAGGAGCATCCTTGATCATTTGGCGAAAAAACACGCACGAAACCGAAAAGACACAGGGAATGGACGTCCGAGCGATGGCAAGGACCATGATGAAAGCAATCTCGAAAGAAGGGGAGTCCTGATCTCTTGTATCGTTTTCGGCCCGTGTGAGTTCCAGGATCTTGACAAGCTATTCGGGATGAGCAGGTTGTCCAAGGGGAATCCCTGGGATGTGCTGGACCCATGTCCCGCATGACCGAGCGTCCGGGCTTTCTGCCTTCATGCCGAAAGAGAACAGATGAGCAGATCGAGCTCAGGGGAATGGGGGGGGGATTGCGTGGGAGTTTGATCCAAGAGGGGGGCAGATGTTTGCGCGGCAGCGGCAGGAGATCGGCTTCTTCGACACCACGAAGACCGGGGAGACGGCGGCGGTGCGCTAGCGCACGCCTCCCTCATACTCCTCTTGGTCCTGTTCCCCCCCTTTCTCCTGCAGGAGCAGGTCGCCCCAGGAAGCCTCCAGAGCAACATCGGCGTCACACCCGCGAGTCGAGAAATGTCATAGTACAAGCTTGGTGGCGGGCGCTTTCTTGGTTTTACCGCTCGGGAAACCATACACTACCATAGCACCCCACAGATGCGGATAAGAGTGGGGGGGGGGACGTCGGCAGTCTGCGAGACTTTGGAGAAGCCCGCCGCAGACGTCAACGTTTCACAAATTATACAACGAGCCCGCCGCAGGCGCTTATTTTTTAGTTAAACCAATGCGGGTAGGTCTCGGGTGGGTCGCAAATCTGTCGCGGGTGGGTCGCGGGTGGGTCGTTGTTGGGTCGCGGCTGGGTCGCGGCTGGGTCGCGGCTGGGTCGCGGCTGGGTCGCTGGGTGGGTCGCGGGTCGGTCGCAAGTGGGTCGCGGGTGTGTCGTGGGTGGGTCGCGGATTGGTCGCGGGGTGGGTCGCGGGTGGGTCGCGGGTGGGTCGCGGGCGGGTCGCGGGTGGGTCGCGGGTGGGTCGCGGGTTGGGTCGCGGGTTCTGTTGCGGGGTGGGTCGCGGGGTGGGTCGCGGGGTGGGTCGCGGGGTGGGTCGCGGGGTGGGTCGCGGGTGGGTCGCGGGTGGGACGACGACAACAAACAACAGCAACAGCAACACCAACAACAGCAACACACATTTTAAAATTGGTCGCCCTTATCTGCTCGAGTGTCAAATTCTTTACGCTTCGCGTATCCCCACCAGCCCATCTCACAGCAGCAACTCTCGCGAAGCATGCCGACAGTCGTGTTTTTCAGGCGTGTGTCCGCTTGGCCCCGCATATCTCCCCTGTTCCTCCTTCCTCCCGCCTCCTTGTACATCCTCCTTGTGGGGGGAGCGGGAGAAGGACGAGGCGGAGGAGGAGGGAGAGAAAGCGCTCCTCGTGGTTTGAGTCGTTTGGGGTTTCTCGTCCTGGTGTGAGTCGTTCGGGCCCTTCTTCCTGGTGTGAGTCGTTCGGGCTCTTCGTGGTGTGAGTCGTTCGGGCTCTTCGTCCTGGTGTGAGTCGTTCGGGCTTCTCGTGGTGTGAGTTGTTCGGGCCCCTCGTCCTGGTGTGAGTCGTTCGGGCCCCTCCTCCTGGTGTGAGTCGTTCGGGCTCCTCGTGGTGTGAGTCGTTCGGGGCTCGTGGTGTGAGTCGTTCGGGCTCCTCGTGGTGTGAGTCGTTCGGGCGCCTCGTCCTGGTGTGAGTCGTTCGGGCCCCTCCTTGTGGTGTGAGTCGTTCGGGCTCTTCGTGGTGTGAGTCGTTCGGGCCCCTCGTCCTGGTGTGAGTCGTTCGGGCTCCTCGTGGGGCCTCTTGGGGGCCTCTTGGAGCCTCTTGGGGCCTCTTGGGGGCCTCTTGGGGGCCTCTTGGGGGCCTCTTGGGGGCCTCGTGGGGCCTCTGGAGGCCTCTTGGGGGCCTCTTCTTGGGGGCCTCTTGGGGGCCTCTTGGGGGCCTCTTGGGGCCTCTTGGGGGCCTCTTCCGTAGCCATTTTGGCTCAAGATGGTGTGCTCGGGAGGCTTTCAGCCTCCGTGCATTCACGAGAGCTGCCGCTGCAGCAACCTCCAGTGCCCTTGTGGGCTCGTGTCGGCGCGTGGGGCGCACCGATGGCGGGCGGCGAAAACGACTGGGAGGTCAAGGGCGGCGGTCGGCGCAACAGGAAGCAGAAGCCGTCTCTGGTGTGGACAGTCGGAGGCAAAGGCGGTGGCTCGTCCTGGGTGGGGACGGGCCCGAGTGACACATGGACGTGTGGGGCTTGCGGTACAGGTGCGAACTGGAGTACGCGTACGTCCTGCCGTGCCTGTGGCGCGGGTCGTCCTGGGCACAAAGGCAAGGGCAAGGTCACTTCCACGCCTGAGGTGGGGCAGTGGTCCCGCACCTCCTTCCCACCAGTGGCGGCCAGGCCTTGGCGTGCGGCCGCGGAGGCCAAGGCGCCTACGGCTTTGCAGAAGCTGGAGGAGCGCAGGAAGGTCTTGGCCCAGTGCGCCAAAGACTGGGGGGGTGACGCGCCTCACCTCGACCAGGCGGTGGCCGACATCGACAGGCAGATCCAGGACGCCAAGGCGGAGCGCACGCAGGCGAAGCCTTTGTCTGGCCAGCTGCGTGAGGCGCAGGTCCAGCTGGGGCAGGTCGACAGGCAGCTTGAGCGCTTGGCAGAGACCGAGAGGAAAGCCAACCAGATGCTGCTCGAGGTCAAGAAGGAGAGGGATGAGGCTGCGAAGCGCAAGGAGGAGCTGGCGACCACGATCCTGGAGCTCCAGGGGAAGATTGCGGTGGCGGGCCCAGCGGCCCCAGCCTCAAACCTCGACGTCATCCGAGTGCAGTTGGAGTGCATCGCCAAGTCCGTCGGCAGCGACATCCAGTCCCTCGGCCTCAATTTTGCCACGCTCGAGTCCCTCCTGGAGGCCAAGGCTAAGGAAGGGGCAGCAAAGGCTGAGGCTGCTGATACTGGTGCTGCTAAGCAGCCTGGTCAGGCTGACGACGGGGACGGTACAGAGGACGAATCCATGGGAGACATCGTGGGGGCTGAGGAGTTGCCACCAGGTGTCACCGAGACCGAACGTAAGTGGATTAACGGGCAGGAGCCAGTGCCCGACCAGGAGGAGAACCCGCACTTGTTCAAGCGGTACCAAGAGGTGCTCATGTCGGTGCATTCCTGCCAGCTGGCCAAGAGACAGCGAAAAGGGTAGCTTGCCATGCGACCTCTTGTTCCTGGTGCTCAATGGGACCCACCTCGGCTACCCCGAGTCGCCGTGGAGAGGCGCGGTCCAGGTGCAGCTGCGCCAGAGCGGGAAGGCCCTCCCTTGGGACGACAGCCGCTGGAACCCTGAGGGGTGGGAGGCGGAGTTCGGGGGGAGCGAGAGTGAGGGGCACCGACGGGACGTAGAGCAGATGGATGATGAGCGTGGCGGGCGCGCAGCAGCGGGAGCCAGCCAGAGGGCGGGAAGTGTGGCCAGGTCCACGCCCGCGGGGCCAGTGCGCGGCCCACGGCCTGCGGCATTGGCGAGGAGTGAGCACGGTGCCTTGAGGGCGGGAAGTGTGGCCAGGTCCACGCCCGCGGGGCCGTCGCGCGGCTTCGTGCCTGCGGCGACGGCGAGGAGTCAGGGGGCAGATTCGGGCCAGTGGCGAGGATACGCGAGGGTCCTGCACGACAATCGCATGACGAGGCTTTTGGTTGACAAGGTGAATGACGACAAGCAGGTGGTCATTGTGTGGACCTTCAACGGCTCGGGATGGGGGACCATCAGAGAAAAGCTCTTGGAGAAGAAGGTGGGGTAGCAGAAGCACATCTACGCTTTCCAGGAGCACCGCCTGAAAGAGGACCAGTGGGCTGGAGTTACCCACAGTTTGCGTCAGAGAGGCTACCAAGTGGGTGGGGCGGTGGCCGTGCCCACGCTAGGCCCCATGGGTGAGCCAGGAACCTCTGCAGGTGTGGGAATTGCTGTGCCGAACAGGATTGGTATGGCGTATGTGTGTGGGCAGACCAGCTGGGACTGGTCCCCCAGAGGATCCCCAGGAAGAGCTGCAGCGGCATGGGTTGCAGTAGGTAGAGGCGGCATAGTGGTCGCGACGGTGTACCTGTGGACGGCCGAGCAGATGTCGCGGCGGAACAGGGGGCTGATGGACCACGTGCTGGGGAAGCTGCACGAGCTCAACATGCCGTGGGTGTTGTGCGGGGACTTCCAGAATGCCCCTGCCGTCCTGGCGGGTTTGGATTCGATCAAGCTCATTGGCGCGACGCTGGTGGCCCCCTCTGCTGCGAGCGGAACTTGTCGGTCTGCGAGTGGATGCTCCACAATTGACTATTTCGTAGTATCGAGGGAGTTGGCAGGCCAAGTGAGGAAGGTGGCCATCCACGAGTCGTGGCCTTCGGCGCCGCACAAGCCGGTGGGGATCACGCTCGACCTGAGGCCGCAGGAGAGGAAGGAGCGGATTCTCATCACGCCGAAGAAGTTGGAAGGAATCAGCATCGGGTGCGCGCCTGAGCCGCCCGTATACGACGAGGTGGGGGTTTTCAGCGACGTAACGGTAGCGACCAGGACCTGGGCTTCCTTCATTGGCAAGCTGGAGCGCGAGGCTTTCGCGCTGCGGGGGCTGGAGTGGCACCCCAGGCATGAGTGCGCAGGGCGTGCGGACCCACCACGCTGGAAAGAGAGAGCGATCCTCAGAGGGGGCGGCAACCACCCAGCCCCGCAAGGAGACGCCCTGTGGTGGAGGTGGCTCGCGCGCTCTTTGCAGACCCTGGCGGGGAACTACGAGAGGCTCAGGTCGTCCTCGGGTAGTGCCCGTGCGCGCCAGGAGTGGTGCATGATAGCTAGTGATCTGGAGGAACGCTTCAGGAGCGTGAGCCACGAGTTCAGGTGCGAGCTGGTCGGCGAGGAGAAGGAGCGGTGGAGAGAAAGGTGTACCTTGCTGGCGAAAGGGCGCTGGCGAAGTGCTGACCAGAAAGCCAGCCTGGACGCGATGATCCTGGAGGCCAAGGAGCGGTCCAGGCGGGAGGACCAGGACCTGATGAATGAAAGAAGGAGGCAGTGGGCTGCGAAGCTGGAGGAGGCTGCGAAAGGAGCAGCGGGCGGACTCCACAGAATCAGCAAACCAGTGGACATCTGGAGGCCGAGGAGAGCGAGTGCACCCCAAGCTTCGGCAGACCCGTTGCGGGCAGCGGAAGCGGCCCTGGGAGAGTGGAACGCAGTCTGGAAGGTGAACGACCCGATGCAGGAGCAGGAGCGGCGGTGGGAGACGGAGCCGCGCCAGGAGTTGCCAGAGTTCACGGAGGGCGACTTGGCCAAGTTAAAGAAAGTGGCGCGCACCTTCAAGAGAAAGACAGCACAAGGAGTGGACCGATGGCACCCCTCCATGCTGCTAGGGGCTTCGGACGCAGCGCACTGGACGCTCCTGCAGATCCTGAGGGAGGTGGGGCGCACGCTCGTCTGGCCGCAGCATGCAGCCACGGTCATTTTCTTCCTGATCCCGAAGAGTGTAGCGGTCGATCGTGCCATCGGCCTCCTCCCGACCCTGGTGAGGGTGTGGGAGATCATGAGGGAGCCCTACATGATCGAGTGGGCCAAGGCGAACCAGCGCTCTTGGGATTGCACGGCCTTCGGCAAGGCGGCGGAGGACGCGGCTTGGGAGGTTCTCCTCGCCAACGAGGGCGACGAGGTGCAGGATTCGGACCCGCGCACCCTAGCGACGGTGACGGCCATCCTCGACCTGGTCAAGGCTTTCGAGAGGGTGAGCTTGCATGTGCTGTGGGAGCGTGGCAAGGCCATGGGCTTCAACACGGGGGTGCTGGCGGTGGTGTGCTCCTATTTTGCCATGGCGAGGCGAGTCAACACGGGGGAGGCCATCTCGGAGGAGACGAGGACTGTGGCTACGATCATCGCGGGCAGCAAGTTCTCGGTGGGTTTCCTCAAGATGGTCATCCAGGACACGATTGACGGTTTGGTAGTGGAGTACCCGCTGGTGCAATGGAGGATGTATGTCGACGACCTGTGCCTCAAGCAGCGAGGGGCGCAGCAGTGGATCGTGGATAGCTTCCCGTCCGTTGTGGACGACAGCGTGGACGGCTTCGCGGCCTTGGGGCTCGAGTTCTCCCTGGGCGACCAGGGCAAGGGGGCGGTCATGGCCAGCACCAAGTGGCTGAGGCAGGCTCTCAAGCAGGATGCAGCAGAGAGAGGGTTGCCCTTGGTGCTGGCCTGCCCTTACCTCGGAGTCGACGTGGTGGCCCACGGGACGGCGGCAAAGAACAAGAGTGGCAAGAGGTTCAAGCGCATGAGGAACAGGGTCGCCAGGCTAAAGGGGCTGAAAGGCTCAGGCAAAGGTGTGACTAGAGGGATTGGTTTGGTGTACAAGTGCGGCCTCAAGAGATCGGTAATGTATGGGTGCAAGTGCCTGGGCATGCCAGACCACCAGCTGCAGCAGGTAAGGAGAGCGGCAGGTCAGTTGCTTCCAGGTTCCAGAGGAGCCAAGAGCCTCACCCTGCAGTTGGCGGTGCTGAAGGAGGACCCCACCGAGGAGGCCACACTTGCGCCGGTGGTCAGGTGGGCGAGGGCCGTCTGGGAGCAGGCCGTGGCAGGAGACCTGAGAGTGCTCGTTGCAGGGGGCCAGGGGCAGGCGCAACCCTGTCGTCAGCAGGCCTTCTGTCCTGAGGCGGGTGCTAGGCTCAGGGATGCCCTCGGTGTCTGGACGGCGTTGTGGATCAATGATCTGAGGGGCGAGAAGCACCAGCGGCAGGAGGACTGGAGCCAGTGGAGTGTTCCCCTGGTCGCAGAGTATCTGCAGGAGGCAGCGCAGGCAGGCCTCCGCAGTGAACTCAGGAGGGAGGCGGCTTCCAAGGCCACAGGTGGAAGCTTGCCCCAGGAGGAGGCTCAGGAGGCGGAGTATCTTGCTGCAGAGGTGTGTCGGCGTGCGTGGCGGAGGGCGTGCTGGAGAAGGCGTGCAGCCTTCCGTTACCTCGACGCGCTCGACGAGGATTGCCGCGCCCAGGTCATCTCGCAGTACAGGCAAGAGCAGGTCGCGCTGCAGAAGGTGGTGCGGCGGCTGCTGGTGTCGAGAGGGGCGCAATGTCCCTGGGCAGGAAGCGAAGGAGGCATGCGGGAAGAGGAAGGCTACCTCGGTGTCAGCACCATTGAGAGCCTGGTCGAGCTGCTGCTGGTGGCGGGCAGCCAGATGGAGATCGCGGAGGACAAGATAAGCAGGAGGACGAGTGTCGGCAGTGAGGCTGTCCTCCTGAGCGAGCAGATGAGCAACGCATGGAGGCAGCAGCAGAAGGAGGTGGGCATGAGCCCGCAGTGGGCCAAGGTCAAAGGACCCGCGGGGGCGGTCATCATGTCACTGAGGAGAGCGAGGTGGACCTGGCCGTCGTGGACGGTCTACTGCACAAAGGACGGCGAGATGGTGGACCTCACGGCGGTGTGCCCCACTGACGTCGGGGCGCTCCTCAGGGCTGACCTGCGCAAGGTGCTGTGGGAGCAGTGGACGGCGCAGCAGCCAGGCATGGAGAGCCTAGCCCCAGGCCCGAGGCTCCCGCCAGTGGTGGCGCAGCTGGCCGCGCGGGCTTTCCCTGCGCATGCGAAGCGGGCGGCTCGGAAGGTGGTGCTGGCGGGGGCCTGGACCATGAACAGGCTTGCCGAGGTCAGCATCACGCCGACCGACATCTGCATTGGGTGTGGGCTGGCGGTCGGCACCCCGCATCATCGTTTCTTTCGGTGCCCCGCGCTGCTCGAGGTCAGGAGGCGAGCGCAGGCGGAGTGGCAGCACGTGGCGGAGCAGCAGGAGGACAGTTTGCTCTGGACGCGTGGGCTGGCGCGGGACCCCTCGGCGGACTGGGCCCACAGGACGGTCGACGAGGCGGACTTCCACTGCGACGTCCTCCAGGGGACGGACGCCCTCCTGTCGGGCGACATCGTGTGCGACGGCTCCAAGCTGGGCACCAGCTGCTGGGCGCAGGCGGGGTGGGCCGCGATGGCCATCGACGCGGGAGGCGCCCCCGCGGTGCAGCTCTGGGGCCCCCTGCCATGCCGCTTCAAGGAGCAGAAGACGGTCAAGAGGGCCGAGATGTGGGCCTTCTTAAAGACTTTGGAGACGGTGCTGCCGCCGTGCAGGATCTTCACGGACCACCAGGGCATCCTTGACGGTATCAGGCGGGGGCCGAGATGGTGCTTAAGTTGGGGAAGGCCGCGCGCGGACGTCTGGAGGAGGATCTGGCACAAGATCGCGGACGTGGGACTTGAGCCAGAGTGGGTGATGCATGTGAAGGCCCACAGGTCCAGAGCGGCCATCAGCAGGCTCGAGGGCTTGGCGCAGCAAGTGGCCAGAGGCAATGAGGCGGTGGACGCCCTGGCCAAGCGTGGAGCCGCGGAGGACTTCGGGTACGGCAGGGAGCAGACCCTGGAGAGCCTGGATGAGAAGGTGAAGTGGGCCATCCAGAACATCGGTTGGTGGCACCAGGAGATGAAAGAAGGGTGGCCCGACGTGCCGCCCAGGACGGGGCCGAGCAGAAGGAGGAAGCAGCAGAGGCCCTACGTCAGCCTCACGAGGCACGAGGTCGAGGTGTGTGGAGCTTGGCTGGTGTGCACGCGGTGCGGCAAGCGTGCAGCTTCGGCCAGGATGAGGAAGAAGCTGTGGGCCTCCGCTTGCGCACCCCCTCCCTGGCAGGCGGTGGGCCACCAGTCCAGCGAGGAGAGGGGCTCGCTGGAGGCTAGAGTGGGAGCCGCATGCGCACGGAGGCAAAGGGCGGCAAGGCAGGAGGCGTCCACGGCTGCAGGGCGCGGGGCTGGCGGCGCTGTGAGGGCGGCGGCGGCCTGCGCTGGCGTGGCGGTGGCGGCGGCAGCTGCAGGTGGAGATGATGGAGATGACGGCAGTGCTGCGGGGAGGTCACCTCGGAGGTCGAGGTCGCCTCGGAGACGCAGGGAGGCGGCGGACGTGCCTGTCCTCGAGGGCCCGCCGTGCGATGAGGAGGACCTCAGGAGGGCGCACGTCGTGGAGGTCGTCGGCCCCTACGTCGTCTGCCGCGTGTGCGGGGCCCACTCGGCGGTGAGGAGGGCCAACTTGGGCCGCGCCTGCCCTGGGCCCCTGCCGCCGCGAGGGGCCGACGGAGGAGCAGACTCCAGGAGGAAGAGGCGGGACCGCATCCTCCGCGGCTGTCACCCGCAGACGGGCAGGCCGCTCCCCGCCGAAATGGTGCCCACGAGGAGAGGTGGGTGAGGCCCGCGGGCCTCGCGGGGCCGCACTGAGCTCAGTGTGGCAAGCCTCCAGCGTGGCGGAGTCCGCGGCGCTGGATCTGGGGTGGAAAAAAAAAAGCCTCTTGGGGGCCTCTTGGGGGCCTCTTGGAGGCCTCTTGGGAGGCTCCTGGGGGCCTCTTGGGGCCATCTTGGGGCCTCTTGCGACCTCCTCAGAAGCGCAAAGGAGCGCTGCCCCCTGAGAAGGAGAAAATGAGCCCCAAACCCTCGTAAAATCAATGATTTTGCTAGGAAGGAAGATGAGCGCGGCCCCCTCAGGAGGCCAAAATGGGGCCAAAACCGTAGTAAGATCAATGATTTTGGCTTTCAAGAAGAGCAGAGGGGCCAAAGTGGTTCCCCCCGTCGGGGCCAGAATCCTCGTGAGGGTCGTCGTTTTTGTTGGCCCTTCTAGGAGTCGAAAAAGACCCCCCTGACCACGCTCGGCCCGCCCTCTCCAGGTCCAGGGGGAGGGGGTAGGGGGAGGGGTAAACCCCTCCCCGAAGGGGAAGAAGGGGGGTGAGGACAGAGCGGGCTCTCTAAACCACTCACGCCCAAAGGGCTGGTGGGATAACGCGTATTTCCCAAACCCTCGATACCTGCCCTCTTCGTCTTCGATCGAACCCCTTTTGGGAGGTATATACCTTTCTTCCCTGCAGGCCGGGCCCCGGCAAGCGGCGGGGCGGCCGCGGACCGTCGGCCTGGCCAGCGGCAGCGCTGATCGGCGGGGCGGCCGCGGACCGTCGACCCGACCCCAAGAGGGACGGACAGGGGACCGACCACGACGACGACGACGACGTCGACGACGACGGCGACGACGACGACGGCGACGACGAGCGAAAGCGCGAGCGAGAGAGAACGACAGCAGGGCCACGAAGGACACGAAGTAGGCCACGAAGGGCGACATCAGGGACACGAAGGGAATGCGTTTGGGGCCACGAAGAGCGCCAAAGAGCGGGGGCCACGAAGGGCATACAATGCGGGGCCACAGAAGGCAACGATGAGGCCACTGAGGGTAGCAACTGGGCCACGTAGGACAGTGAGGGGGTCACAAACGGCGACAGCGGGGCCACGAAGGGCACGCACATGGGGCCACAACGGGCGCGACTCCGGGGTGCCTGGGTGTCGGGAGCGCGGCACTTGAGCAATTTGCAGGAAACTCCAACGCAAGGGCGCTATTCTGCAGTAGATTGCAAGCGAGTCTCCAGCGAGAGCGCGACTCCAGAGCGCCGGGAAAGCGATTCTTGAACCAATTGCAAGGACGTCCCATGCGAGAGCGCGGGTCCTGAATAAAATGCGAGGAAGTCTCGGGCGGGAGCGGGGGTCTTGGTTAAATTGTGAGGAAATCTTAAGCGGGAGCCGTTGTTGTTGTTGTTGTTGTTGTTGTTGTTGTTGTTGTTGTTGTAATCCGGGGTGCCAGGGGCCCAGTTTGAGTGAGCATCAGGATTTCCCCTGTCAAAAAACAGGGAGCGAGCGTCGAGGGGCACACTTTGATGGAGAAAAACAGTATGCACCCGTGGGAAGGGATCAACAATAATTAGTCTTCAGAAGTGAGAGTTCAACGACAACAACGCAACAAGCATAATTCTCACCACGGATTTTCCCGGAAAGGGCGGGGGCCCAGGGTTCTCTTTTAGTAGGTAAACCTGTCCCCCGGTGCCAACTTGAGGGAGGCCGGCGAATTTTTTCCCTGATAAATAACGAGGTCGAAGGAGGCCGGCGAATTAAAATTTGAGGATGTCTCGAGCGAAACGCTTGTTTTTGAAATCCCGATCGATAAATCACAGGGTGCGGGCCACTTTTTCGTGTGTTGAGGATGTCTCGAGCGAAACGCTTGCTCCGCAGAGTTTGCCGAGGATGTCTCGAGCGAAACGCTTGTTTTGCAGAGCCGACCGCGACGCGGAAAAGCGCCCCGCGCGAAGGAATTTCGATGATGTCTCGACTAATTCCTTTGTTTTTTTACGATTTCCTGGAATTTTGGCAGGATGTCTCGAGCGAAATGCACGACCCCACCCTAGCACGACCATACCCCAGCACGACCACACCCCAGCACGACCAGACCCCAGCACGACCCCACCCCAGCACGACCCCACCCCAGCACGACCATACCCCAGCACGACCACACCCCAGCACGACCCGACCCCAGCACGACCCTACCCCAGCAAGACCACACCCCAGCACGACCACACCCCAGCACGACCTCACCACAGCACGACCACACCCCAGCACGACCACGCCCCAGCACGACCACGCCCCAGCACGACCACGCCCCAGCACGACCACCCCCCAGCACGACCACCCCCCCAGCACGACCACCCCCCAGCACGACCACCCCCCAGCACGACCACACCCCAGCACGACCACGCCCCAGCACGACCACGACCCAGCACGACCACACCCCAGCACGACCACACCCCAGCACGACCACACCCCAGCACGACCACACCCCAGCACGACCACACCCCAGCACGACCCGATTGATAAATCACAGGGTGCGGAGCACCCCAGCACGAACCCACCCCAGCACGACCCCACCCCAGCACGACCCCACCCCAGCACGACCACGCCCCAGCATGACCACACCCCAGCACGACCACACCCCAGCACGACCACTCCCCAGCACGACCCCACCCCAGCACGACCCCACCCTAGCACGACCACACCCCAGCACGACCACACCCCAGCACGACCCCACCCCAGCACGATCACACCCCAGCACGACCCCACCCCAGCAAGACCACACCCCAGCACGACCGCACCCCAGCACGACCTTACCACAGCACGACCACACCCCAGCACGACCACGCCCCAGCACGACCACGCCCCAGCACGACCACGCCCCAGCACGACCACGCCCAGCACGACACGCCCCAGCACGACCACGCCCCAGCACGACCACGCCCCAGCACGACCACCCCCCAGCACGACCACCCCCCAGCACGACCCCCCCCCAGCACGACCACCCCCCAGCACGACCACACCCCAGCACGACCACTCCCCAGCACGACCACTCCCCAGCACGACCACACCGCCTTGGTTGAGTGGTTGCCTGTCGTCGTGGAATGTTTCGTGGGGTGTCTCGTGGAATGTTTCGCGGGGTGTCTCGTGAAATGTTTCGTGAGGTGTCTCGTGGAATGTTTCGTGAGGTGTCTCGTGGGCTGTTTCGTGAGGTGTCTCGTGGGATGTTTCGTGAGGTGTTGCCCAGTTGGGTATCATGAAAACGTGTCCATGCTCCACATGTCTATATCCCTTTCCGGGTTCGTGGGTCCATCATGTTTTTTTCAGCCACGCGCCCAGGGACAATGAGTGACCGTTCGGCCCCCTCACTCTGACGACGCTGGTGTATTATATGTTCGGGTTGGACGCGCATTTCCGATGAGGACACATTGTGCTGGTATGTCCCCGCGCGTCCCAAGACAGTCTTGCAAAAGGGGGCGTCCGCATTGGCCTAGCTAGAACTCTGTCTAACGCTGCAAGACACGTCGGGCCTCAAACGGCCTCGTCACCTCGTCCCCCCATCCACCCCTTGCCGCTTCTGTCTAGCGGGCCCCGTGAAATGAAGGCTCGAGGGGTGGTGCCCCCCCCCCAGCGTTGACCGGGAAGGGAGCCCGCGCCCGGCGTGTGGCAGGGGGGCAGCCACCCGTGGGGCGGAAAGTGGAGGAGGCGGGGGGGCGGAGAGGGGGCAAAGGGGGGGAGGAGGAAGGGGAGGGGGAGACGCGTGGAAGTTCGCAGGGTGGAGCGCGGGACGAGGAAGGGGATGGAAGGGGGGGGGCGGGTGGCGTGGGGGGCGATGGGGCGAAGGGCAGAAGGAAGGAAGGAAGGAAGGGATGGGGGGACGGTTGACGGGGACGAAAGGTGCAAAGGCGGCAAGTAATCGAACGGGGTGGTCTGCGCGCGGGTGCACGCTCCTGGCGCGTGCGAAACCTAGGCCAGCGCCTGTCGGCGAGGGCGGCGAGGGAATTGGCGGGTTTTCTGCGCGAGGCTGCCAAGGATGCGCACGGCACGGAGTGGAAGCAATGACGACAACAGCGATAGCAACGATAACAATCACAACGGTCACGATGACGATCACAACGATAACAACCGTTATCGATGTCGTTGTGATATTGATCGTCATCGTTGTTGTCGTCATTGCTTTTTGTATCGTGGGCAAGCAGCGGGAAGGCCCCGCCCCGCCACCCCAGCGTTTGGGCAACGCGGCCCCTCTGGGGGGCCGTGGGCGTTCCCCTCCTGTGGGGAGCCGGGCAGGGCGCGCAGCGGGGCGCGGCGGCCAGCCTGGACACCTTGTGTGCAGCGGAGGAGGCGAATGTGGGGGAGGTGAGGGCAGGGTGGGCGAGGGAAGGGGAAGAGAGAGGGAAGGGTACGGTAGGTTTGCGTCGTGTCGACCAGCGGCGACCCCAGCGCGGGCGTTCAAGGTTGAACGCCGCCGGCGACCCAGAATCGATCGATGTTGAACGATCGGACGTTGCGGCAGCGGCCGATCGTTCAAGGTGGAACGATCCCTGCGGTGTCAAAAACCAACGCTGGGGTCGGCACGACACGAACCTGCCGTAAGAGTAAGTGATGGAACGGGGGGGGGGGCGGTGAGAGGCGTAAGGGGGGGGGGGGGAGGGGGCAAGGCGGGAGGGGCGGGGTGTCGGGGGGGGGGGAAGGGGGAGGAAGGAAGGGCACGGGGCGGGGATGACGGGAGAGTAGGGGGGGGGAAGGATCTAATATGGGTTGGGTGGATGCGATAGGGGGGAGAGGGGAGAGAAGACGACACTCGCACTTCTCCCGGACGGGTTGCGACAAGGTCGCAAATAGAGAAGGGCTAGGGTGCGCACAAGTGGTGATCCGATTGCAGTCCAGGTGCAGCAACATCAGGGCTTGTTCTCGCGATGATCCAGATTTGTTGTAAGATTCGAGCCGGTCGGGACCCTGCTTTGTTGTTCAGGAGGAGGGTGCCCCCAATCGTTCTTACGTAACTTGTGCACTGAGTGGGGGCAGCTCGCTGCACGTCCCCTTGCGAGGGACGTGCGGTGCGCTGCTCGACGCTCCCCCGCCGCCGCCGCCGCCGCCGCCGCCGCCGCCGACGACGACGACGACGACGACGACGACGACCTGGACTCAGGAGGGGAAAAAACGCACAGACACATTCAATCGGCGATTCCCAGGAAAATATGAGAACATATGGAAGTGGTGGGGAAGACGAAAACCCAGAAAAAAATGTATACAATATGGGGAATCCTGGGATTTGTTTGTATTTATTCTCTTGCACAGTTGTGCTCTAGAGCTCGGACCTCTTTATTTCCGCTCGTCGTCGTCCCCCTGGTCCGGTCCTGGCCCTGGACCCAACCTCCCCCCCTGGTGCTGGCCTCCCCTGGCCCTGGCCCCAGCCCCCCTCGCCCCGGACCCTTTACTTTCGTGGTTCGTCGTCGTCCCCCCTGGCTCCGGCCCCTGGCCCCGTCGCCCACGTCCACCTGCCCTGGCCCTGAACCCAACCTCCCTCCTTGGCTCTGGCGTCCCCTGGCCCTGGCCCCAGCCCCCCTCGCCCCGGCCCTTTTATTTTCGTGGTTTGTGGTTCGTCGTCGTCCCCCTGGCTGTGGCCCGCTTCCCCTCGCCCCCTCGCCCCCGTCCCCCTGGCTGTGGCCCGCTTCCCCTCGCCCCCTCCCCCAAACCCAGACCTCCGGCCCCTGGTCCGAGCCCCAGCCCTCCTTCTGGCCCTGGCTGAACTCAGCCTGTCCCCAGGCCTTGGCCCCACTCGCCCCGACCCTGGCCTTGGCCCAGCCCTCCTCGCCCCAGACCCTGTATTTTCATGGTTCGTGGCTCGTCGTCGTCCCTTTGGCTCTGGCCCGCCATCCCCTGGCCCTCTCGCCCCCCACATGCCCCGCCTCCTCTTTCTCTTGTCAGATGTGCAAGTCACCACCCACCAAGCCACCCCAACCCAACCCGAAGGCTCAAATTTACCCTCGATTTCCAGTGGGGGGGGTGTCGGGAAACATAGAAAAAACACGTGTGGGACCCTTACCCCCCCCAACCCGAAATTCGGGTCTTCGGGTTGGGTTGGGGTGGTCTGGTAGGTAGTCAGCAAGAGCCAGGGCACGCGTGCCACTTGCTTGTGTGCCCCTGGGCCTGGGCCTGGGCCTGGGCGGGCCGGCTGCCGCCCCCTTCCCCCGCAGGAGATCACCTCCCGCCTCACGCAGGACTGCCAGAAGGACCGCCTCGCCGCCGCCGCACCCCGCAGGAGAATGGAGCAGGAGGAGGAGGAGGACGAGGAGGAGTACGACGAGGAGGACAAGGAGGAGGACAAGGAGGAGGAGGAGGAGGAGGAGGAGGAGGAGGGAAGGAGTACCCTGCAGAAGAATGTGCGCCTCCCCCCGCAGTCGCAGATCCGCGCGGGTTTCTTGGATCCGCGCTGGCCCCCCCTGGCGGCGCTTCCGGCGCCGCCCCTGGCGCGCTCCGCGCGCCAGGGAGGGGGGGTCCAGCGCAGATCAAAAAATCCGCGAGGAGCTCCAACAGTTTATGTTTATGGCGTGTCTTCTTTCCCCCCCCCGCAGGGCTCATTTCGATTCCCCCCGCTCGGTTCGAGTCGGCGTCGATCGTCTCCGAGTCCGCTTCGATTCGGCCTCAGATTCCGACGTGAATGTCGGCTTCTCAAGGGAGGCGCTGCTAGCCTGCCGATGTCCGCCGATCCGATTCACGTCGATCGCCGACCCGACATGTCGACTCGATTCCGGGCTCTCCTGCCCCCGTGGCCGAGCGCCAGCTTTCGTGAGGTGTCTGGTGCCCTGGGCCTGGCGAGGTGCAGTCGGGTGGTTGCGTGGTCCTTCAGGGGAGCCTCTGGGGGTACCAACATGCCGGGTGGTTTTGAAGGTTTCGTTTGCATTTCGTCGGAGTTGGTCGACATTTGCACGACGTCTGAGCGGAATCTAGACGAAAGGGTGAAGAGGGTTGGTCGAAATTTGATTGACAGCCGGTGGAAATCACGTTTCTGATGGGTACGCGGAGGTCCACAGAGGCACCCATGAAGGCTCTCCCAGGGATGGCCCAAGATAGGCGTGCGGATGGCTCAAGATTCACTAGGCGCGTCAACCAAGAGACTGTGCCTACCCACGGGTGACACACGACAATCTCGTGTCTCCCAAGGGGCCCTCAGAGAGCCCAGGAGCACCTCATGCGAAGCACAGCGTCGGCGAAGGACGTGTCCCTCGATTTCTTGCTTCCTGGTTGCTTGCCCTGTTCGTCTGCACGACCACCTCCAGGCATTCGGGCGGGCGGCGACCGCTGCCCGAGCGGGCGCCGTCCACCTCTCGCGGCCTCTCCTCCGTACAGTCGGGGCGCTGAAGAAGGAACCCTTTGCATTAGGGAGGGTCAGCGTGCTCGTTCGTTTGCTCACTCTTCGCCTTCGGCTTTCCTTGGGGTGGCGATGGAGAGTCGACGCTGGACTTATGGAAACAAAGGCCTCGTTCTACATTTAGGGTTCCTTGGTTTCACGCCCCGACTGTAGGCCTCGGGAGGCGGGACCGTCAAGCCATTGCCCGGGATGAGGCACCTATTTAGGGTTCCTTGGGTCAACGCCCCGACTGTGGGCCTCGGGAGGCGGGACCGTCAAGCCAGTGCCCGGGATGAGGCGCCGGCTCCCGGGAAGGGGTCCGGGCCTCTGGGAGTGCACGGCGAACTTATGGAAATAGGGGCCTCGTTCCATGATTTAGGGTTCCTGTTGTCAGCGCCCCGGCTCTGGGCCTCGGGTCGGAGGGCACCAACTATACACCAACACCGATCCTGGCCCAGGATCACCCCGGGCCCAGGATCGGTGTATATGCCTTCTTGCGCAAGGCAGAAGGGCGTATACACCGATCCTGGGCCCAGGGCGATCCTGGCCAGGATCGGTGTTGGTGTATAGTTGGTGCCTTCCTATCGGGAGGCGGGGCCCTCGAGCCAGTTGCCCGGGAGGAGGCCCCCGGCTCCCGGGGAGGGGTCCAGGCCTCTCTGGGAGTGCACGTCGTGAGCAGCTCCTGGTGTGTGTGGGGGGGTCTGGGCAGGAGGAGCAATTGCGGGCAATATTTATATCCATATCGGAGGGCACCAACTATACACCAACACCGATCCTGGCCCAGGATCACCCCGGGCCCAGGATCGGTGTATACGCCTTCTTGCGCAAGGCAGGAGGGCGTATACACCGGTCCTGGGCCCAGGGTGATCCTGGGCCAGGATCGGTGTTGGTGTATAGTTGGTGCCTTCCTACCATATCCAGTGCGTCTTGGATGTTCTTGGAAGGGGCGCCGCAAGGCCGAGGCGCACTGGATATGGATAAAAATTGAGCCTTTTGGAGGCAGATTATCATCCATATCCGGTGCGCCTCATGCTTCTTGGGAAGAGTGTCCGAAACTCCAAGACGCACTGGATGTGGATAAGGACATTGCCAGCAGCAGTGCTGCGTTCCGACCGGGGCGTTTGCAGAGAGTCCGGCCGTGGCGACGAGGGGTCTCCAGGACGAGGGGGCCCTTCCTCCGAGGAGCGGGCCGTCTCTGCGTCTGGAGGGCCGCCCAGCTGCAGATGATCTTCAGGACGCGTGTTAGTGCCAGCGTTGGACGCGTGCCGAGGCCCTTCAATCCCAGCACTGCTCCTCGACATCGAGGCTTGTCATCGGGCCCGGGGGCCACGAAAGATGGATCCTGGATGAAGCGGTGCCCGCGAGGAAGTTGTCGGGACGTCTCGGGCCGCACTGGGCATGGATCTTGGAGGTGTTTCGTCGCTTTTGACCTCCCCGGGCCCCCCATGGGCCCCAGGACGTTCAAAGAACGGCTCATCATCGGGCACAGGAGCACGACCATGAAATTGTGTTCACAGCGGCCAGCACGCACATGGTGTGACGATTTCTCAGGGGTAGTAGGTTCGCGAGCCTGAGACTTGCATTCTGTTTTAAGCGAAGGCCCGCATACCTTGGTAGATACGTGCGGCTCACAATTCTCAAGGACGTCCAAGAGGGGGGTCAGGCCGAGGGGGGGAATCATGGCCAGAGCCGTGAAACCTCCCCCGATTTCATAGCCCCTACTCTTCTTTCGTTACGTCTCCCGCTCCCCCCTTCGTCCGCGCACATTCTTCGGGCCACTGTGCGGTGCACCCTCTCTCTTCGAAGCCCCCGAAATTCAGGACGAAGGACTTGTCTGGGGGGACCCTTCTGGGACCCACGGCCCGCTTCTAAAGAGAGGGGCTTGCGCCTGCATTTCTTCCCATGGGCCCCGAGCTCTCAAGAGGCACCCGGAAGGCCGAGAAGGGGCCAAACGTGTTATCGCGCGCCGAGTTCGCAATGTCCCCAGATTGACGAAATCAAGACATCAGATGCTTGTGTGAATCCTGGAACTTCGATTTGTCCTCTCCGCTAGACAGAATCCGCTCAAAGTCGGTAGCTGGTCCCCGCCTTGTCCCGGGTCGATGTTTGACAGTCCAGAGGCGCCAAACGGGCCCCCGCGCACCGAAAGCATAGAAAACACATTAAAACCTCGACTCTCGATCCTCGTCTCGGCGTTCCTCTGCCCGCCGCAACTTGGCGGTGCGTACAAGAGGGGTGGGGCGAAGGGGGGGGGCGGCCCACTCAGAAGGCGGGGTGGCTCTCGCATGAGGCCTCTGAGAAGTCCTTTCCGGGGGATGGTGATGATGGGCTGGAGGATATGGAGCAAAAGGGGGATAGGGATTAGGAGGAAGAGGGTGGTGATGCTGACGAGGAGGAGGAGGACGAGGATGACAAGGAAGAGGATAAGGATGAATATGACCTGGATTCGGAGGATGAGGTTCCCCTCGCCCTTTTTGAAGGCCGTCCCCTTGCACCCACCCCTGCCCAGAGTTTTGATGCCGTGTTTCCGGGCGCAGATAACTACCTATACGACCACCCTTCGGGTGGGGGAGGGAACAACTGAGGAACTTGGATGACTTCGATGGAAACGAGACCGCGACGATGCACGATGGTGCTGATGGTGCGAATGCATAATGACGATTGTAACTCATCATCAAACTCTCGATTTCTACCTCTCTGTCGATCTCTATCTCTCTGTAAATCTTTTTTATGGGTACCACTATCGATCTCCCTATCGAGCTCACATCGATCTCACTGTCGACCTCACAATCAGTCTCACAATCGCTCTCACGATCGATTTCACTATCGATCTCACAATCGGTTTCACGATCGATCTCGCTATCGATCTCACAATCGATCTCATCACACATCTCACGATCAATCTCACTATCGACCTCACTATCGATCTCACTATCGATCTCACTTTCGCGCCACCGACGGCCACCGACGGGGTATCGATTTCACAATCGGTCTCACGATCGATCTCACGATCGGTCCCACAATCGATCTCACCACAGATCTGGCTATCGATCTCGCCATTGACCTTCATTTCGATCTCACTATCGATCTCACTATCGATCTCACTATCGCGCCACCGCACCATCGACGGGGCACCCCCGCACCACGGACGGAGCACCCCCGCACCACCGACGGGGCACCCCCGCACCACCAACGGGGCACCCCAGGCCACCGCGCGCCGGGGGGCGGGGCGGTCAAACGGCTCCACGGCCCCTATCCGCGGCGGCATCAGCCCTGTCGGGCGCCCGCGCAGATTCGACCCGCACGCACGACACGCACACGAAAGGTGGAGCCAATCTCCTGGTGGGGGGCTCTCCGTCCACTGCGACCGCACCTCCCCACCTCCGATGCGCATGTGAACCGATCCTGGCCGCCTCCATCCTGGGCCCAGGATGGACCCGGCCAGGATCGGTGTGCACCTGCATAGTCTTTCTGCAACACACGAGAAGCGCAGCATGGGACCTCTGGAGGTCCCGGCCCCTTCTCTGGGACAGTCTTGCGACCGCGACCCCTTCTCTGGGACAGTCTTGCGACCGCGACCTCTGGAGGTCCCGACCCCTTCTCTGGGACCTCTGGAGGTCCCGACCTCTGGAGGTCCCGACCGCGAGCCGTGAAAGCCCCGGGTGGAAACATTCCGCCGTTCTTGCTCTTGCGGCGACGGCGGGCCCTCGGGCCACACGCTCGGGCGGCCGCTCGGGGCGACCTGGGCACCCTTCAGAGCCCGTCCTGCGAGGCGCGGCGAGTGGAAAGCACCCGGGGCCCCCGGAACCTCCAAAGATTGGGCGCTGCGTAATGGGGGGGTCGTAAATGAAGGGGGGGCGGCGAGCGCGGTCCGAAAAGGTACCCAAACGGTACCTAAACGAGCCCCCCGCGGCTCCGGAGGGGCCCGAAAGGGGCACGAAAGGGGACCTTTCCTGACCCCCCCCATTTGTGACCCCCCCATTTATGCCACGCCCAAAAAGACATCGGAGCCTTTGGTCTTGGCATCGCTCGGACGTGTGCATTTTTATCGGCAAGGGCCATCGAGAAGCATTTTTGTTCACGCTGCGGAAAAAATGCACGCACGAAACCGAAAAATGCGCAGGGAATGGACGCCCAAGCGATGGGGAGTGGTGCGCGGATAGTCCGTCCAGCCAGCTTCCATCCTCGGGCTGGCCGCCACCGCCCCCCCGGCGCACCCCCAGGCGCCGTGTTTGGGCCTCGCACTCATAGGGGGGGCGTTATGGGGCGGGGAGGGCTGCAGAAAAGGAGCCCTCTAGCGCCCCTCCGGGGTGCCCTCAGGGCCCCAGCGGGGGCCTTCCAGGTCCGAAAAGGGCACCATTCTTCCCCTCTATCAGTCGCCCCTCCAGTAATTCGCGCCCATGTTTGGAAAGCACCCCGGGCCCCCGAAACCTCCAAAGAAATTCGGAAGCATCCGAGAGCCTTGCGCGCGCCAATGGTCCGTCCGGCCAAAGCTGACCGCTGCCGCCCCCGCGGCAGGCGGCGGACCAGGTCACTTTCAACGTCAACATCTTCTCTCGCACCGTGGTCCCGGAGCCCCAGCTCTGGAGGAGAACGAGAGGAGGTGAGGTTTTCCAAAAAGGGCCATGCCATCGAGGATTGAAGAAGTTGTCAATTCTTCCTCGGCGGAATGGCGGCGGAAGGTCAGCGGAAGTAAAACGAGGCCGCTTCCGCCAGCGGAAGCCAGCGGAAGGTGGCGGAAGTAAAAAATGCACCCCCAAGAGATGACAACATTTTTGGGTTCGGGGTTTCCGGAATCCGCTTGGTGGAGGAGGAGGAGGACCGAAATGGGTACGGAAAGATTCAGTGCACAGACTGGCAGCATTTCCCGTCGCTGTCGGTTTTTCGCCGTGGACGCAGTCCATTCGATACAGAAAGGTCGCCTGCCCAACAGCGGCTGCTGCCGGTTTTAGAAAACATAGGTTGTTGGGCATCGTGCCCATGTTTGTCCGTACACACGTCGGGCGTCCAAAGTGGAAGAGGACGATCAGAGGAGAGCGAGCTGAGACAACGGTAGTTGGCCTTCACGGGGCCCCCTCGTATCCACGGCTGGACGCAGCTTGGAGAAGTGGTGCGTTCGCACCGCGGGAAAGGTCCAGTGATCGATTTTGTCTCCATCCGCCCTGCTCTGACGAGGAGGACCATGCTGAATCCAAGATGCATCACCGATGTTGCAAGCCGCCCACCCGCACCAGGCCCCCTCCCCAAAAGTCCCCACAAGAGATCCGTTCCACTTCGGCAAGTGCTCGGCATCGCTCGGACGTGTACAGTTTTCCTCCGGCGAGGACCATCGAGGAGCATCCTTGGTCATTTGGCGAACAAAGCACGCACGAAACCGAAAAAAAACACGGGGAGTGGACGTCCGAGCGGTGCCCAGAGTGCCCCCTTGAAAGACGAGCGCCCCGTCGTCCTGCAAGCCGGGCGAGGGCCCGATGGCGAGGAGGAGCAAGAATCATCCGTGCTTCTCGCCATGAGGATCGGGCCGGGCGAAAGGGGAGGATTGGGAAAGGGGGGGTTACGAAATTTGCTGCATGCAGCTGATTTCGGCCTCACCGGGGGGCCCATTCCTCGATACATGGGCGCCTCCCGGCGCCGGGAGGCGCCGGGAAAATCAGCTCCGTGAGCTGATTCTCAATCCCCCCCTTTGCTATCCCCCCCTTTTGCCCGACCCGAGAGGACGCCGACGAGGTGGGATCACAAAGTCCAAGGAAGCGTCCAGCGAGGTCCCTGCTTTGAACACGAGTCGCCCTCAGCCCGCTTATGTTTTCAAGTGTTCGACGCGCCATCCGAAAACATGCGGGAGTCTCAAGCGAGAGGCCCGATTTGGAGAGAATCCGCTTTCCACTCGTGTTCACTTCTGCACAGCTGCTAGTTTTCTGTTCGCAAGGACAACTGAAGCCTAAAGCGAAATGTCGCGGTCTACGTGTGGACAGTTTTTGACACGAGTGAGTGCGGGCGGCAATCTGGTGTTAGCCGCGTTGTCAAAACAACCTATGTTCCGTCCATCCAAATAATTGGTTGGCAGCGTTTAGGGGGAATGTGCACGGCGCCTGGGCGAGGGCCTTGTTCAAGAAGAATTGCCATCCATCTCTGAAGTTGTTGAACGCGTACATCTGTCAAGACGAGCGCGCGCGGAGTTCAGGCTATAACAACCTAATGAAAACGACGCCCCATCCTTAAATTGTTTGAAGACACATGTGCGCAACGCTACGGTGATGAGACACACGGGCGCAACGCTAAGTTGAAAGCCACATGTTGAAAATCACCTCATCCATCCGTGCAACGGTTGGAGCCATTTGGGACGAAAGGGCGCGCGCGCGAGGGCGAGAGCCTCATTTTGAAGAAGGCTTGTGCGCCGTGCGCGTATGTGCTCGAACTTTGCGCGCAAGACACTGACGTGCGGCTCCAAGGCGAGGGCCACAGTCTGAAAGCCACCACCCCCATCGGTCCGCGGCGCCAGTGGACAGTTCAAGCTTCGGGGCCACCTGCGCGGAGGAGGCCTCGGGCGGAACGCCCAGCCCGCCTCGCCGCCACGCCCTGGCTGTCCGACGAGGAGTCCGCGGAAGGCTTCTCGCCAGTTTCGGTCTCTTGCCGGGCCCCCGGGGCCGTCCCAGATGGTCTGGTACCGGAAATTTTCGGTAGCGATTTCGACGCACCCCGAATTTCGGTAGCGACCGGATCTTCGTTTGAGGGCGTTGAAATAGCGGATTTCAGAACGGTCTGATACCGGTATTGGGCGCTACATTTTGGTATTTCGGTAGCGACCGATTTCTGCGGAGCGCTACCAGAAGTTTTCGGTAGCGGACCATCAGGGGTTGGAACACGACCGGGTCGGGGCCCAAGAGACGGGGGTCAGTGCAAACGGGGGTCAGCCAGAGCGCCAGATCCTGCAGGATCCTGCGAAGGCCCCCTCTGGCTGACCCGGGTCAGCGAGCCGCTCGTGGCCGCGGGGCGGCCGCGCATGTTGGTCGACCCGGGTTTGCGAAGACCTGCGCTGCAGTTTTTTCCCCGGAGAGGGCATAGGCCCAGGGTTCTCTTTTAGATGGTTTACCTCCGGTTTTGACTTGAAGAGGGCCGGCGAAATTTTTCTGCGTAAATAACAAGGTAAAGTGCTGATTTGTTAGAAAAAGTGCGTTTCGTGCGTGCCCGCTCGAGGAAAGTGCGCCCCCCATCTCGGATCCTCGATAAAAAAACGGGGTCCGCAGACCCTCGTTTTCCATCGTAAAAAGAGGGTGCGGAGCGTTTTTCGCAGAATCCTCGACAGATACCATGGTTTGGAGCCCCGACCGCGACGCGGAAAAGCGCCCCGCGCGCAGGAATTCCGAGGATGTCTCGCGCGTGCCGCGTCCCGCGCGCAGGAATTTCGAGGATGTCTCCACTAATTCGCTTGACTTGTCAGGATTGCTTAGAATTTTGGCAGGATGTCTCGAGCGAAACGCTTGTTTTCATAATTTGTTGAGGATGTCTCGAGGGAAACGCTGGTTTTGCAAAATTTGGGGATGTTTCGAGCGGGGGCTTCGCGGGGGGGCAGAATTCAGAGGATGTCTCGGGCGAAATGCTTGTTTTCGTGTCCCGCTCGCATGAATTCCAAGGATGTCTCGCGCGTGCCGCGTCCCGCGCGCAGGAATTTTGAGGATGTCTCGACTAATTCGTTTGTTCCCAACCATTCTGTGATGTTGGGTCCTCGTTTTGAAGAGACGGTACCCCGCGTTCCCGCCTCCTTCCTCCTCCTCCCCCCTCCTCCCCTTCCCACACCCATTCTGGCACACCCCTCACACGCTTCGTTGCCCCATAGGGAGTTCCACCGAAGGCCCCTGTGGCTGCGCTCGCATGCGGTTCCACCCCCCATTCTGGCACACACCTCACACGCTTCGTGGCCCCATAGGGAGCTCCACCGAAGGCCCCAGTGGCTGCGCTCGCATGCGGTTCCACCCCCCATTTCGGCACAGCCCTCACACGCTTCGTGGCCCCATAGGGAGCTCCACCGAAGGCCCCAGTGGCTGCGCTCGCATGCGGTTCCACCCCCAATTCTGGCACACACACACCTCACACGTTTCGTGGCCCCATAGGGAGCTCCACCGAAGGCCCCAGCGGCTGCGCTCGCATGCGGTTCCGCCCCCCATTCTGGCACACCTCTCACACGCTTCGTGGCCCCATAGGGAGCTCCACCGAAGGCCCCAGTGGCTGCGCTCGCATGCGGTTCCACCCCCCATTCGGGCATACCCCTCACACGCTTCGTGGCCCCATAGGGAGCTCCACCGAAGGCCCCAGTGGCTGCGCTCGCATGCGGTTCCGCCCCCCATTTCGGCACACCCCTCACACGCTTCGTGGGTGGCTCCATGGGGAGCTCCACCGAACGCCCCAGTGGCTGCGCTCGCATGTGGTTCCCCCCCCATTTCGGCACACCCCTCACACGGTTCGTGGCCCCATAGAGAGCTCCACCGAAGGCCCCAGTGGCTGCGCTCGCATGCGGTTCCACCCCCTTTTTCGGCACGCCCTTCACACGTCTCGTGGCCCCATAGGGAGCTCCACCGAACGCCGCAGTGGCTGCGCTCGCATGCGGTTCCACCCCCCATTTCGGCACACCCCTCACACGTTTCGTGGCTCCATAGGGAGCTCCACCGAAGGCCCCAGTGGCTGCGCTGGCATGCGGTTCCACACCCCATTCTGGCACACCCCTCGCACGTTTCGTGGCCCCATAGGGGGCTCCACCAAAGGTCCCAGTGGCACTGCCCGCTTGCGTCCGCCACCACCCAGCACAGCCCTTGTTCCCTGCGCTTCACCCACCCAGAACAGCGCTTCGTAGCCGTATACGGAGCTCCACTGAAGGTCCCAGCGGCACCGCCCGCATGCGTCCGCCACCAATCTGCACAGCTCTTACTCCCTGCCTGCGTTTCACCCACCCAGTACAGCGTTTCGTGGCCCCATAGGGAGCTCCACCGAAGGTCCCAGTGGCACCGCTCGCATGCGTCCGCCACCACGCAGCACAGCCCTTGCTGACCGCGTCTCACCCACCAGTACAGCGTTTCGTGGCCCCATAGGGAGCTCCACCGAAGGTCCCAGTGGCACCGCCCGCATGCGTCCGCCACCACCCAGCACAATTGCGGCATTCACAACTGCATATGGTTGGGTCCTTCACCAGGCTAATGTTGCGAGGATGTCCTTGGATTTTGACCGGATGTCTCGAGCGAAACGCTTGTTGTTCATAATTTGTTGAGGATGTTTCGAGCGAAACGCTGGTTTTGCAAACTTGGGGGATGTCTCGAGCGGGGGCCTCGTGGGGGGCCAGAATTCAGAGGATGTCTCAGGCGAAATGTTTGTTGTCACGTCCCGCTCGCAGGAATTCCGGGTATGTCTCGCGCGTGCCACGTTCCGCGCGCATGAATTTTGAGGATGTCCCGTAGCGCGTCCCCTTGGCACGTCCTACGGTGCGACCCCATGGCACGTCCCTTGGCACGTCGCCTGGCGCGTCCCTTGGGACGTGTCGCGGCGCGTCCTCCTGGCATGTCCCCCTGTCAATTAGTTCTGGGGCAGCTACTATGTGTTCAGGCAGCTCGAGCGTCAGATCCAGATCAGTTCGGTCAGGACTCGGATGCAAAGGAAGACTCGATCCACGACGCTATAGAGCACAACCGCGGCATGGCACATCGCAATTCAGTACGGTGCAGCACAGCACAGCCCTCGGCACGGTACATCAAGATCGATACAATCAGCATTGCACTTGCCCGTCACCCAATCAGGTGTCTTTGAAAACGCTGCCATGCGTTACAGTTCTAGATTCTTTTCCGGGTTCCTGGGTCGATCATGTTTCTTGCATTGCAGTTGTTGGTTTCCTGCTGACCCGGGTCTGGATTGACCTGGGTCAGTTGGGCGTTGCGTAATGGAGGGGTCATAAATGGGGGGGTGTCGCGGGTGGTCCGAAAAGGTACCCAAACGGTACCTAAACGAGCCCCCTGGGGCTCCAGAGGGGCCCGAAAGGGGCACGAAAGGGGACCGTTTCTGACCCCGCCATTTATGACCCCCCACTAAGCCACGCCCAAGTCAGAAGAGCCCCGACCCGGGATGAGAAGCGAGCCCCAGAGAAGTGGCCGAGGGCGGGCCCTCGCTGTAACAAAATCACCCCGCGCGGGGCCCGAGAAGAAGGGGCTGGCACTTCGGGCGCGGAGCGCCCCCGTGGCTCGGCTGAGACAAGTCGAGGAGGAGGAGGAGGAGGAGGAGGAGGAGGAGGAGGAGGAGGAGAGGAGGAGGAGAGGGAGGGGAGGAGAGGAGGGGAGGAGAGGAGGAGGAGGAGATGAGGAGGAGGAGGAGGAGGAGGAGGAGGAGGAGGATGGAGGAGGAGGAGGAGGAGGAGGAGGAGGAGGAGGAGGAGGAGAGGAGGAGGAGGAGGAGGAGGCAAGGAGGAGGAGGAGGAGGAAGGAGGAGGAGGAGAGGAGGAGGAGGGAGGAGGAGGAGGAGGAGGAGGAGGAGGGAGGAGGAGGAGGAGGAGGAGGGAGGAGGAGAGGAGGAGGAGGAGGAGAGGAGGAGGAGGAGGGAGAGGAGGAGGAGGAGGAGGAGGAGGAGGAGGAGGAGGAGGAGGAGGAGGAGAGGAGAGGAGGGAGGAGGGAGGGAGGGAGGAGGAGGGAGGGGAGGAGGAGGGAGGGAGAGGAGGGAGGAGGGGGAGGGAGGGAGGGAGGTGGGGGGGGGAGGGAGGGAGGGAGGGAGGAGGGAGGGAGGGGGGAGGAGCAGGCGGAGGAGGGGGTAGGGGAGGCTTGCAGCTCCTCGCCTGGCCCCCCACCTCTGCTGCGGCCCCCCGGGGTATCGCGTTCGGGCCCGCCACGGCCCGTGGATTGGCGACGTAGTGTCCGCGACCGCTGGCAGCAGCAGAGGGGAGGGGGAGGAGCATCGTGGAGGGGGTGGGGGGGGCAGCGGCTGCTCGTGAAACTCTAAACTCTGGAGCACGGGCGGTGCTCTGGAGGCGCTGATAGGCCTGCCTAGACACCTTCCGCATTCACGCGGAGTGACAACCTCTCGCCAGAATGACCTTTGGTGCGGGCCCACTGGGGGTCCCCCGATCGCTGGATTCGACTGCACATTAGGGTGACCCTTCGTCGGAGTGACCTTTGGTACGGTCCACTGGGGTCCCCCGGTCGCTGAACGCAATAATGTTGTAGTAGCAGCTCGCGCACTTGGGTTTGTCGCCCCCTCCCCGCGCGCTGCCCCCGAAGCCGTGCACCAACGTCACTCTTGCCTAGGGTCACGCTTGCGTGTAGCCGAGCCTTGGGCCATGGAAACTTCCGGCGAAGAGCAGGGAGGATGATCACGAGACTCGTTCTCCTCTTTCTCGTCCTCCTCCAACTCCTCTCCTCTCTCTTGTCCCTCCTCCTCCTCCTCCCTGTTCCAGACCATCCGAAACTTAGGAACACTTGGTCCTTACTCGCTTGGAGGTCAATCGGTTTCGGCTCCTCTCTGCATCTCTCGAGGCGTCGTCCATGGTTAGATGGGTTCCCACAGAGTAGTCACGAACACAGCTCCTGTGGCCGCCTGGTGAGGAGGAGGAGGAGGAGGAGGAGGAAGAGGAGGAGGAGGATCAGGAGACTCGTCGTCGTCCTCCTCCATCCTTCCGCCCTCCCTTTCAGCCTCCGCCCTCCGTCTTCTCCTCCTACTCCTCCCTCCTTCCGCATCCTGTTTCCTTCATTCCTTCTTCTCCTTGCCTTCCCTTCTCTTTCTCCTCCTAAGCCTTCTTGTCCGTTCGTCGTCATTCCTCTTGGGAATCCTTTTTTCCCGGAAAGGGCTCGGGCCCAGGGTTCTCTTTTAGTGGGTAAACCTGTCCCCCGGTGCCAACTTGAAGGAGGCCGGCGAATTTTTTCCCTGATAAATATCGAGGTCGAAGGAGGCCGGCGAATTAAAATTTGAGGATGTCTCGAGCGAAACGCTTGTTTTTGAAATCCCGATCGATAAATCACAGGGTGCGGGCCACTTTTTCGTGTGTTGAGGATGTCTCGAGCGAAACGCTTGCTCCGCAGAGTTTGCCGAGGATGTCTCGAGCGAAACGCTTGTTTTGCAGAGCCGACCGCGACGCGGAAAAGCGCCCCGCGCGAAGGAATTTCGATGATGTTTCGACTAATTTGTTTGTTTTTGTACGATTTCCTGGAATTTTGGCAGGATGTCTCGAGCGAAATGCACGACCCCACCCTAGCACGACCATACCCCAGCACGACCACACCCCAGCACGACCAGACCCCAGCACGACCCCACCCCAGCACGACCCCACCCCAGCACGACCATACCCCAGCACGACCACACCCCAGCACGACCCGACCCCAGCACGACCCTACCCCAGCAAGACCACACCCCAGCACGACCACACCCCAGCACGACCACACCCCAGCACGACCACGCCAGCACGACCACGCCCCAGCACGACCACGCCCCAGCACGACCACGCCCCAGCACGACCACCCCTCAGCACGACCACCCCCCTAGCACGACCACCCCCCAGCACGACCACCCCCCAGCACGACCACACCCCAGCACGACCACACCCCAACACGACCATACTCCAGCACGACCACACCCCAGCACGACCACACCCAGTCGCACCCCCGTGGAATGTTTCGTGGCGTGTCTGGTTGAGTGGTTGCCTGTTCGTGGGGTGTCTCTTGGAATGTTTCAAAGGGTGTCTCGTGGAATGTTCGTGAGGTGTCTCGTGGAATGTTTCGTGAGGTGTCTCGTGGGATGTTTCGCGGGGTGGCACGACCACGCCCCAGCACGACCACCCCCCCAGCACGACCACCCCCCAGCACGACCACCCCCCCAGCACGACCACCCCCCAGCACGACCACACCCCAGCACGACCACACCCCAGCACGACCACTCCCCAGCACGACCACACCCCAGCACGACCACACCCCAGCACGACCACACCCAGTCGCAACCCCGTGGAATGTTTCGTGGCGTGTCTGGTTGAGTGGTTGCCTGTTCGTGGGGTGTCTCGTGGAATGTTTCACGGGGTGTCTCGTGGAATGTTTCGTGAGGTGTCTCGTGGAATGTTTCGCGAGGTGTCTCGTGGGATGTTTCGCGGGGTGTCTCGTGGGATGTTTTGTGAGATGTCGCCCAGTTGGGTATCGTGAAAACGTGACCATGCTGCGCATGTCTATATCCCTTTCCGGGTTCGTGGGTCCATCATGTTCCTCCTCATCCTCCTCCCTTCTCATGAATATCCTCGTCCTTATTGGTTATCTCCCTCCCTCCCTGCCTCCCTCCCTCCCTGCCCTCCACACTGGCGAACACTTGCCAATAGCACAGCAGAGAAAGCAAGGTGCAGCTGATCACCACCCTGTGTTTCATGATGTACCAGTCGCCCGAGCTGACGCTGACCTCGTCCCGAGCTCGGCTAGCCCTTTCGAGCCTCCCTCTTCTCCTTCCTCCTTATCCGTAAGGGCTTCGCCCCCTGCCGCCGGCCCCCTCTCTCGGAGAATGGGCCATGGAAGAGCGAAGTCATGAGGCTGTGGCTTCGCCGTGAAGCAGTGTCGAGACCTGTTTGTTCCCGGAAAGGGCATGAGCCCAGGGTTCTCTTTTAGTTGGTAAGCCTGTCCCCCGGTGCCAACTTGAGGGAGGCCGGCGAATTTTTTCCCTGATAAATAACGAGGTCGAAGGAGGCCGGCGAATTAAAATTTGAGGATGTCTCGAGCGAAACGCTTGTTTTTGAAATCCCGATCGATAAATCACAGGGTGCGGGCCACTTTTTCGTGTGTTGAGGATGTCTCGAGCGAAACGCTTGCTCCGCAGAGTTTTCCGAGGATGTCTCGAGCGAAACGCTTGTTTTGCAGAGCCGACCGCGACGCGGAAAAGCGCCCCGCGCGAAGGAATTTCGATGATGTCTCGACTATTTCCTTTGTTTTTGTACGATTTCCTGGAATTTTGGCAGGATGTCTCGAGCGAAATGCACGACCCCACCCTAGCACGACCATACCCAAGCACGACCACACCCCAGCACGACCAGACCCCAGCACGACCCCACCCCAGCACGACCCCACCCCAGCACGACCATACCCCAGCACGACCACACCCCAGCACGACCCGACCCCAGCACGCCCCTACCCCAGCAAGACCACACCCCAGCACGACCACACCCCAGCACGACCTCACCACAGCACGACCACACCCCAGCACGACCACGCCCCAGCACGACCACGCCCCAGCACGACCACGCCCCAGCACAACCACCCCCAGCACGACCACCCCCCCAG
>CAUYUJ010014353.1:2500-50745 GCA_963575745.1 Prorocentrum cordatum | reverse complement strand
CAGCACTACCACGCCCCAGCACGACCACACCCCAGCACGACCACACCCCAGCACGACCACACCCCAGCACGACCACACCCCAGCACGACCACACCCCAGCACGACCACACCCCAACACGACCATACTCCAGCACGACCACACCCCAGCACGACCACACCCAGTCGCACCCCCGTGGAATGTTTCGTGGGGTGTCTGGGTGAGTGGTTGCCTGTTCGTGGGGTGTCTCGTGGAATGTTTCACGGGGTGTCTCGTGGAATGTTTCGTGAGGTGTCTCGTGGAATTTTTCGTGAGGTGTCTCGTGGGATGTTTCGCGGGGTGTCTCGTGGGATGTTTCGTGAGATGTCGCCCAGTTGGGTATCCTGAAAACGTGGTCCATGCTCCACATGTCCCTATATCCCTTTCCGGGTTTCGTGGGTCCATCATGTTGGGACCCTGAACCCCGCCGATCTGCGTGAGGGGTGCCGCCGGACGTCAGAAAGTTGAACATCCTTGTGTTTTTTACCCGGAAGGGCCGCCGCCCAGGGTTCTCTTTAGTGGGTACCTGTCCCCTGGTGCCAACTTGAAGGAGGCCGGCGAATTTTTTCCCTGATAATATCGAGGTCGAAGGAGGCCGGCGAATTAAAATTTGAGGATGTCTCGAGCGAAACGCTTGTTTTTGAAATCCCGATCGATAAATCACAGGGTGCGGGCCACTTTTTCGTGTGTTGAGGATGTCTCGAGCGAAACGCTTGCTCCGCAGAGTTTGCCGAGGATGTCTCGAGCGAAACGCTTGTTTTGCAGAGCCGACCGCGACGCGGAAAAAGCGCCCCGCGCGAAGGAATTTCGATGATGTCTCGACTAATTCCTTTGTTTTTGTACGATTTCCTGGAATTTTGGCAGGATGTCTCGAGCGAAATGCACGACCCCACCCTAGCACGACATACCCCAGCACGACCACACCCCAGCACGACCAGACCCCAGCACGACCCCACCCCAGCACGACCCCACCCCAGCACGACCATACCCCAGCACGACCACACCCCAGCACGACCCGACCCCAGCACGACCCTACCCCCAGCAAGACCACGACCCCAGCACGTCCGACACCCCAGCACGACTCACCACCAGCACGACCACAGCCCCAGCACGACCACAGCCCAGCACGACCACGCCCCAGCACGACAACCACGATGGCAATCCCCAGCACGACCACGCCTCCCACACGACCACCCCCCCAGCACGACCACCCCCTCATCACGACCACCCCCCACAACGTACACCCCCAGCTCACGACCACTCCCCAGCACGACCACACCCCAGCACGACCACACCCCAGCACGACCACACCCAGTCGCACCCCCGTGGAATGTTTCGTGGGGTGTCTGGTTGAGTGGTTGCCTGTTCGTGGGGTGTCTCGTGGAATGTTTCACGGGGTGTCTCGTGGAATGTTTCGTGAGGTGTCTCGTGGAATGTTTCGTGAGGTGTCTCGTGGGATGTTTCGCGGGGTGTCTCGTGGGATGTTTCGTGAGATGTCGCCCAGTTGGGTATCGTGAAAACGTGACCATGCTGCACATGTCTTTATCCCTTTCCGGGTTCGTGGGTCCATCATGTTGGACCTTGACCCCGCCGACCTGCGTGAGGGGTGCCACCGAATGTCAGAAATGTGGCAAATCCCTTGTGTTTTGGACCCTGACCCCGCCGATCTGCGTCAGGGGTGCCACCGAATTTCAAACATGTGGCAAATCCCTTGTGTTTTGGACCCTGACCCAACGAATCTGCGTGAGGGGTGCCACCGAATTTCAGAAACGTGGCAAATTCCCTTTGTTGTTGGATCCTGACCCCGCCGATCTGCGTGAGGGGTGCCATGAAATCCCACCAGCCCTTTAGGGCGTAGGTGGTCTAGAGCGTTTCCTCTGCCAACCCCCCTTCTTTCCCTTCGGGGAGGGGTTTACCCCTCCCCTTACCCCTCCCCACTGACCTGGACGAGGCGTCCCGCGAGGTGTCAGGGACGCCCAAGATGGCTCAAGACGGCTCCAAGAGCGAAAAAGCGAGAAAGCACAAAACATTGATTTTCCTTAGGTTTTGGAAGGATTTTGGCCTCTTGGGGGGGCCCAAGAGGCGCTTCGAGGCACTCTAGAGGGGCAACCCTAATTGGAGCTCCCCCCTTCTTTGATAGATCTCCTCCAAGATGGCCCCAAGAGCGCCCCGAAGGCTCCCAAGAGCGCCCCAAGAGCGCCCCAAGAGGGCCCCAAGAGACCCCAAGAGGCCCCCAAGAAGCCTCTAAGAGGCTGCCAAGAGACCCCCAAGAGGCCCCAAGAGAGTTCAAGATGGCCCAAGACGGCTCCAAGAGCGAAAAGGCGAGAAAGCAAAAAACATTGATTTTCCTTAGGTTTTGGAAGGATTTTGGCCTCTTGGGGGGCCCAAGAGGCGACTCGAGGCACTCTAGAGGGGCAACGCTAATTGGGGACCCCCTCTTCTTTGATCGATCTCCTCCAAGATGGCCCCAAGAGCGCCCCGAAGGCTCCCAAGAGCGCCCCAAGAGCGCCCCAAGAGCGCCCCAAGAGGCCCCAAGAGGCGCCCAAGAGGCCTCCAAAAGGCTCCCAAGAGACCTCCAAGAGGCCCAAGAGGCTCCCAAGACGGCCCAAGACGGCTCCAAGAGCGAAAAGGCGAGAAAACACAAAACATTGATTTTACCTAGGTTTTGGAAAGATTTTGGCCTCAAGAAGGGCCCAAGAAGCGATTCGAGGCACTCTAGAGGGGCAGCGCTAATTGAGGACCCCCCCTTCTTTGATAGATCTCCTCCAAGATGGCCCCAAGAGCGCCTCGAAAGCTCCCAAGAGCGCCTCCAAGAGCGCCCCAAGAGAGCCCCAAGAGGCCCCAAGAGGCCCCCAAGAGGCCTCTCCCCGAGATCGCAAGAGGCCCCCGGGACCGCCAAGAGGCTCCTCCAAGCTCGCCATCCTTCCTCCTCCTCCTCCTCCTCCTCGCCTCCTCCCTCGCAGTCCTCCATCTCCTCCTCCTTATCTTCCTCCTCCTCCTCCTGCTCCTCCTCCTGCTCCTCCTCTTCCTCCTCCTACTCCGACGACGACGGCTCCTCCTACATCCTCCCCCTCTGGGGTATATGGCGGCTCACCCCGCCCTCTGTTCTTCTGCATGCTCCCCCGCTTCCCTCATAACCTCCACTCCCCTGGGACTCATTTCTGGACGGGCTGGTGGGGATACGCGAAGCGTCTAGAATTTCAGAAATGTGCCAACTCCCTTGCGCTTCCTGGAAAGGGCGCAGGCCCAGGGTTCTCTTTTAGTAGGTTTACCCCCGGATCTGACAGGAAGAGGGCCGGCGGATTTCTTTTGCGATAAATAACGAGTGGGAAGAGGGCCGGCGAATTAAAAATTGAGGATGTCCCTAGCGAAACGCTTGTTTTCAGAATTTGTTGAGGATGTCTCGAGCGAAACGCTTGTTTTGTGTTATAGATTGTCCTCTCTTGGGGATCAGAATTTAGAGGATCTCTCAAGTGAAATGCTTGTTTTCACGTGCCCAGGTCTTGAGGATGTCTCGAGCGAAACGCTTGGTTTCACGCCTCCAGGTGGCCAAGACAGATGTCTAGCATGAGGATTTGTTGAGGATGTCTCGAACCAGAGGCTTGTTTTCACGTGTCCAGGTCGCCCAGGCGGATGTCTGCATGAGCATTGGTTGAGGATGTCTCGAGCGAGACGCTTGTTTGCACGTGTCCAGGTTGCCCAGGCGGATGTCTAGCATGAGGATGTGCTGACAACGTCTTGAGCGAAACGCGTGTTTTCACGTGTCCAGGTCGCCCAGGCACAGCACAGCCCTCGGCACGGTACATCAATATCGATACCCTTAGCATTGCAGCCTGGCATGTTGCCTGGCACGTTCCGCGGAGCGTCCCGTGGCGAGTCCCCCTGGCACGTCGCGCGGTGCACGTCCATTGGCACGTTCCGTAGCGCGTCCCCTTGGCACGTCCCGCTGTCCGTGCCCATGGCACGTCCCCTGGCACGTTGCCTGGCGCGCTCCCTTGGGACGTTCCGCGGCGCGTCCTCTTGGCATGTTCCCTCTGTCGATTAGTTCTGGGGCAGCTACCATCTGCTCAGGCAGCTCGAGCTTACGATCCAGATCAGTTCGGTGAGGACTCGGATGCCAGGGAGGACTCGATCCACAACGCTATATAGAGCACACTCGCGGCATGGCACATCGCAGTTCAGCACGGCCCAGCACAGCATAGCCGTCGGCACGGTACATCAAGATCGATACACTCAATTATGCACCTTGGCACGTTCCTTGGCGCGTTCCGTGGCGAGTCCACCTGGCACGTCGCGCGGCGCGTCCCCTGGCGCGTCCCTCGGCACGTCCATTGGCACGTTCCGTAGCGCGTCCCCTTGGCACGTCCCGCGGTGCGTCCCCATGGCACGTCCCCTGGCACGTCGCCTGGCGCGCTCCCTTGGGACGTTCGGCGGCGCGTCCTCCTGGCATGTTCCCTCTGTCGATTAGTTCTGGGGCAGCTACCATCTGCTCAGGCAGCTCGAGCTTACGATCCAGATCAGTTCGGTGAGGACTCGGATGCCAGGGAGGACTCGATCCACAACGCTATATAGAGCACAATCGCGACATGGCACATCGCAGTTCAGCACGGCGTAGCACAGCACAGCCCTCGGCACAGTACATCATCATCGATACATTCAGCATTGCATGTGCCCGTCGCCCAATCAGGTGTCTTCGAAATGTTGCAATGCCTTACATTTCTATATTCCTTTCCGGGTTCGTGGGTCGATCATGTTTTGGACCCTGACCCCGCCGATCTGCGTGAGGGGTGCCACTGGATGTCAGAAAAGTTGAAAATCCCGTGCGTTTTTGGACCCTGACCACGTGCCACCGATTTTCAGAAATGTGGCACATCCCCTGTGTTTTTGCACCCTGACCCCGCCGATCTGCGTGAGGGGTGTAAAATTTTACCCACCCCAGCAATTCAGACAATACGATTTGGGCGTGGTAAAACTGTCCGTTTTGGGCCTCCCCCCCTCGCGCGGTCCATCAACAAGGAACAGTAAGCAGCAAGAAGTCAACAAGGAACAGTAAGCAGCAAGAAGCAGAACTGTAACAGTGGAAACTGGAAACTGAAACTGGCACAGGAAACTGCGAACCTCCGGCCTACAGCGTGGTGGCCCCGCAAGGGGGCCGGCGGATTTGTATCGTCTTCGTCTCTGTACTTGTCCTCGTCCCGCCCCCTGCTCCCCCACTTTCGCCGTGCGCTCCTTCCCCGCCGCCTCCTCCTCCTCCTCTTCCTCCTCCTCCTCCTCCTCCTCCTTTTCCTCTTCCTTCCGTAGCCATTCTGGCTCAAGCCACTTTGGCTCAAGGCCATTTCGGGAACTCACCCCCCCGTCTCAAGTGGCCAGCGCCCGCCGCGCGCGTGGGGTCCTGGAGAGTGCCCTTGGACAGGGACCCCTGTTTTGCTTTTCACTCACGTACAAGCATTTTGCCCCTGTACTCTGGTTACCGCACCTGCTGAAGCTTGCTTCCTCTGGCGCGATGGCGCTCACGCTTGAGAGTATGAAGGAGCTGCTTGCTGGCCAGCTGCGAACACACGTCGATCCGCTCAATGAGCAGATCTCCAGCCTGACGACCTCGATCGCACGCAACATGGATGCGGTCAAGCGCCTCGACCAGGACTTGAGCAAGAGTTTGGACGAACAGCAGGAGGCTATGGCAGAGCAGCGCAGGGAGCTGGAGAGACAGGCTGCTGCCATCTCAGCTATGCAGCTTGGACAGGCCATTTCCAGCGACAGTGACGACGAGCTGATGAGCGGGTCTACACCACCGCGCAGGCGTGCCCCTGCACCGCCATCGACTGTGGTGGATGCGGAGCTCACGGCGCGGGTCCTGCAGCTAGAGGAGAAGCTAGCCTCCACGGTTGCCTCCAGCTCGGCTTCGGCGTCCAGTGATCCATGGTCGTCGTTCCCGCGGCAGCGCACACATGGCCCCGCTCAGCCTCTCCCCAGCCGCGATGGGGATCGAGACCATGGGGAGCGCAACAAGAAGAAGATATGGGTGCGTGGCTTCCCGCGCAAGCTCATGCAAGCGACTTTCCAGTCCCACTTTTCCATCGTGAAGTCTAAGATGCCATCTCAGTATGCTGAGAAATGCCGCGTGCAAGCGCAGAACTACAAGTTCAGCTACAATATCCAGTTCGACGACGAGGATGACGCGCTGCTCTTCCACTCCAGGTGCCGAGCGGACCCCGCATTCCTGACATGGACGGACCCCCGCAATGCTGAGGTGGTGCAGCTTCGAGCCGGCTGGGATCAGCCGCAGCCGATACGTCATCGCTCGTATGCCCTGGGACAGTGCTGGCAGATTGTGCTGGACGGCCTGAAGGAGCAGTGCCTCTGGCTCGAGTCCATGAAGTTGGGATCGAACCCGTTTACTGGCCACCTCCATCTGTGCAATTCGGCCAATGAGGAGGTGTGGGATTTGGTGAAGATTACCGAGCACGAGTCCAGCCAGGGCATGTTCACTGTTGTGCCGCTCGAGGACTGCCGCGTCATCGGGCTATCGAAGGAGTTCATCGACAGCATCGCGGAGCGTGTTTCCGCGATGGTGGCCAAGCGCCGCTAGGAGATCGTCTTGCGCGACTTGCAGGGCGTCGACGGGTACACCACCAGCGCCTTCGCGACTGGACGACGAGCTGCAGGTGCAGCAGGAGGGTGTCGTGCAGTGAAGCGCAGGCGATGCGTGCCGCCTGTTCCGCCGTCTTCCCCTTCCTCTTCCTCGTCCTCGTCGTCGTCCTCCTCCTCCTCCTCCTCCTCCTCCTCCTCCTCCTCCTCTGTGGGTCTTGAGCGGCTGGCGGCTGTGTATCCCATTTTTGATGCCCCTTTAATTCGCTCCGATCGCTCGCCTTTTAGAGTTCTGAATTCGTTTGGGGTGGTCTCGTGGAATTCGCAAGCTTTGCTGGGTAGTATTTGGGCCAATCATATGCGTCAGATTCAGAAGTATAGCAAATTTCTATCGCTTTTGGGAAGATTTGGCATCGTAAATACGCAGGGGGCTCATGGGACGCCTCAAGACCTTAATGCCCTTCGCCGTGATTTCCCTTCTCATATCCACCTAGGCACCTTCTGTAGTTCGCATTCGGCTGGAGGAGTTATTACTTCCATCTCGAAGACTTTCTTGAAGAAATTCAGGGCTGCTCGGGTCTCGGAGGTCGCCAGAGGCAGGGTCCTGGTCGCGAAGCTTTTCGGGGAGCTCGGAAACTTGAACTTAGCCAATGTTCATATTGACCCTGGGATCTCTGTTCGTGCTGCACATAGTGTTCTAGGGCGGCTTCGCCGATCTGCGCCAGCAGCTGGCGATGGCCTCTCGTGTCTTGCAGGTGATTGGAATTTCCCCGAAGCTGACGAGTACCGTCAGGCGACGGATGGATCAATCTCGCTTCCGCGGGAAGATGACCTGCTGCGCTCCCGGTCTGCCAGCCTGTTCGGCGACTTCGTGGAGGTCCCTCAGCTCGAGGCCACCCATAGGTCTATCGCTGGGGATGTCGTGCTAAGTGCTTGTAGATTGGATCGGATCTACTGGTCTGCTCCCACGGCCGAAATCCTGGACTGGAAACCTCGGTCTAATGTGATCGGTCTGGCCCACAACCGCTCGGAGTGCTCGGACCATATCCCGATCTATGTGCAGACGCCCCCTGGGGCCCCTTCTACACCGACGTTACCGCGTTGGATTACGGAACACCCTGGCTTCGGGAAGACTGTGGAATCGATCCTTCAGGATAGCGGGGTCAGCCCTGCCCCATTCGAGGCCCTGCTGGAGTGCAAGGCCGCCATGTTTGCTGCAAAGGACGAGCTCTCGCGCCAGATGTTCCGCTCGGGGGCTCGCACTGGTCGTGAAAAAAATGCCGTGTGTCTCAGGCTCCTCCGCGCTGCCCGCTCAGGTCATCTTGTCACGATTAGCCGCTGTCAGCAAGCACTTCCTGAACTTGGTCGGCTCTTCTGTTTTGAGAATTTGGTTATATTGACTATATGGGATTCCACGAGTATATACGTGAGTTGAACGCCACTATGATTAATGCTATGATCCATAACGAGTGTACGGACTGTCTTGGGGGGGATCGATGAGGCTCGGCGTGCTAGGCTACAAGCTATCTGTCGGTCGTGGTCGGTCAAACGTCGGAAGCTCGCGGTCTTCTCGGTGGCTGACCCCGTGGACGAGGCCCCCGCCAGTATCGAACAGAGTGCACGTAATCTAGATAGCTTCTGGGGAGATGTTCACCGGTGTCCTGATGTACTGCCTGAGCATGAGCCAGGTGTGCTAGCTGCTCTACGAAGTGAAATTCAGTCGGTCTCCCCTGGTATCCAATGGGAACTGATGGAACATGAGTTCCGCTCCATCGTTGTCCATCGTAAAGATTATGCTGCAGGACCTGACGGGGTACCATACAGTGGGTGGAAACATGGGGGGGGGGCGCTGTTCTGGCTGCCCTATATGCGGCCTATCGTGCCCTGCTTCGTGGTGTTCACCCCCCGTCTGGCTTCAACTTCGGCCAGCTTGTGTTCCCTCCCAAGGTTGAGGTTATTGGTTCTGGTCCCAGGACTGTTCTAGAGGCCCGTCCGACTAGGACCCATACTCTGAGCAACACTGACAACAAGCTCATCTCCTCTGCCCTTGCCGACCCGTTCCAGATCCAGGCCAGGCACTCGGTCGCGGAGTGCCAGCGCGGGTTCATCAAGCAACGAAATCTGATGGACAACGTGGTTGAGTTGGAGTCCTGGGTCTTGGAGTGGGCTTGCCATCGGGGCCTCGAGTTCCCTGTGTTCATGCTTCTGGATATCGCCTCTGCCTTCCCGAGCGTTTTGCACTCCTGGATCTTCGGGGTCTTGGAAGACATGGGCGTTCCCGGGCGCATTGCCCAGGCCGTCAGGTTGCTGCACTCCGACATTTACGTCGACGTTTCGTTTGCTGGTTCAAGGTGTCCTGGCTTCTTCGTCGCGCGCGGCATGAAACACGGATGCCCACTCTCGGCTTTGATATTCGCGATTATATTTGACCCGGTTGTCCGAGGTTTACAGACTCGACTTCGGCCACATCCAGGGAGGCCTCTTGCTTGTGCGGATGACGTCGGCATTGCTTCGGGTGATCTGCGTCCTGATATTCCCTCGGTTTTGACTTGGATGGGTGACCCTGGTGTTACCACTGGTCTCAAGCTCCACACGGGCAAATGCTGGGTGGTCATTGCTCGTGATATGGACTTAGGAGCTGCCACTCGGTCATTGCGTGATCTGAGTATTCCAATTGATGAGGTGAGGGTCGGGCCCAATGCCAAATACCTGGGCATAGATTTAGGCCCAGGCGGATGTGCTGAATCGCGGCGCGCTCCTTGTCGGAAGTTGCTTGAACGTGTTGCTCATATCAGGGAGTTGAGGATCTCACTGGCTCAGAATATTCGGGCGTATAATATGTTGGTGCACCCTGTTCTTTCATACATCAGTCAGTTCTACGTGGCCGACAAAAGAGTGCACGACACAGAGCACATTGCCCTTCAGAGACTTACTGCTACACCACGACATTCCATTTCGACGACCCTGCTCAAGAGTTTGAGTGCCTTGGGATTTGACGCGGTCCCTCGTGATATTTCATGTGAGAACAGAGCCGCCTTGCACCGCGCTGCCCTGCGCAGCTCGATTTTTCAGAGTATTGCTGCACGCTTCCACAGTATTGCTGAATATGATCTGGATGTGCTTATGGTCCCGCGCATGCAGGAGTGGCTGAACGGCTCGGTCACCATGTCCTGGATTGTGAACTTCGCTCAGTTGACAGCCCTTGCACCTCAGCTTGCTGATCCTGAATGCAATGATGTGCAGAAAAAGATGACGAGGTTCTTGAAAGCCCGCCTTCCGGGAGTGCCTGTCATACCTTTGATTCACAGAAGAATCTAGTATTTTGGGCCTGAGGTTCCCTCTGGAGTTGCGGATCGAATGTTCGTGCTTATCAATATGCTCACACAGAAGGTCGGCCCGTATGCTTCCACCTCCCTGATTACGAGTGTGTGTAACGCGTGGCCGACGACGAGAAGGTTTCGAAATGGTACGATGTGCTGCAGATTCGGGTGCAAGGCCATGTTTGCAGACGCCGTCGACCACTACCTTCATTGCCCTGCTGCTCTTGAAGTCCTGATGGATGCCATCCCCTCCCTTCCTCCCTCTTACTGTGCATGGTCTAGGGTCCAGCATTTTTTCTGCCGCGAGACCCCCCCCTTGAACAGTAATGAGTTCCTTTCGAGCATGCTGGTTCACGATATTTTGCTCTCTGCATATAATACCCTCAGGTCCCAGGACCGCTTCGGGCCCGACTGTCTTTTGGCACTCTTTAGGTCCAGGGTCAGAGTCATCGCTCGCAGGCATGCGGGCGCTCGCGCCGTCTTCACGTCTCGGAGGCGGTGACCGAGGCCCGGCCCCCTCCCTGCCGCCTGTCTCCGCTTCCGTCGGACTCTGACTTCGGTTGCCCTCGTCTCGTCCCTCTCTTGTCCGCCTGCCCTCGTCTCGTCGGTTAGCCTGTGCGCTCCTCCTTTTCCTCCTCCTCCTCCTCGTCCTCCTCCGCCTCCACCTCCGCCTTCTTCCTCCTCCTCCTCCTCCTCCTCCTCCTCGTCTCCCCTCCTCCTCCTCCTCATCCTCCTCCTCCTCTCTCCTCATCTCATCCTCATCCCTCATCCTCATCCTCATCCTCATCCATCCTCTCCTCCTCCTCATCCAGCTCCTCCTCCTCCTCCTCCTCCTCCTCCTCTCCTCCTCCTCCTTCTTTTCCTCCTCCCCCTCCCCTCCCCCCCCCCCCCCCTCCTCCTCCTCCTCCTCCTCCTCCTCCTCCTCCTCCTCCTCCTCCTCCTCCTCCTCCTCCTCCTCCTTTTCTTCCTCCGCCTGGCTCAGGGCAGCCAGTCGAATCGTTGTGAATTCCGACGTCGACCGTCCGAAACGCTACAACCGAGCGGCGGTTGCCCGACGGATGTGGGGTGGGGTGCTGAGGCTCGGCGCTGCCCAGGACCGAGAGGCGAGGCCCGCCAACGAGACGTGGCCGTGGACCGTGACTTGAGCCGCCTCGCGGACCAGTCACGACCCAGGGGAGCCGTGGTCCTCGCCCCCCTTGGGGGGCCCATGGGCCTCGACACCTCTCTCGAGAGCTCGTCGATGCCATGGGCTCCGCTGGGAAGGGGGGGGGGGTAAAGGGAACACAGCTCCCCCCGGTGTGGCGAGAGCCGCCTCGAGGCAGGTCGCGTGCACTGCGGCCTGCACGGCCAGCGCACACCGACAGTCCACCCTTGCCCTGAGCACCGAGCCGAGAAGTGCTTGGTGCGCATCCGTATAGTGCTCAAGGCCTCTGCGGACGCCTGCGCCATCGCGTGCGCCAGGAGCCACCGCCGGGAGAGCTCGGCAGCGGCACGAATGGACGTGAGCACCAGCGGGCATTCCGCTGCAGTTCCACCGCGCTCGGGATGTTGGAATGTTGTCGGCCGTTGTTGGGGGAGCGGGCGGGGGCGCGCTGGTCTCGATCTGATCTGGGGCACCAGCGAGAAGAAGGTCCTCGCGTTCCCCGCGGCCCTGGGCCCGACAACCCCCCGCCCCTACGGCATGTTCGCGCCGCGCCCACGCGGCGGCGACCCCGGCCGGCACTGGCGCCCAGGGCTGCTCTCGGGAGCCTGGGGACAGGGGTCAAAGCAAACGGGGTCAGCCAGAGCGCCGGATCTTGCAGGATCCTGCAGGGCAAGGGTCGCATTGACCCGGGCTTGGGCGCAGGATCCTGCAGGATCCTGTAGGATTCGTCGCGCTGGCCCGGGTTTGGGTGCAGAATCTTGCAGGATCTTGCAGGATTTTACGAGGCCCGACTGACCCAGGTCTGGATTGACCCTGGTCAGGAGATCCCCGATGCTCGTCGCCAGCGGCCAGGGCTGACATGGAACGGTCTTGCGATCCCAAAGCCGCCCATCGTTCAAGGTTGAACGATCCGCGCGGCGTGCTTAGCTGCTCTGATGCGCCCGTCTTGAAAAACGCAACACGCGCCGTGTTCAAAACTTCCGCGTTGACACACTGTGTGTTGGCTCCACGTGTCGGCCCAGCTTTGGACGAACGTATCGCGCCAATCGTACGTTTTCAACCTACGTGTTGAGCTCCGTGCCAACACGCTACGGGCTGCGCGTTGCGCAGCGGTGCGGTTCAGCGCTGGGGCCGTCGCGACACGAAGCTGCTGTATCCCCCGCGGCCTTCTCGCCTTGCGTCGGGCGTGTTCCTCTACAGGGGGAATCTTCAAAAATAGTCAAAACATAGCTTGGGGACGATTTGTTTCGAGTATCTTTGACCATTTGTGTTTGTATATATATATATATATACACACACACACACCTAATATTCCGTAAGGGCTTCGCCCCATGCCGCCGGCCCCCTGTCTCGGAGAATGGGAGATGCAAAAGCTAAATCATGAGGTCTGGGCGCCGCCGTGAAGCTGTGTCGGGACCTGTTTGTTTTTCGAGCCTGACCCTATGGATTTGCGTCACGGGTGCCACCGAATTTCAGAAATGTGGCAAATCCTTTGTGTTTTTACCATGCGGATCTGCGTGAGGGGTGCCGCCGAATTTCAGAAATGTAACAAATCCCGTCTGTTTTCAGACCCTGACCCTGCTGATCTGCATGAGGGGTGCCACCGAATTTCAGAAATGTGGCGAACCCCATGTGTTTTTGGACCCTGACCCCGCCGATCTGGTGCCACCGAATTTCAGAAATGTAGCAAATCCTTTGTGTGTTTGCACCCTGACCCCGCCGACCTGCGTGAGGGGTGCCACTGGATTTCAGAAATGTGGCAAATCCTCTGTGTTTTTGCACCCTGACCCCGCCGATCTGCGTGAGGGGTGCCACCGGATTTCAGACATGTGGCAAATCCTTTGTGTTTTTGCACCCTGACCCCGCCGACCTGCGTGAGGGGTGCCAGCGAATTTCAGAAATTTGGCAAATCCAGTGTGCTTTTGGACCCTGACCCCGCCGATCTGCGGGAGGGGTGCCACCGAATTTCAGAAATGTGGCAAATCCCGTGTGTTTTCCCGCCGATCTGCGTGATGGGTGTTAATTTTGGCTCACCCCAGCAATTCAGAGCATACGCTCAGGGCGTAGTAAAAATGCTGTTTTGTGCCCCCCCCTCGCGCGGTCCCTCAACAAGGAACAGTAGCAGCAAGAAACAGAACTGTAACAAGGAACAGTAAGCAGCAAGAAGCAGAACTGTAACAGTGGAAACTGGAAGCTGCAACTGGCACAGGAAACTGCGAAGCTTCGGCCTACAGCCTGGTGGCCCCACAAGGGGGTCGGCGGATTTCGTCCAAAATTCCCCTCTAGGAGGACATGCCCGACTTAATCTCAGTATCGTTTATCCGACCCCCATCCCATCCCCATCCCCATCCCGTTCGAGACTCACCAAATTACCCCACCAGTTGGGGATACACCCCTCGAAACCCGAAGGGCACGACCCATGTCCCCATCTAGGGGGGTAGATCGGCCAGCGGGGCCCAGGCCACGCCGCTGGGGATGGGGATCGGTGAACCGATACCCATAATCCTCGCCCCGCGAGCCGCCAGCGTTATGTCGGGCGTGTCCCCCTACAGGGGGATTTCCAACCAAAAACACAAAATACAACAAAAATGACCCCAAACGGCAAACAAAAACATTCAAAACATAGTCCCCAACCTATTATTGGAATGTTTTTGGTGTATTTTTGGTGTAATTCCCTACCTAGGCTCTGCCTAGAAGGGTTCTTACTCTGTTAGCTAAAGGGGCCGGGCAATGGAAACCGCCCCGGGCGGTTCCCCCATTCCCCGCCCCGCGGTTCCCCCAGTCCCCTGGGAGCTTTAGCCTTAGCTTCAGCTTTAGCTTAGCTTTAGCTTTAGCTTTAGCTTTAGCTTAGCTTTAGCTTAGCTTTAGCTTAGCTTTAGCTTAGTGTTAGCTTAGCTGTAGCTTAGCTTTAGCTTAGCTTTAGCTTAGCTTCAGCTTAGTGTTAGCTTAGCTTTAGCTTAGATTTAGCTTAGCTTTAGCTTAGCTTCAGCTTAGATTTAGCTTAGTGTTAGCTTAGCCGTAGCTTAGCTTTAGCTTAGCTTTAGCTTAGCTTTAGCTTAGCTTCAGCGTAGCTTCAGCTTAGTGTTAGCTTAGCTTTAGCTTAGCTTTAGCTTAGCTTCAGCTTAGCTTTGGCTTAGTGTTAGCTTAGCTTTGGCTTAGTGTTAGCTTAGCATTAGCTTAGCTTTAGCTCAGCTTTAGCTTAACTTTAGCTTAGCTTTAGCTTAGCTTTATCTTAGCTTTAGCTTAGCTTTAGCTTAGCTTTAGCTTAGCGTTAGATTAGCTTTCGCTTAGCGTTAGCTTAGCTTTAGCTTAGCTTTAGCTTAGCTTTAGCTTAGTTTTAGCTTAGCTTTAGATTAGCTTCAGCTTAGCTTCAGCTTAGCTTTAGCTTAGCTTTAGCTTAGCGTTAGCTTAGCCTTAGCTTAGCTTTCGCTTAGCTTTCGCTTAGCTTCAGCTCAGCTTTAGCTTAGCTGTAGCTTAGCTTTAGCTTAGATTTAGCTTATCTTTAGCTTTAGCTTTAGCTTAGCTTTAGCCTAGCTTTAGCTTAGCTTTAGCTTAACTTTAGCTTAGCTTCAGCTTAGCTTTAGCTTAGCTTTAGCTTAGTGTTAGCTTAGCCTTAGCTTATCTTTAGCTTAGCTTTAGCTTAGCTTCAGCTTAGCTTTAGCTTAGCTTTAGCTTAGCTTTAGCTTAGCTAGTGTAGCTTTACTGTTACTACTAATGCTGCTTTCCTAGGGGCTCCAACTCCTAGGTAGGGTCGCACTGGGATCATTTTATTTTTCGTCAAAAATTCCCCTGTAGGGGGACAGGCCCGACTTAACGCCGGCGCCCCCCCGAGCCGCCGGCGCCCTGCGAGGCCCGCCGCGCGGGGCGCTCCCCGCGCAGCGCGCGCGCGCGGCCGACCCCGGCGATGTTCGCCTGCCGCGGCCCGCCCCCGCCGGCCCTGGCGCCGCGTGCCCTGGCGGCGCCGGCGGCGGCGTCCCCGCGGCGGCGGCCCCGGGCCGGCGCTGGCGGCTGGAGGCCCCGAGCTCCGAGAGAGCCAGCGTGCGGAAGAGTCCCACAAGCCCGTGGTTCAGGGAGTTTCCTCTTCCACCCCTCCTTCTTCCCCTTCGGGGAGGGGTTTATCAGGAGGGAAAAAAACACACAGACACAATTAATCGTCGATTCTCCAGAAAATATGGGAAAATATGGGAAGTGGGGGGGAAGACAAAAACCCAGAAAATATGGGGAAATATGGGGTATATTTTTATTTGTGTGTATTTATTTGTGTGTCCTGGGGCCCCTTCAGTTTACCCCTCCCCCTACCCCCTCCCCTGGACCTGGACGGGGGGGGCGGCCGGAGGTCCCGACCTCCTCCGAGAGCCAGCGTGTTGAGAAATGCGAGGCGCGGCCCGCAGAAGGGGCCCTCGCCGGGCCTCGGGGCCGGCAAAAGAGCGCCCCCTAGATGATGAAAGACCCGGTCCTGGGAAAGGGGTCGAGACTCCCGGGGACCCCGCATTGAAAAAAGCCACGTCATCGGATCTCAAGGGTCCCGACCCGTGAGCGTCCAAGAGCTCGGGCTCGGGCGTGCCCAGGCCTCCTCGCGCTGTGATGCACACCACGACGGGAGGTTTTTTGGGCTAGATGTTCCGCCTCCGGGGGCCCTTCCCCGGCCTCGCGAGCGTAAAAAGACGACCCGAGGTCAAAAACTTGTCCCGGGGAAGGGGTCCGAACCTCTGGGAGTCGACGTTGTGACAAAATCACGACGTCGGGGGTTTGGGTGTGTCGACTGCACGTGCCGGAGTGACCTATGCTGTGGGCGCAATGGGGTCCCCCTGTCGCCGAACGCGATGCGGTAATAAGGAGCGTCTTGCGCGCTCGTGTTCGGTTCCCCCGCGGTCCCCAAAGAGCCGCGCACCAAAGGTCACTCTTACCCAGGGTCGCTCTTGCATGTGGTCGAGTGTGAGATTGTTTTGGGGCAGGGACCACCGAGGAGCATGTTGGGCCAGTCTGCGCAAACATGCACGCACGTAGCCGCAAAATGCGCGGGGAGTGGACGTCCGAGCGATAGCGAGAGAGGGGGTGTGGTGACGGGGGGGGAGCGTGAAGTCGTGGCGGGGGCCAAAATATTTCCCCAGGTCTCATGACCCCTCGTCTTCTTTCCATCTTTCTCCTGGTGCCCCCTCGTCCGCGCAAATGCCTCGGACGATGGTGTGCGAGTTCTCCTCTTGGACACCCCCCGTTGGGACGCCCCCGGCCCAAGGGCTGGAGAAGTCTTTCCCCTTATCTGTGTTATTGATTGTTTTATTCCCTACCTAGGCTCTGCCTAGAGGGTTCTTACCCTGTTCTCTTAAAGGGCCGGGCAGTGGAACCCGCCCCGGGCGGTTCCCCCAGGATCCGCCCCGCGGTTCCCCCAATGACGTCCCCTTAGCCTAGCGTTGCTTATCTCATCTTAGCTTAGCTTATCGCATCTTAGCTTAGCTTAGCTTCATCTTAGCTCAGGTTTATCTTAGCATAGCTCATCTTCATCTTAGCTTCGCTGAGCTTTAGCATAGCAGAGCACAGCATAGCATAGCATAGCAGAGCGTAGCACAGCATAGCGCAGCACAGCATTTCCTAGCAAAGCCCAGCATAGCATAGCACAGCGCAGCATAGCATAGCAAAGCACAGCGCAGCACAGCACAGCACAGCATAGCATAGCGCAGCATAGCATAGCATAACAGAGCATAGCATAGCATAGCGCAGCATAGCATATCATAGCATGTCATATCATAGCATAGCACAGCACAGCATAGCATAGCGCAGCTTGGCATAGCATAGCATAGCACAGCTTAGCATAGCACAGCGCAGCATGACATAGCATAGCGTGGCATAGCATAGCATAGCATAGCATAGCGCATAATATCATAGCATAGCATAGCATAGCGCAGCATAGCATGGCATAGCATAGCATAGCATAGCAACTAATGCTGCTTTCCTAGGGGCTCCAACTTCTAGGTAGGGTCGCACTGGGGTAATTCTCTCTCTCTCTCACTCCCTCTCCGCTGAGCTAGGGTGCGCTGATGCAGCGGCGATGTTTTTCTAAGGAGGGTCGATGCACGAGCTGTCCTTTTCCTTGTTGCTCCGCTACGCATGTGTCTCCCCACACGCGCACGTCCCAACCTGCTCGGAAACGAAACGAAAGGGGGCGGAGGCAGGCGGAGGTCGACGGATGTAAGGTTTCCAGGCGTGTCTCGTGGATTCCCACGAGGCTTGCCAGCATGCTTCCCGGCAGGAGCTAACTGCGCGTCGCGCATCGCAGCGCCCGAAGCGCGAAGCTGGGTGACCTCGGGTACAGCTGGCACGAGAGTAAGAACAACCCCAGTCTCCGACGGGTACCGTTGCTGATGTTCGTGGTTGGGCTCTCCACCTTAGAGCGTCCTTCGTTCGAGGTATCTCCATGGCCCAGTGGCCTTCTGCGATGGGGCTGGTGCTCTCGATGCATCGCCTCTATGGCCATGTTCCGGCCGCGCTCGTTGGGCAAACGTCTGCCTCCCCCCCCGAGGGAGGGACGGAGGGAGGGAGGGAGAGATGTTAAGCAGCCGAGGAGGATGGAGTAGGAAGTGGAGGAGGAAACAAGGAGGAGGAGGAAGATGAGGAGAAGGGAAAGGAGGAGGAGGGAAAGGAGGAGGGTGAGGAGGAGGAGGAGGAGGAGGAGGAGGTGGAGGGGGAGGAGGAGGAGGAGAAGGAGGAGGAGGAGGAGGAGGAGGGGGAGGAGGAGGAGGAGGAGGAGGAGGAGGAGGAGGAGGAGGAGGAGGAGGGGGGAGGAGGGGGGGAGGAGGAGGAGGAGGAGATGAGAGGGAGCAAGGCCGAGCGCAGGAGATGGGGGGTGTGCAGGCGATGCTCCTGCCATCCCCCCCCCCCCTCCCTAGGCGCTCCCAGGGGGCGGCGAACGTCTGCCCCCCCGCCGTCGCGGCTAGTCGCCGTCGCCGTCGTCGCCCATCGTCGCCCGTCGTCGTCGTCGTCGTCGTCGTCGTCGTCGTCGTCGTCGTCGTCGTCGTCGCCCGTCGTCGTCGTCGTCATCGCCCGTCGTCGTCGTCGTCGTCGTCGCCGGTCGCCGGTCGTCGTCGCCGGTCGTCGTCGTCGTCGTCGTCGTCGTCGTCGTCGAGGGCGTCGCCGTCGCCACCGCCAGGCGCGGCTCCTCCGCCGTCACAGGCCGCCGCCCACCCGCGGTGGGCGGCTGCGCGGCGGTCGGGGCCGGGCTGCGGGCGCGCACGCGGCGGCAGGCCTCCGCCCCGCCGCCCCCGCGCGGCGGGGCGGCGCTCGAGGGCTGGCTGCGCGAGGCTCCCGGGGCGGAGCGCGGACATGATGGGCCTGTTTTCCACCACCGCTTTCCGTGAGGCCGCGCTCCTTCTGTCCCCCCCCTCTTTGTTAGTTCAAGCTTCGCGCGGCCCGCTTAGCTTCGACCGGAAGAGGTGCGCTCTCGACCCGCGGATCAAAACAACTGTTTTCCACCACCGCCACCACAAGTTGGAGGGGGGAAAGAGGTGGAGGAGGAGGAGGAGGAAGGAGAGGAGGAGGAAGGAGAGGAGGGGGACCCCCTCCCCCTCCTACTTATGGTGGTGGTGGTGGATAACAAACCCACCAGGACATGCCGGTCATCCTCAAATGGAAGAAAAACCGCATAAACATAAACTTTTGGCGCTCCGCGCACATTTCTTGGGTTCGCGCTGGACCCCCCTCCCCCGGCGGCGCCTCCGGCGCCGCCGCTGGCGCGCGGAGCGCGCCAGGGAGGGGGGTCCAGCGCGAATCCAAGAAATCCGCGCGGAGCGCCAAACGTGTATGTTTATGTGTTGCTTCTTTTTTCTATCAAAGCAGACGACACCACCCCACCTGCGGCCCTCCACGTTGCGCTGCGGCCCATTGGGGGCCGCAGCGTATGCATCTCAAAATCCAAGCCGGAACTCATGGTATATGCTGAGGCCCGTGGGTCCAGCGCGCGGCGTAAAAGAATCAACGACGGGCCTTGCTTTGTTTCCGCAAAAACACAGAACAGCATACGCATAAACTGTGGGCGCTCCGCGCTGGTTTCTTAGATCGGCGCTGCACCCCTCCCCCGTCACTGCGCCTCCGGCGCCTCCGCGCAGAGTTCCGACACTTTCTCTATTTTCGCTGTGTTCGGCCTCCGGGGGCGCTCGCCAGGCCCCAGGGACCGTCAAAACAGCTCGGGAGGAAGGGCCCGCTCGAGGGAAGGGTCGGAATTTTTGGGGGCGCCGCCGTTTCAACATCAGCACACCGGATGTCTGGGGGGAAGGCCATATCTCAGGGGAAAACAAACCTACCTCGCTTTTGACCACCCTCGCTTCCAAGAGATACCAAACGATGCCAGATTGCAGCCTGTACTGGTCGAGCAGCTTGACGGGGAGGCGCGTGGTATGGCTTGGTTTTGCCTGGAAGCGAAAGCGGGGCAGGTAATTCACGCTCTGAAATATCCGTGTCCACGGCCTCGCGGTCCAGGCTCCCCATGGCGCGGCCTCGGGGCGGCTGTGCGCGGATGCCCCGCGCGGAGCGTGCCCGATGGGGATCGTGCGTCCGGGGGATGGCGCTCCTGCGTCCACGTCGCGAGGGCACCGCGGAGCAGAGCGTGGGTGTGTGCCCGCCGCTCTTGGGAAGGCGGAGCGGGAGCTCTGCGACGTGCGCGACGGGTGGTCCGCGCTGCCTGAGCCCGGCGGCGGCGCCGAGGAGCTGCGCTCCCGCGAGGCGGCGGTGAGGAGCCGCCTGCGCGCCTGCGAGCTGGGCGACCCCGCCGCCACAGACGTGGTGCGCCTGCAGCCCAGCGGCGACCCGCTGGTGGCCGCCCACGGCGCGGTGACGCGGGCGCTGCTGGAGGTTGAGCTGGCGCAGGAGCGCTGGGGCTTGCGGGACAGCGCAGCGAGCCCGCCCGAGGCGGCCGGGCTCGCCAGTGCCCTGGTCAGGATGGCGGCCCTGCGGCATCGGCTGGCAGACTTCACGGCCGCGTACGGCCTGTTGCAGCGCGCCCTCGCGATGGGCGTGGACCCGTCCGCGGACCCGTGGCTCCTCGGCTTCGTCTCCAACACGGCCATGTGCCAGGCGCTGCGCGAGCCGGGCTCCATGGCTGGCCTGGACGTCTCCCCCGATGGCCCCGACGCCGCCGCGCTGCGCAGACTGCGCGCCGTGCTGCTGGAGGAGGGCTACTCCACGGGCGCCGTGCTGCAGGCCACCGGCGCAGATTCCCTGTGCGACTTCAGCGACGAGGATCGCCATGCCGAGCTCGAGGAGGCCCTCGACGACGCGGACGAGGAGCCGCTGCCAGCGGCTGCCCTGGCAGACCTCATCAGGTTCTTCCTCTTGCGCCGTGCGATCCCGCTCCAGCGCCTGCGCGGGCTCATCTCGGAGAAGGGCCGGTTGAGGCAACGGCGGCTCGCCCGCCCCGCCCAAACCCGCCCAAAAGCTGTCCCAGCGCCCTTCGCGGGGTCCATCCTGACCCGTTTTTCGAGACGGATGCAGCCGTGGCGAGAATCGGGGGCCACATGCGAACCCTACCCCTACCCCCCACGATTTCTGAGGGGGAGGGTTCGCATGTGGCCCCCTAGAGAGGCTTCCAGGGGGGCCGAATACGATAGGTTCGCGTCGTGTCGACCGGCGGCGACCCTTCCGCCGGCGTGTAAGGTTGAACGCCGCCAGAGACCCTGAATCGGCCCCGCGTCGAGCGATCCAGCGTTTGGCAAACGGCCGAGCGTTCCAGGTTGAACGATCCCCGCGGTGTCAGGAACCAACGCCGGGGTCGACACGACACGGACCTGCCGCAGAGGGGCGAACAGCGCCAGGGAGGGCCGCCGTCGTCTCGACTGCCGCCCCCTCCGATCCTCGGGGCCGAGAGCTGCCGGCTGCTGCTGAGGCTGCAGGCCGTGTCGGCCACTGCGCCGGTCGGCTGGCAGCTCGCCAGGGCCTCCGAGGCCGCGCGGCGGGTCGACGAGGCCGACTGCGGCGGGCTGGCGTGTTTCGCCAACGTCCGCATCTGGCCGGTCGAGGAGGACCTCCTCGTCGCCACGGACGTGCAGACTTGGCCGTCGGAGGGCTTCGAGCCCGTCATGTACATCTCCGACGACTCCCTGGGGCTCGCCAGCGTCACGCCCCGGGCACCATGGGCGGCGCGAGCCTCGGGCGTCGCGCCTCGCGGGGGGATGCGATGGATGGGGGGCGAAGAGGGATGCACCTGTTGTGCCCTCAAGGGGCGCGGGAGGGGCCCCCTTGAGCCCGAGAGGGGCGCGGAAGGTGCATGTGCCTCCCCCCCCCCCATTCCCTGCCCACCCGATGGAGCAGCGCCCGAGCACAAGGCGGTGGCGCGAGGGGTGGGAGCTTCTGAGAAGGCAGGGAAGGCGTCTTGGAAGGCCCCCGCCTCCCCGGGCCCCCCCCCCCTGCCTTCCTGGACGGCCTCCCCCGCGCCGCCCTCCTGTGCGCGCCGCGACAGCCCGGTCCGTCCTGGACGTCTGCTGCGGCAGCGGAGTCCAGGGGATCCTCGCGCTCCGGCGCGGCGCAGAGAGCGTCACCTTCGTGGACAGGGGGGCACACAGTGACATACACCTTAGGCGGTGCTTAAGAAAACTTAAGCTTTCGACCAGAGTCTCGATGATTCTTAATGTTTCAATGTAAATCCTAAGATTGTAATAGAAATGTTGGGTTTTAATTCAAGTTCTGAGACCATGAATTTCTTAACCCATGATTTCTTAAGCATTTCGCAGGGTGTAGAGGCATGAGACGTCGGAGGTCCCCGCGGACTCCTCGGACCGGCGCTGGGGCCCCCTGCCGGCGGCTCCAGCGCCGCCGCCCCTGGCGCGCCCCGCGCGCCAGGGAGGGGGGGGTCCAGCGCCGATCCGAGGAATCCGCGCAGACCTTCGAAGTTTTCCCTTGACGTCATTCTTTGCTCCCCTGGTGGACCTCAACCCACGGGCTCTCGACTTCGTGCGGTTCAACCTCGCGCTGAACGACATGTGCGAGAGGGCGGCGGAGCTGCACCAGGGAAGCGTGTACGAGGCGTTGCCGCCGGGCAGCGGCCCGTTCGATGGCATCATCGCGAACCCGCCGTTTCTGCCGAACCCGCAGGGCATCGCCTCGCAGGCAATCGCGATGTTTGGCAACGGCGGCGACTTCGGCGAGGATGTATTCGCTGCGATCGTCCGGGGTGCCGCGGGGGGAGGTCTGCAACGTAAGAGTGCCCATGAAGTCGTTGTCAGCAAACTCGTTGTCCTCTCCTGTCTCCTCCTCGGCCGCGGGGCCTGCCAGCGGCTACTTACGGGTGGCATCCTCACTGGCAGCCCCTGCCGGGGGCAGGCCGAACTGCACAATGTTCTGAGTTGCGTCTGGCGGGTGCCACCAGGACCCGTCAGGAAGGAGGCCAACGAGTCGATAAGGGGGTCGATTACAGAATCGATGTACCAAAAACTGATTTGATCGTCGGATCTACAAAATACGCAGAATGTTTGGCAGGTCTACGGAAGTTCCGCGTATTTGTTCCAGATTCGACGAACACCCGATCTTGGGGTAAACCACTTCTGTAGTCGATCCCCTCCTGGAGCGTGGTTGCGGAGGTGCCCCGCCCCTCCCGCCTTGGCGCTCCTTTTGCTTTCAAGCTCCGCAGTTGGCCAATTCCAGGCGCACCCCTCCTCAGCTCGTCTCGTTCTGCGAATCGCGCCGCCTTCCCAGCCTCCCGGCGCTGCTGCCACGCCGTCTGGTCGGCCCAGGAGCCAAGGAATGCGTCGAGGCAAACGGGTGCACAGGCTTCCCCCCGCTCCCCTTGGCCACGTGGCCGACCAGACCACTTGGTGTCGGAGCCCGAGGTGTGACCAAATCCATTTCTTGGAACTCGATTGACCAGCAACCCCTGGGGGTGCACTTAGCAATTTCTCCGTTCCCTTCCATTTGGAGGGGGGAGGACACACAAACACAAGTCATCTGCGACTCCCAGGAAAAGATGGGAACACATTTGAATTGGGGTGGAAGACGAAACCCAGGAAATATTGAAACATATAGGGAATCCTAGGATTTGTGTCTGTCTATGTGTGTGTGTGTGTGTGTGTGTGTGTGTGTGTTCCAGGGCCCCTTTATTTGACCTTACACTAGGATGCTGCCACCCTCAGTGCTGCAAGCCGCTTGTCGGCAGCTCCCCTGGGCTGTGGGAGTGATGAGACACAGTTTCCCAACGCCGCTCCTCGAAGATGATCAAGAAGTGCATAAATCGGGGGACGAAATCTATACATATCCACTGCTCCCTGGCCAGGCCCATCCTGAACCCAGGAGCTGTGTATACGCCCTCCTGGCCAAGCCAGGAGGGCGTGGCGTATACACCGCTGCGGGGTTGAGGATGGGCCTGGCCTGGGAGCGGTGGATATGTATAGATTTCGTCGCCCTAATAAAGAGACATTTCCAGAGGTCCGCATGGAATTCTTCGATCGGCGCTGGACCCAATTCTTTGGCGCCTGGAGGGTGCCAGCCAGGGGGAGCGGCTCAGACCCAGCGCCGAGCCGCGCAACACAAACGTGGAGCTCCAGAAGTTGTTGTTTATGCGTTGTTGCGTATTCGATGTGCGGTTAGGTCGGGCGTGTCCCTCAACAGGGCGAATATTAGAAAATAGTCCAAACATACTCTGGGGATGTTTTTTTTCAAGCATGTGTCTAGCGTATATATATGTATATATATAGAGAGATAGATATCCCCAAACAAAAAACTGCAGGGGGACACGCCCGACCTAAAGCAAACAGCGTGGAGTTCCGAATTGTTTTGTTTATTCGTTGTTGTGTCTTCGATGCACGCCGAGCCCCTCCGACGCTCCCTGTCCGCGGATTGCTTGGTGTGAACCGTACCGCGCTGGCGCCTCCCGCGGCGTCGCCGAGCCTCGACCCAGGCATGGTGGGGTGCACAGTGCCTCGACCCTGAGAGTGAAGTCGGGCCTAGCCCTCTACAGGAGGAATATCCAAAATTGGTAAAAATATAGTGGGGGACAATTTTTCTGCTATGTTTGAATATGTTTTGTGTACTTTTCTTTGTATGTTTATTGTTTCGTTCCAAATCCGCCCGTAGGGGGACATGCCCGACCTGACCTGAGGGCCGAAAAACGATGCACCGTACCGCGCTGGACTGCGGCCCGAAGGAGGTCCGAGCATGGTGCGGTCGTTGGGCGCCGCTTTCGCATCATCACGCGTCGGCGTCACCCAGACATGCAACTACCATGCTTGCGCCGCTCCAAAGGGGGCGACGCGCGCGCTAAGAAATCTCATAGTACATGTTCGGTGGCGGGCGCTTTCTGGCCATACCGCTGCGGTAGCGATAAACTGTGAAGATTGCCTTTCTTGCTGATCTGATCGGGCCCACGCCTGCAAGGAGCACACAGTAGTATGTCCTTTTGCGCCCCAAGCTGCCCCCCGTCGGCGGGTCGACCCTGTCGCGCCGCGTCGACCGGCGGCGACCCCGCCGCTGGCGTTCAACGTGGAACGCCGCCGGCGACCCAGAAATCGGTCGATGTTGAACGATCTGACGTTCTGGATGACGCCGCTCTTCCCAGAGGTTCAACGACCCCCACGGTGTCGGGAGCCAACGCCGAGGTCGTCACGGCACGAACCCGCGGCACGGTGCTTCTGGGCGCCGTTCTCGTGCCATCCCGTGTGCGTCGTAACGTCGTAGGTCTAGAGGTTGACACCAACACGAATTTCGACGGTGTGCTTCCATCGAGGGCCTCGAGGGAAGAAGATCCCGATCTCGGTGATGGTGGTAATATTCTGGCTTTGAAGGTGACCGAACTATTCCCACCAACACCGACATCTAGGACCACCTTCCCCCTGTGGAGGCAACCCCCTGTGCTGGTGGTGGTGCCCATTTCCAGGCCTGCAATGATAAAACGGGGTCGATTGTGCCGAGATTGGCGTGTACCCATAGGTCGTTGAAAGTAGATATTCTAAGATTCCCAGGTTTCAACCTACTTCAGGCGCCTTCCTACTTCAATGATCGAGTGGCTGCGCCTTCTCCGTTCTCTTTAGGGGGCGGGCGCAATCCCAATTTATTTTCAACGCCTTCCTACTTCATCATGGTTCTGCCTACACACCGTTCATTTCTCATTCTTCGGAAGTTCTCTGATTTTTTTGGGCCAAGATCCTTTCGTTTCTAACTGTTCTACCCTGGGGCTCTTCCTGGCCACTCGGGGGCCAGGAACCATTAGAAACGAGCACAATTAGAAATGAGCACGATTGGAAATGAACGACGCGTACTTCTTACAACCGATGGGCAAGCTGCCCGCATGAGGTCGCGCGTAGACGCCCTCGTTTCCAGCGCAGCGTGACGCGCCGGCGGCCCGCAGAAACCGCCGCGAAAGGTCGCTGTGGCATCTCGCGCAAGCCCCGTTTTTATTCAAGTCGGGCCTGTCTTTCTACAGGAGGAATGTTCAAAAATAGTGTATTTTTTAAGTCTGGGGACGAATGGTGGACCCTTATTTGGCCAGTTTGGTGATATTTTTTTGGTATTTTTGTTTTTCGCCCAACATTCCCCTGTAGGGGGACAGGCCCGACTTAACCGTTCATTGTCGCCGCTCAGGTGCTCCCCGTCGGCTCGTGCCCAGAGGCTGGCTGACCGCCGCCACCTACGCCCCGAACGTCCAGGCCCTGCCCGCGCGCGTGGCGGGCTGGTTGGCGGACGCCGAGGGCCCCAGCCTCACGGGCGCGGTGTACCCCGGCGTCGCGCAGCCGTCGGAAGATTTCGTCCCCGCGGCCAGCCAGGTTCGGCAGCGCTGTTTGTGGAAGCCGTCGGAGGAGGAAGATGTATACGCTGGGTTCGCGTCGTGTCGACCAGTGGCGACCCCGCCGCTGGCGCTCAACGTTGAACGCCGCCAGGGACCCAGAGTCGGTCGATGTTGAACGATCTGACGATTCGGAAACCACCGATCGTTCAGGGTTGAACAATCCCCTCGGTATCAAAAACCGGCGCCGGGATCGGCACGGCACGAATTCCGCGGTACCAGTGCCCTTGCCTCGCTTTCGCCTCCTCGGGCCTTCGTCGCCGTGGCTGGACGCGCCTCGAAATGCTGGTCAGAGCGCATCCCTGGAGAGGTCCGGGGAGTAGCTGTGTGTGTGGGTACCTCCTTGTTGGTCGGGGTCACTTTCGGAGGTCGTCGCCGCCCTCGCCCGGCGGAGTTGCTCGTCAGGTCCGCCGTTCAGCCCCCGAGTCGGGGTCGGAGTCGGGGGCGGTCCTTTTTTCGGGGAGCGAAAAGTGGCATGAACATAAAGATTCGGAAGTCCGCGCGGATTTCTCGGATCCGCGCAGACTTCCGAGTTTTTATGTTTATGCCACTTTTCGTTCCCCTACTTTTATCCCAGACCCCGGACGTCATGATTTTTTCATACCGTCGGTCCCCAGAGGTCTCGATCCGTTCCCGGTGACCGGTTTCTCCTCCCGAGTCGTTTCTGTGGACGGTCCCGGAGCCTGGCGAGGGCCCCCAGAGGCCGAAGGTAGCGTTGAGTCGGGCGTTGCCTCTACAGGAGGAATTGATTCAAAAATGATAACAAATTGCGCTGCCGAGGAGCCCCGCATACTTTATTTTATTGCTGCGTGCACTACGCTGCCACTACCACCGCCACCACCACGAGCCAGACGAGCCAGCCAGCGCAACAAACCAGACCAAGCAGATCAACCAGACAAGAGTACAGGCGCTGAACGACGGTTCCAAGACGTCGTCGTCGTCCTCGTCCTCCTCGTCGTCATCGTATTCGTCGTACTCGTAGTCGTACTCATCGTCGTACCTCGTCGTCGTACTCGACGTAATATTCGTCGTCGTACTTTGTCGTCGTACTCGTCGCCGTCGTATCTTGTCGTCTCGTGCACCGCATCGTCGTCTTCGCACTTGTCGTCGTCGTATCTCGTCGTCGGAAGAAACGTCTCTCGGGAATCCGCCCGAAGAAGGGCTCTGCAAATATCTCACCACACACTGCCTCCTGGCATCGTCGGCGCCTCGTTGACGTGGCAACTCATTGTACCCGGTGAGAAGCGTCTCGGGCCACCAGTTTAGAAGCTGTCGCTGGTAAGCATTAAATGCGTTGCGTACCAAGCCGTTCCCATGCCTGTCAACATGCTCACGTAAACCACCTAAGCTCACTTCGGCGCCCATCTCCAGCATTGAGTTCTTGAGCTGCTCGCACGGTGGCGGCAGCGCGGACATGGCGCATTTGGGCGCCATGACGGGCGCCGCACCTTTGACGGACAATCCGGCGCGAGCACGCCTGCGTGCAAACCCGAACAGTCTGATGAGCCAAGGTGGTTAAACAAATTTTGGTGATGATACCACTCACCTCGCTTGCGTCCCCCTGCGCCCTGAGCACGACTGGCACTGATAGCAAATTTGCGTACCGACTGCCCTGAGCACCACCGTCGCGGATATAGACCGCCCTCAGGGACCAACCCCGGCGCGTTCTCTTGTGGTGTCGAGAAGACGCCACGCATGTTGTGCCCTGGACGACCGTCACGGATAGCGGCCGCGCTCAGGGACCACACCGCGCGCACCCCCTGTGGTGTCGAGGGAACGCCACGCCTGCCGTGCCCTGGACGACCGTCACGAATAACGGCCGCGCTCAGGGACCACCCCGTGCGCACCCCCGGTGGTGACGAGAAGACGCCACGCCTGTTAGGGCAAGAACGACCGTCACGGATAGCGGCCGCGCTCAGGCACCACCCCGTGCGCACCCATTGTGGTGTCGAGAAAACGCCTTGCCTTCTGTGCCTTGGACAACCCACGGATAGCGGCCGCGCTCAGGGACCACCCCGTGCGCAACCCGTGTGATGTCGAGAAAACGCCACGCCTGCTGTGCCCTGAACGACTGTCACGGATAGCGGCCGCGCTCAGGGACCACCCCGTGCGCACCCTTTGTGGTGTCGAGAAAGCGCCACGCCTACTGTGCCTTGGACGACCGTCACGCATAGCGGCCGCCCTCATGGACCACCCCCTGCGCACCTCCTGTTGGTGCGGCGTGGTGTGCGTGTCATGTGTTTGTGTGTTTGCGTGCTTGTGTGTGTGTGCTGTGGTGTGTAGTGCTGTGCTGTGCTGAGCAATGCTGAGCTGTGCTGTGCTGTGCTGAGCTGTGCTGTGCTGTGCCAGCTGTGCTGACCTGGTATGTGCTGAGCTGAGGTGCGGTGCTGAGATGAGCTGTGCTGAGCAGTGCTGTGCTGAGCAGTGCTGTGCTGTGTTGTGCTGTGCTGAGCTGTGCTGTGCTGTGTTGTGCTGTGTACGTGCTTTGTGTCAAAGTGCTGTGTGCTGAGCTGAGTTGTGCTGTGCACTGCGCTGTGCCCTGTGAGATGGAGGAGGAGGGGTGAGGAGGAGACGCGGGTGCGACGCGGGAAGGAAGAAAACCATACCCCCACTAAGCATGTGGGGGAATAGTCCGGGGACGAGTTGTTGACAATTTTTCATTTTTGTTTTAAAATATGTTCGAGATGTGTTTTATTTGTCGTCCAAAATCCGCCTGGCGGAAAGCTTCCCGTCGTGATTTTTTCATGACCCGAGGGTGGGGTTGCCCTGCTCCCGGGCGGCCTCGAGCGGGCGAGGGGTATGCCTCGAGGGCGCGAGGCCTCCAAGAGGGGGCGGGGTCCCTCCAAGAATCGAAGAAGAGAAGCCACATGAACATAAACTTTTGGCGCTCCGCGCGGATCTCTTGGAGTCGGCTTCGATCGATTGCGAGACCGGTTCGATCCGCCCTCGGATTCCGTCTTGCGGGAGCGGCCACGGGGGGGGCGAAGATTGGGGGGGGCGGATCTCATGGCCAGGGCCATGATATCTCCCCAGATTTCATGGCCCCTCTTCTCATTTCAATACGTTCCCTGGCCCCCCTGGTCCGCGCACATGCCTCGGGCCATGCTTTGCACACCCCCTCTTGGACGCCCCCCTCTTGGACGCCCCCCTCTTGGACGCCCCCGAGTCTTGGGCTTCGGTTTTTCAGTGGAGGACTTGCCGCCGATCCGACTTCTCCCGACCAGGCTGCCGATGCCCGCATCGATTCGCTCCGATCGCCGATCCGAATCCGACCGCCGATCCGACTTCCGTGGAGGAGTTCCCGCCGATCCGACTTCTCCCGATTCGCTTCGATCGCCGAATCGACTCATCGATTCGCTTCTGGGCGCTCCTGTTCCTCGAGAAGGCCACACCCCTCGCCCTGCCCTCCTCCTGCCTGCTGCCAGCAGGTGGAGGCCGCGCGGTACGACGCCGCACTGCAGGGCGCCGGGATCACCACGATGGCCGAGGCCTTGGGCGGCCCAAACGTACAGTGGAGGCCCCATGCCAAGAAGCACCCTGCTTGCCTCCAAGGTACCGTGGGTTTCTTGGGTTTCGACGGTCTTGCTGTGGAAAGCGTGAGGCTCCCACTCCAAAAATCAAGAGACATCCTGGGGTCTCAGGGTTGGGTTTCTTGTGGAAGGTTTCTTGTGGTCGAGCCCCATACTGTACCCCCAGCACGACGTACCCCCCGAGTGAGGGTTCGAAGCGGCCACGGTTCCAGCCGCGGGGGCCGCAGCGCAGCAGCTGAACTGTGCGCTCCGAGGTGGGCCCCGAGGCACCCTCTCCAGGGCACACTCCAGTCGTGGGAAGTATGTATGATATGATAGGCTTGTTTCCACCACCACCACCATAAGTTGGAGGGGGAGGGGGTCCTCCTCCTCCTCCTCCTTCTCCTCCTCCACATCCTCCTCCTCCTCCTCCTCCTCCTCCTCCTCCTCCTCCTCCTCCTCCTCCTCCTCCTCTGGTCCTCCTCCTTTTCCTCCTCCTCCTCCTCCTCCTCCTCCCCCTCCAACTTATGGTGGTTGTGGTGGAAGACAGGCCCATCAATGCATTTGTGGCAGATCCCAATCTACACCCAGCGCCTTCCTATTTCAAGAATCGGCATGCCGTTGCTATGTTCTGTGGTTCTCTGGGAGGGCCTTAGCCCAATCTGATCTGTCCGCCTTCCTACCTCATGTGTTTGCCCACCTCTTCCGACCAACGTGTGCGTCTGTTCTTTGGCCTCGCCTGCGAGGCGATCACGGTGCTCGTGCAGACGCCGCGGGACGGTCCGGCTGCCGGTGTGGTGAGGCTCGCCGAGCCGCGCGACGGGCTCTTCGAGGACGATGCGTTTCTCAGGAGCGTCGCGGCATCGATATAAATGGCTTTTGCACCCCTGCCCTTGGCGGACGGATGACGGTCGTCATACAGTGCCGTTTTTAATACATGCTCCGCGTGCAGATCATGTATTTAACATGTTGGGGTTTAGTATTAAAAACAACGACGAGTTCATGCATACATGTATTCATATATTAACCATGTATTGAAATCCCACATGCTTGAACATCCAATGTATTAAAAACTGCCCTGTAATGTGACGCTTTCCGCGATCGGGGGCGCCTGCCCCAGGACGGAGGGGAAGCTTCCATCCGCGTTGGGGCAGGCGTCCCGACGGCGGAATGGCTCCATAAGCAATTGCTTACGAAACATACTTCGCTTGATGACACAGCGCGGATAATCATATGATATCCGAGTATCCGAATTCTGTTTCCTGCGCGGATGCATGTGCTTCCAGGGTTTGTCCCACGCCCGCGCCCGCGCCCGCTCGCAGGGCGCCTCGGGGGAGGTCTCCGTGCGCGGGGTTTGGTTTCCCGAGCAGCCGCGCCGCGCTGGCGCCCGTGCCCGCTCGAGGGCGCCGCGGGGGCGCCCCGTGCACCTGCACCGCACGGCTTGCACAGCGTAGCTCGCACCACACAGCCTGCACCGCATACAGTGGACTTGGCATCGCTCGGACGTGTGCATCTTTCCTTCGGCGAGGACCATCGAGGAGCATCCTTGATGATTTGGCGAAAAAACCACGCACGAAACCGAAAAAAGCACAGGGAATGGACGTCCGAGCGATGCACCCCGTTTGCCTCCAAGGTGCCGTGGCTTCCTCGGGTTCCGACGGTCCTGCCATGGAAGGCGTGCCGTTCCCGCGCCGAAGCTCGAGCGGCGTCCTGGGGTCTCAAGGACGAGGAGGAGGAGGAGGAGGAGGAGGAGGAGGAGGAGGAGGAGGGGGAGGGGGAGGAGGAGGAGGAGGAGGAGGAGGAGGAGGAGGGAGGAGGAGGGGGAGGAGGAGGAGGAGGAGGAGGAGGAGGAGGAGGAGGAGGAGGAGGAGGAGGAGGAGGAGGAGGAGGGTCTCAGGGCTGGGTTTCTTGTGGAAGGGCTCTTGTGGTCGGGCCTCCACCGTAGCCTGCAGCGCGAAGCTCGCACCACACGGCACCCTTCTGCACAGCAAAGCCTTCACAGCACAGCTCACATCACATGCCTTGCCTTTCGTAGCGCTCACCAGACAGCTCACGCCACATAGGTTGCACTGCATCTCTTACACAGCATCTCGCTCTGTTCCTATTCCTACATGTTGACTACCCGGGCCCCCCCCCCCTAAACCGGACCCCCCCTTCTAGGGACGCCCCGGACGCTCTTTCGGACGTCTCGGCGGCCCCCTGGACGCCCTTGGAAAAGGCCCGCGGCCTTCCAGGGCGCCTTGCCGGGCCTTGCGAGCAGACTCTAGGCGATCAGAGGGATCATCGGACAGGCGCAAGAGAGACCCAAGACAGCACAAGAGCGCTCCAAGAGGAACCTCGATGGTCTGAAGACAGCCCAAGAGGCCCCCAAGACGCTCCAAGAGGCCGTTAAGAGAGCCCCGAAGACGCAACAATCGTCGCATTACGTAGGAAAAGGTAAATGTTTAGCATCTCAGCTTTTTGGGTCTTCGCAGCGTCCAAGACGCCCTGCAAGGTGCAGGAAGCAAACGAAGACCCTGGCGGGCGAGCTGGGCCTCACTTGCTTCTTGCAGTAGACAGTAGCCATGAACAGCTGATCTTCTGGAGCGTCAGAACGTGGGCCACGCTGCTTGTCAAGTGTGCCACTGGGAAATGATCGCCACCATCCCTCCTCATCCTGCCTCTTTCGTTGTCGTCGTCTTCCTCCTGCCGCCGTTTCACTGCTGCTGTCGAGTGAAACTTTCGGCCCTCATCCATGTTGCTCCTGCCCCTCGCTACCACCCCCCATTTCCTCTTCGAGCCTGGGGGTTCAGTCCTCGTCCTTCTGTTGCTGCCCTGTGATGTGCAACGCGCGCGCTCCCCATTTATATTGCGCATCCAATGGCCGAACTTGCGTTGTCATCAGCCAGATTAGTCTGGACAAGCCCCTACTGTCACTGAGTATGGTCTGGGTATTTCGCAGGGTACACGCATTCGTAGATGTACATGTATGCAGATGTATGTATACACGAGTATTTCACCGCATCGGTGAAATAGTAATGCTAACACCACATAGCGTACACAACAGCACTCACCACATAATTCACACCCCAAAGTTTATACACGCTTCATTCCGCCACATAGCTCAAACCGCAAAACTTACACAGCCCAGACCGCAAAGCTCACACAACATATCCTGGACCGCCTAGCTTGCACTACGTAGCTTCCACTTACAAGATGCTATAACTCATCCGTGGGGGGCCAGTCGATCGATTGCCTCATGTATTTCCGTCGCAGGAAAAGGACTGAAGCGTTTTCATCGGATGTCCGTCTCGTCGGCAAAGTGAGATGGAGGTGGTCTGGGAATGATTCTTGCTTGGGGAGTCCGGCCCGCGTCAGTGTGGAAGGTGCTCCCGCTTGACACCCGGTGCGAACTTCGAAGCCGTAAATGGGTTGTCATGTTGCGTCTGTTTCCCGCTCTGTCCCCCGTTCTGTTTCCATCGTCCAGGTCTGGCGAAAAAGATTGTGTATGATGGTTGCATGCTTACCGTTAGAGCACACGCAGCTCTCGGGGTTTGACATATGTCGGATGGTAGCGAGGCATGCTAGACATACCATGTACGCATCACCGTCATTAAAGAAGAGGGCCTAACAGTTTATCCCAAGGTACATCAGCAATGGGCTGCCAAGGCCGTGCTATCCAGGAATTGGCACTATGTGATAGTATTGTTGGCATGCCAGTTTCATTTTTGTCGCTCGATTGCATTCTGAATAGTGATGGTTACTCTTGGGCGTTTGCATAGTTCACTGCGCTTGTGCTCTCCTGTGGCAGCTGGACCATGGGCACGCCTCTGCAACACCAGACGATCAGCTGAAACGAATGACCCATCGTAAGGCGAAATGGAGGAGGATGTAGAGATCTGTTCTGTTTATGCTACGGTGGTATCCAGACATGCGACGTCGCGATTTGTTTCACAACGTGTGATTCCAGATCTGGGTCTAAAAGGTTGTCCTGAGAATCGCTGTTCATGCCGAGTTCCTCTTTGATGATCCCAGTGCCCTGGAAGGGCCTCCAGAGACCGAAGGTTGCAAAAACAAGCCCGTCGCAATGTGTTCACGATCAGTGAGAGTATGGGAAGTCGTGAGAGGACGTTGTGCTTGTCCCGGTTCCGCTTATCTGTGGTGGTTGTTTGCATATCGGTGTCGAATCCGATCGGATCGGATCGAAATAGGTTCAACATATCGGGGCGGACGGAAAGGTGGGATAGCAAAGGGGTGAGTAGGGAATCAGGTCAGGTAGCTTGTTTCTCAGACGCCTCGCAGCACCCAATGCGCCAGTCGATTGAGGAACATGGTCTTCCAGAACTTACACTATCCTTCCTCCATCGCCAGGCGCGACTGGGCCAATTCCTTGGCCGAGACTAGCAATGCGCTGAGTGTCGTGAGACATTGGGCTCATTGGTACGGGCCGTCCTTCTCATCCTTATCCTTCTCCTTCTCCTCCTCCTCCTCCTCCTCCTCCTCCTCCGGCCCCCCTCATTCCCCCCTCCTCCTCCCGCCCCCCTTTGTCTTGTGTTGGTTTCCCTGGGGGGTACAAAGGCCGCTCCAACGCCCCACCCACACACTGCACACAACATACGCCTGCACACGTGCGCGAGCGCACGTGCGCGCACGATCGAAACAAGAGCGATGCATCCGCAGCAGAATGCAAGCGCCAAGGAGGCGTCAGACGGCCCGGTGGACGCCCGGGGCACGCCGCCCCCCCCACTCGGGCGCCCCGCCTCGCCGAGGTGCGCGACGGTGCCGGTCGTGGTGTTCATCTCGAAGAGGCCCGCTCGCGATGGCCGCTCGGCCGCAGGGGGGGGGTGCTGCGACGGCGGGCCCGGCAGGCGCCCAGGGCGAGGGAGGAGGCAGAGGGAGGAGAGGCAGAAGGAGGAGGGCGGAGGAGGGAGCAGGAGGAGGGAGGAGGAGCAGGAGGAGGGGGAGGAGCAGGAGGAGGGGGAGGGGCAGGAGGACAAGCTAGGTGCGCTCGCGTCAACATCTGACATCCTACCCCTCCCTCCCATCCCTTCCCATTGAGCTACTTCATTGTCCTCTCACCGAATCGGGCTTCGCATCTGACCCTGTTACCTAAGAGGGAAAGGAGGAGGACGACGGCGCGATGAAAACGAAGACGACGACGACGAAGACGACGACGACGACGAAGACACAATTGAAAGCACCAGCGATGGAGCCCAGAGCGTAGCATGCCATAGCACTGCAGAGCGTAGCATGTCATAGCATGGCGCAGAAGAGCAATGCTGAGCGTAGTATGTCATAGCATGGGACGCGGGACGCATGCGCTGCAGCGGCAGCACGATCTGGAACGACCAGAGGCGCAGAAATGGGACCGACGCTGCAGCGGGAGCGACATGTTGAAGAGCCGAAGAGTGCCGTAGTGCCAAGAAAACAATACGGCAGCACGATTTGGAATGAGCAGAGGCGCAGACATGGGACCAACGCTGCAGCGGGAGCACCATTGTTGAACAGCCGAAGAACGCCACTGGAGCGGAGCATATCATAGCATGGGGCCGGGGACCGTTGCACTGCAGCGGCAGCACGATTTGGAACGACCAGCGGCGCGGAAAATAGGACGAACGCTGCAGCGGGAACAACATTCTGAAGGACCGGAAAGACTCGGATTTTCAAAAACATAGATGAAAACCAAACTCCCGGGAATCCTGTGCGGAAAAGGACGCCGCCCAAAAGGGGGGGGCTTTCTGCGGCCCCAAAAATCAACGAATCGACACCGGATGTGTAATCACCTCCAATGTTTTTGCCGGGGATCATTTTCTAGATTTGGGGCTTCTTAAAAAGGATCGAAAACGTCGGCGCTGCAGCGGGAGCACGTTTTGGAACAACGAGAGGCGCAGAAATTGGGCCAGCGCTGCAGCGGGAGCACGATTCGGAACGAGCGGGAGCGCGGAAATGAGGCCAGCGCTGCAGCGGGAACGCGATTCGGAAGGAGCGGGAGCCCGAGCGCCTCAGCGAGAGCAGCATTTTAGAAAAAAACACAAGCGAAAACCCAACTCCGGGGAATCCTGTGTGTAAAAAAACAGTACGCGGGGGGGTGCCGAACATCTTCCGGACGCCATCAGGGGAAGTGGGAGAGTAGTATTCATATTGTGTAATTGTGGAGGAGGAGGAAGGAGGAGGAAGGAGGAGGAGGAGCAGGAGGAAGGAGGGAGGAGGAGGAGGAGGAGGAGGGAGGAGAAGGAGGAGGAGGGGAGATGTCTGTTTCTGTCACCTCCTCCTTCCCTTTCCGCTTTCTTCTACCTCCGCATATGTTCTCCTTTTCATCCGCCTATGTCCCTTCCGCCCCCTCCCGCCTCGTCTTTCCTCCCTGGCTTTCTCTTCCACCTCCTCCTCGGCCTCCTTCTCCTCTGTCTCTTCCTGCCATTCCTCCTCCTCCTTCTCCTCCTCCTCCTCCTCGAAGACGTTCGAACATGCTATTGAATCGCTTCGCTCATTCCGCTGGCCCATATTGCATCACTGGTGCTACATGTTTGCGTGATCATGGCGAGCGAGAAGGAGGAAGAGGAGGCCTCTTTGGGGCCTCTTGTGGGGTTCTCTTGGGGGCTCTTGGCGGCCTCTTGGAGCCGATTGGGGGGCCCTTGGGGGCTTCATGGGGCCTCCTGGGCGTCTCTTGGGGCCGAGGGCTCGAGATGTCCGTTCAGGTTCCCCGTCTGGCCCCCTCTTGGGGCCGTCCTGGGGATATCTTGGGCCGTCTTGGAGGCCTCTTGGGCCGTCTTGGGCCCTCTTGGGGCTCTCTTGGAGGCATCTTGGGCCGTCTTGGGGCAATATTTGGGGCCTATTGGGTCGTCTCTGAGCGTCGGGAAGCCGAACAGATGAGAACTCCGAAATCCTTCAAAAGCCCCTTCTTCGAGGACTCTTTGGGCGTCTTTGGAGCGTCTGCGGCCGTCTGGAGGCTATCTTGGGCGTCTTGGACCGATCGGTCGGCGAGTCTGAGCCTTCTTGGACCTTCTTGGGGGCTCTTGGGGCCCTCTAGGAGCGCTCTGGGGCGCCTGAATGCCGCGCCCAGATGGAAAAAACATCTCTGGGTCGGACCGCCCGGGGACCGCCCCGGGTATTTTTCTTCCGGGGACCCCCTGGAACCGCCCCGCGTGTGCGAGCTAGAAACATTGTTTGCCATTCGCCAGAGATCTTAGCTGCTCTCTGGCATGTTGGGCCGGCAAATTATAGTGTTTTCACCCTCTGGAGGCCCGCCCAGCCCTGGGACCGTCAGAAACACACAGCCGGAGCTGACACGCTGGTCGGGGTGCCGAGTTTGAGCGTTGTTTAGGGATGAGGAGGGGGAGGATGCAGTGTTTGACAATAGGGTTGCAACCTAAATACTCTCGAACCGTACTCTCATAGAGAGCAGGGTTCGCTTGACTTGCGATCAATACTCCTGGGCTATTGGGTTTTGACACTTTGACGACGTGTGCACTCATACCGGATCTCCTAAAACTGGCCGAGGGTCGAACATTTTTAACATTTGATCGTTAGAACACTCGATGGCCAGGCAGAAGTGATATCCGTCAGGTACGGGCGCGCAACTGGGGGCAGATCGTTGGCACATCCTTCGTTGCTGGGACATGCCGCATGCCTCATTCAGACTCTCAAGCCTAAAACTCTTGACGCCACACCAAAACGATCTGCACCCTACCCAAGCGTGCTCGGCCGACTCCACCTCGCCAGCCAGGCGGGTTGGCCGTGCCTGGGCCACATGCACGATACAATTCAGGTCGAGCTTCGGCCAAGACGGGAGGAGCTCTGCCGACTGGCGGGGGTCGTTACGGGCAACCTTGCGCTGCCAGTCCAAAGTAGCTAGCTTATCCTGTGCGGGTTTGCAGTGCATGGCGGCTCCGAGTTTGGCGGCCCGATCCTTCTCGTCTTTTCTTCATGTCCGGAAGCCCCATTCGGGAAAAAGGCCGAGGGAGTCAGCCACGTGGGCCATGACTTTACGACGCGCGCTTTGGTGTTACATAGCCGATGTGTCGAACCCTGGTGGTCGCGCCCCTCCTCTGAAACGAAGCAGGGGCCTTGACTTGATGCAATGCTGGAAAAAGGGCTCCAATCGCTTGAACCACGAATTTTGTCAAAGGCCTTGTTACACACGACATCTTACTCCACTCATGCTGGAAGACTTTGCACATGTTCAACCAGGTCTCTGAACCCTCCAGATTTCTGGTGGTGTAGAAACTAATGAGGGGGACGAGGGGAGGAGGGAGGAGGCAGGAATAATGAGGAAGCGGGGCAGGAGTAGGAGGGGGAGGAGAAGGAGGATGAGGAAGAGGAGGAGGAGGAGGAGGAGGAGGAGGAGGAGGAGAAGGAGGAACAGGGGAAGGAGGAGGGGGAGGAGGAGGGGGATGAGGAGGAGGAGGAGGAGAAGGAGGAGGAGGAGGAGGAGGATGCGGACGACCATGACGTGCCCCCTGATCCTCCTCACATCCCCCCTGGAGAATCGAAGGGTCAAATGTTCGTAGAGGAGGAGGGGGAGGAGGATGAGGAGCATCAGTGAAAGATCAGACGGATGCGGGGGAACACGAGGCAGACAGCTTCTCTGGGATCACAACAGATCATCGCACTTTTCATTACACATCCAGCTGCCTGCGGCAACCCCCGCCACCATGCTTGTGCAACAGCGTAACCGGAAAGAATTTGAATTCTTGACGCTTTGCGTATCCTCGCCAGATCATCCAGGAACGATGGTCAGGGGAACTGCCCTTATCGGGGGAGCGTGGCATCATTTGGAGAGCTCAGGGGGTCTCCGTGGGCCTGAGGCTTTTTGGATGTCTCTCGGAGTCTTTTGGGACGTCTCTCGGGTTGTCTGGGAGGCCCCTTGGGGTGTCTTGGGGACCTCCTGGCGGGTCTTGGGGGCCTCTTGGGGCGCCTTGGGGGCATCTTGCGGGCTTACAGTCGGGGCCCTGAAAAAGGAACCCTTTTCGTTGGGGAGGGGCTCCGCGTTCCTTAAGTGTTTCACAGCTTGCCTCAGGTTTTCCTTATGTTTTCGATAGGAAGTCGAAGTTTAATGTATGGAAAACATGTGCCTCGTTCCTTATTTAGGGTTCCTTAGGTCGTTTTGCCCCCCCCTCGAGGGGCCTGTTTTGTTTGTCCCCCCGAGGGGGGGCGTTTTCGCGTTCTTATTGTTTTACCCCGAATTTCGCTGGGGGAATGGCCACCCATCGGATCTGAAGAGGGGGGAGATGTCTTAACGATTGTCTAGCGATGCATGGTTCGAGGGGGGGGGTCGACCCTTGACAAGATTTAACACACCACGCACCAGACAACAGAGAGCCAGTCTAACACGCCCAATCCGCGCAGAAACGGTGGCGATTCCGACTACCTTTTGCCTGCTGTTGGTTCGTAGATGATCTTCGTCTTTCTCTTCCACCTCACCCCACTCCTCTGTTGCCTTCTCCTCTCTCCGCATCTCTTCTTCACCTTCTGCCCTCCTTCTCCCCTTCCTCCTCATCCGATTCTCTGCGCGGCAGCAGCAGGCGGACTGCAGCAAGTAAGACCCGGAGACAGCCCGCGGGCGCTCCCAGAGACTTCTGAGAGGCCAGTTGAAGCGGCTTCGATGGGGCCCACCCCGAAGACTTCATCACCCACGCCACGCGGAGTGTCGCTTGGGAGAGGAGTGGCCCGACGCGTCAGCCCTGCAGCCAGCCAAGACTGCGCGTGGCGGAGGCGAAGAGAGCAGGACGAGGGGACCGCAGCGCAGCGCAGCATTGCAGGGCCAAAGCAGCCAGGCAAGGAGCCAGAGGAACCAGTGGGAACTGGCAGCAGATATCTCGAGAGTCAGTCCTGAGGGCGTCTAAGCACGCTGAGGGGGGGACTAAACAAAGATCCGCCTCCCCTTCCGCTTCTACCGTCTCCGCTTCAGCCGTTCTGGCACAAGCAACTTGTGTTTGCGATCACCGATCATTAAAACGGCTGGGTGTTCGCGAGCCAGAGTGGCTCGCTGTCCCCCTATCCTGCTCACACGGCGGCGCTTCGATGGCTCTTGGTGATCGGCCTCGCGGCGTTCAGTCCAGCACGCGGTGGACGTGCGGCCACTGTCATTGCAAGAAGAACGCGTTTAGCCTCAAGTGGTGCAAGCAGTGTGGTAAGCATTGGGAGGAATATGTACCAGACGTGCCTGATGATGGAGGAGCCCTCTCTGGAGGAGGGGGCGCTGTGGACGTACGCTGTGCGGCCGCAGACGCAGCTTCAGGAAAGCCTCCTGTTGTGCGCACATCGGCAGCGACTGCGACCAAGAGCGAGCTCAAGCAGCTGGTGGAGCTCAGTGCTAAGCTCGGCGACGCGCCGCTGCTCTCCATGGCCCAGGCGAAGGTCGCCGAGCTCGAGGCAGCCCCGCTGCCTCCTCAGGCGAGGGCCGACGCCGCTTCCAAGGATATCCAGAGGCTCGAGAAGAAACTCGACCGCAGCTTGGAGAGCGTGCGCGCACTCGAGATCAAACTGTCCCAGCAGCGCGCTGTTTTTGACCGCGCGCCTCAAGAATTGGAGCGGCATGATGCAGAATACAAGGTGGTGATCTCGAAGCTGCGCTTGCCAGTGCCCAGGCAGGCCCGAGCGGACGCAGCAGCTCATTCACCACAGCCGGCGCTCTGCCTGCAGGACGTTTTCGACGGCAAGCTCACGTCCATCCTGGTGGGCGACTGCGACATGTTCGGCCTCGGCGAGTTCTAGGAGCTCTCCGCCGAGGACGTCGAGGAAACCGAGAGCCGCACGCAGCAGCTGTCCGAGCAGATCACGCTTCTTACGACGAAGCTGTGCGGCGGAGCCCAGAACAAGTGCAACGCACTCAAGCAGAGCCACCAGGAGCAGAAGCAGAGATAGGCGGAAAAGAAGCGCAAAGTTATACCAGGTGGTGCAGCTGCTGAGCCTGTGCGACCCCGTTCTGCTGAGCCCTCGCCTGGCGCTGCCTCTTCAGCCTCAGCGCCTGCGGGTGCGGCGCCGCCAGCCCAGCCAGCGACGCCAGCGCGGCCGCTTGCGAACGTTCGCGAGCAGGCTCCTTTGGCGGTTCCGCGGGCGGCGGTGCCTCCCAAGACGGCGGCCCCAGCACCAGCGGCAGGCCCGCCCGCCAAGAGCGGGCCGTCATCCTAGCCATGTCTGCGCCAGCCTGTCCCCATCCCCCCACCCTAGACTTCCGACCGCCTGCCCAGTTTTGGATGCCCCGCGGAGCGCGTCTGTGCATCAACCTCGGGACCAAGGGGATTCTGATTATTCGGAGTCGATTGCGTTGGAGATAGCGGCGGCCAACGGCACATCCTGGTCGTCTATCGCGAGGTTTTTGAAGATCATGTCGGCGCACGTTGTGCTTATCCAGGAACACATGCTGGTGCGCGACGAGGAGCTCAGGAAGGCTTCGGCCGGGCATGTTCGACACGGTCGGAAAGCTTGTCTCGAACTTGACACGGGGGGCCCAGGCGGGGGCCCAGCGGCTGGCGTCGGGGCCCTGGCCCGAACCTTCCTTGATGCATTGCCCAGATTTTGGTTTCACGATTAAAAACAGCCGGCTGTAGGTGACCCGGTGCACCTCCCAATGCAAGCCTTTATCTTGGTTGCGTCAGCGCGTGCCTGCAGGATTGCGTCGGCCCCAATCCTATCAGGAGATTATGGCAGCGTTGGCGGCGCGCGTCAAGAGCTCGACGGCCCCGTTCATTGCCGGGGCTGGCTTCAACGTCGAGCCGTCGGCGATGGCTAGCTCGGCCTTCCCTGAGCGACTAGGAGCTGGCGCCGCGCGCCCCTCTGATGTTGCAGGAACGTGTCGCAGCGCAGGGGGGCGTGAAGACGTGCGATTATTTATTGCGTTGCTCTCGCCTTGCGATGGCCGTCAAGAGCGCGGAGATAGTTGGCGATTCGGAGTTGGCGACCCGCGACCCCGTCTCTCTTTCTCTCCACCCTTCGTTGGCCCCCTTCAAGGCGCTCGCCTTTCGACGACCCCCCCCCCCCCTCTGACCCAGCGACCTTGTGTACTCTGCCCCAAGACCCCCCATGAGAGGGAGTTCGCCGGGAAACTTGCGCCCCGAGCCTATGCGGCGGCCGAGAATGGCAACGATGATCAGATCCAGTATAACCTTGATTCCCTCTACAAAAGCGCGGGCTAAAACTGCCGAAAAGGAGCTCGAAGGCGCGCGCCACGGCAGCCGTGTACGTCAAGCGCAGCTTCGCTGGATCAGCGCGCTGCCGCCCGACCAGGCCTCCATGGGCGGCGCCTCTTCGACGCCCCGCCTGGCTTCGCAGCTCCGCTGGCTCAGCAATCGTTTCAGGCCGTGGCTCCAGTTGCGCGCCACAGGGTAGCAGCATGCGCAGCAGCCCCCCATCCCCCCCCCCGTTTCGCCCCCAGCGGCGTCGAAAAAAAAGGCCTTGGAACGCCGGGCGCGGCTCGGCGAGGAGCAGCCATCTGTCGCAGACGGTTGCTGAGTTGTTGAACCCTCCTGTCAGGCTTGGCGAGTGGAGTGGCGAGGCCCACGGCTTGCTTGCGCGTTGTCAGGAGGTTGTCTCTCATAGTTTGCCCGCCCCCCCTGGGGCCGTCTCGGGAAAACCAGAGCGCGCTCAGCGCGCTCTTGACTCGGCATCCTCTGCCCAGGCTGCGGCCGTGAGCGAGTCCAGAAACGACGATCGCAGGAATCGGGTTGAGCGGCTGCGCGCCAACATCAAGTCGGGGGGCCACCATGCTCACGAGTTTATTTTGTTGGTTGGGGGGGGGGCGCTTGGACCCCCTCCACCACCCTCGGCTCGAAAGGGGAAGTGATTTTAGATCCTGAGGCCCCCCCTGTTTCGGAGCGTGCGATATTCTTTGACCTCTGGCACGCTGAGGACGTGCAGGGCCACCCGCCACCCTCGGGCAAGTTTGACGTCCTCGACCCTCTTCCAGAGCTTACGCCCGATGACTGTCGCCGCGTCTCCAGGTCCTTCCCCAATCATGCGGCGGCCACGGCTGGCGGCTTTCATGTCAGCAACTTCCAGCACCTCTCGGATCACGCGTTGATCGCGCTTTCCAGGTCGACCTCGACGATCGAACGATCTGGCTTGCTTCCGATGCAGACGAGGGTGTTGCTCTTGATCGTGCTGGCCAAACCTGACGGTGGCCATGGGCCGATCGGTATGCTCGCGTCGGTTTATCGGCTCCGGGCGCGAGCCCGTAGGGGTCACGCTCGCAGGTGGGATGTTGCTAACAGTAGGGGGTAATTTGCAGCAGGCTCCTTCGCCTCGAGCGTGGATAAGTCTGGCGGCCGTGCGTGAGGAGCGAGCGGTGTCCTTCGACTTGTGATCCAGCTCTGTACTTTGGGACCTCCTGAAGTTTTCATTAGTCGGTTGACCTCGATATACTGCTTCAGCGCTGCCGCCGGCACGGTTTCCCAATGCAGATTGCCAGGGTTTGCGATTCAGCGTACCGCGCCTGCCGCTACATGGCCATGAGTAGCAGGATCGCGGGGCCCAAGTTTGCGTGGCGAGGCATTGCGGCGGGCTGCGGGTTTGCGACCACGCTTATCCGAGCATTCAGCCCAGCGGCCTTAGATGGCCTCAGCTTGCCAAGATCAGTCTCCCTTCGGAGTTATATTGATGACTACACCTTATCCTGCCAAGGGTGTGCCAGCGTTGTCATCAATGACCTCCTTGAGGGGGGGTTCAGATTGCAAGCGGTCGGCGAGTCTGATCTTGGTTGTGCGATCGCTGTTTATCGCTTCGGCGCCCGCGGTTGCTAAGGCCGTGCACCAAGGTCTTGGCGCCGTCGGAGGCATGCCGTGCGACTCCGCCGCGAACCCCGGCATGGGCGACGCGGCCGGCAAGCCCCGTCGAGTCGCCCGTCGCGTTGGCAGGATGAAGGTTCGGAGGGGCCAGTTTCAGAAGAAGAAGGAGCGTCTTGGTCGTCGCAAGTCGTCTCTCGGTCGTCACGCCAAACGTGTGCTCGCTCCAGGTGCCATGGCCAGCCTCAGAAATGGTTGCGAGGTGCACGGCACCTCGACTACGAATTCGCCTCGTTCAGGAGAGCTTCAGGGACATTGTTGCCGCCCTCCGCTGGAGGGAGATCTCTCAATGCAGCTTCGCCGTTTGCCGCCGACCCCGCGCGGTATGCGCCGGTCGCCCCGACTGTGAGATAGTCCAAGGAGATTTGGGCCAGCCTGGCGGGGGCCTACGACTACGGCCTGTCGTTGGCCGCCCTCAGGAATGACTGGATCGCGGGCTTCTCGGTGCCTGCCCCGCCTTGGAGGGAGATCCGCGGGCCCGCGGGGCCCTTCGACTCTCGGCGGAGCGTTTGGGGTGGAAGATGACGAGCTTCAGCGCGCGTGTCGATGATTTCGGGGTCGAAGGTTCCCTCGCCCTGGTTCCGCCCCCCCTCCTTAAACGCCTTCTCCGTGCGGCCGTGCTTCGCAATCTGGAGAGGGATTATGGTAAGTCCCTGGGCCTTGATTGCAGGGGATGCGTCGACTTGGCCCAAGCGGCCACGAGCTCGCCCAAGTTCCCCCCCTTCGAGAAGGGGGCCGTGCGAGGCCTCGTCTGCCGGGCCCCTTGGACGAAGGCGCGCGCCGAGGTCCACGGGTGCATCCTGCCCGACCTGCCCCGCCCCCTTCCGCGGCCTCCCGCGCGACGCCATGTTCCACGGTCTTTGGTTTTGCACGCGCGAGTCTGTCAGCATGGCCCGAGACGAGATTCCCAGGGATTCCTTCAAGTCTAAGCCCTGCGAGCGGCCGTCGTTGTCGGAGGCGGGGAAGGAAAAGGTTTTGTATGCGTTTGTTTTTCATGTTCGCACCCCGGTGGCTTCTCTTCCCGCCTCCGTCCAACATTGAGTTTATGTTCCAGCGCTTTGATAATCACGAGAAGGATGACTAAGGAATCACAGGCCACATATTCATGGACGGCTCGTGTCTGAGGTCGGTCATCCGAGAGCTATCGCGCACGGGGTGAAGCGATGTATCGGTGTCAGACTTTGGGCAGGAGTTAAGTCATGTCTATGCTCCCCTTTTCTCGCCCCCTCCCCCATACGGCCCGGGCTGGATAATTTGCTGTCTGCACTGCTGCCTGCCAAAATGCTGCTGCCCCTGCTCAACTGCACAGTGATTGCCAGAAGTGTAGTTTTTCTATGGGAGTTCCCTAGGGCCGAACACCTTTCGCACAAACGTGCGCACCCGGGTATGTTCGTTTGGGCTTCAGACAGTCAGATGGGGGCGATCCACAAGGTGAAAGCCCACGCGTTTGAGGAGCAGGTTGCGAACGACGAATCCCTGCGTCTCAGTAAGGTTGTTAATGCTTTGGCTGACCACTATGCGAAGGTTGGGGCGTTGGCGCACGAGAAGCCGAGCCCTGAGCAGGGCGAGTGGTTAGAGAAGTGTATCACGATTGCTCGTAAAGTGTATTTGTTGGCGGCAAGAATGTTGCCGTTCTGGCCCGCCTGCGACCTGTCTAACGCCACTCGCGTGAAGGTCGAGTTGCCGCTGAAGCCGGCCAGGATCCCACACTGATGGAAACAAGTAGGCGGCGACGTGCGGTGTAACCTTGATCTGTCGGCGTGTCGGGGCACATGGCCCTGAAATAATTCAAGTTGTTCTAAGAAGCGCAAGCTCCATATAGACACCCTCGAGAATCCTCAGACCTTGCCTGCTCGGACGGAGGCATCGCGTGCGTTTGTCTTCAGTGCAAAGCCTTTTTTTCAACTGGCATTTACGCACGCTACCTGGCGACAATGAAAGGGGTTCCAACTACTACTGGGGCCGACTTTGCGCTGGTAAGCACCCCAAGCTTAACGATGTCTGGCTTGATGCGGAGGCTAACAGTGTGATGCGTCTCTTTACTGTCTCCTGATCCCGTGCGCGGGGGCGCGGCCGCTGCCTGCAGGAGCTCAGCTGGCATGCGTGCGTGCCTGTGCCAGCTTTGAAGTGCCGTGCTCGTCGGCCACCTGGACTTTCACTGCCAGAGCCGAGGTCAGCATGAAAAGTCATGTAGAGCAGCGCAGCGGTAAACATTCCCCTTCCGCCTCCTTCCTCCTGGCCGGTCCTCCGCTTCCTCTTTCACCTCCTCATCTTCCTGCTGCAGTATCCCTCCTCCTCCTGCCCACGCCCACCCTAACTCTCCCCGCCCCCTCCCCCACTGCCCGCGGATGACCTGTTCACAGCTTTCGTGGGCATGTGGAGTGCTTACAGTCAATATCGAGCGCTCCTGTCGTTCGTGAGTATCGGTGGACGGGCCACAGTGTTCTCAACTGGCTGAAATGCGAAAGGTACTGTGGGCTGCCTGGTGTTGTCGCATCGTCCTAGTGGTGTACGCCTCCCGTCGTTCCGAGCCAGCCCGCAGAAGGTACGGACGTTTTATGGAGAAGTTATCCAAGGAGGTCCAGCAGAAATTGGCGGACGCCAATGCGGTTGCAGAGGAGACGGCCTCTCGGTGAAGACATCTTGCCTCGCACCAGACGGGGATTGGAAATAGGAAATGAGCCTGAGTAGAATATGTTTCGAAGCTACCGGAAAGCACCTGGGCCTCTCAGAGGTATCCTGGGGCCCTCCTTGGGACTCCCAGGGAGGATGGCCGCGAGAGAGGGGCCACACAATCCATAGTTTCGGTGGCCAGGCACCCCGAAGCCGACGTCGGGGGCGGAGGCCAGCGGAGGCGGAGGAGTACGGTCGGGAACCTTGGCTCAGCGTGTGGCTCCGCCGGTTTTGGCCCACCACGCCGCGGCGCGACGCGCCATCCACGTCGCCGTCCTTCACCACCCACCAAACCACCCCAACCCAACCTGAAGGCCTCAATTTGCCCTCCATTTCCAGTTGGGGGGGGTCGGGGAACACTGAAAAAACACATATGGAACCCGTACCCCCCCCAACCCGAAATTGGGATCTTCGGGTTGGGTTGGGGTGGTCTGGTAGGTAGTCAGTCCCCAGGCGTCAACGTGCCGAGCTGTTCCCCCCCTTCCGCCTCGCCGGGCAGAGCGGCACGCTGACCCGCTCGGGGGACGCAGCGTGTCGACCCGGGGCCGCCGCGTCGACGCGCGCAGCAAGAGTTCCCGGCCACCGGCGGCGACAGCTCACGAAGGCGTCGAGCCGACTTCTCGCCGGGAGCGAGGGGTGGGCGAGAAGCATCTTTCGGGCGAAGATAATTATGCACATGCACCGATCCTGGCAAGGCCCATCCTTGACCCAGGATCGGTGCATGTGCCTTCCTGGCCAAGGTAGGAGGGCGTATGCACCGATCCTGGGCTCAGGATGGGCCTGGCCAGAATCGGTGCATGTGCATAGTTCTTTTTCCTCTAGAGGGGTGGGCGAGAGGCATCTTGCCCTGACCTTCCGCCCGCCAGATCAGCGCATTCCCCGGCCACTCCGACACCGTGGCCAGGCGAGAACGAAGAGGCGAACAGAGGAAGAGAGGGAGGGTACGAGAGTAGATTGTCGAGGAGGAGGAGGAGAAGGAGTGCAGGAGTATGGAGATGTTGATGATGATGCTGCTGCTGATGATGATGATGAGGATGAGGATGAGGATGAGGATGAGGATGAGGATGATGATGATGATGATGATGATGATGATGGTGATGGTGATGATGATGATGATGATGATGATGATGATTATGATTATGATTATGATGATGATGATGATGATGATGATGATGATGATGATGATGATGATGATGATGATGATGGTGATGATGAGTATGACTATGATGATGATGAGGAGGAGGAGGAGGAGAAGGAGGAGGAGGGAGGAAGGAAGGAGGATGAGAAGCAGGAGGTATATGAGGAGGAGAGTTGAGGCGCTGGGAGAGTGTGCTGCTCTTCGTGGAGCACTCTGCCCGGCAGACCAGCGGAGGGCAGCACGGAGGAGGTCGCGGGAGGGGAAACGAGATGGTTCGCGAGTCTTCGTTCGAGCTGCGCGTGTTGTGAAGCCGCCTCTGTAAGAACGGTTTTTTGAGTGCAGATCTGCCTTCAAAAAAGAACGGCTTTTTGAAGGCAGATCTGCCTTCAAAAAAGAACGGTTTTTTGAAGGCAGATCTGCCTTCAAAAAACCGTTCTTACGGAGGGGAAACGAGATGGTTCGCGAGTCTTCCTTCGAGCTGCGCGTGTTGTGAAGCCGCCTCTTCTGTGCAGAGACTCGGAGTCTCGTCGAACCGTAACACGACAATGGGGCCGTCCCACTGGTGTGACGTTGATACTGGCCGGGTTCTTCCCAGGAAGAGACGAAGGGATCGGCAGCAGCATGAGCAGGAGCTGCGTGTGGGTGGGTGGGAGGAAGAGCAGTCGGATCAGGCCTCAGTTGGCTCACCCGCTCCAGGAGGCGATCTCGACCATGGCGACGGTGCGCACGTTCGCTGGGGAGGAGTGCGAGGCGCGAAGCTTCCGGCAGCGCCTGCAAGAGTACTACAGGTTAGAGCTGAGGCCCGCGGCCTGCTGGGAATTGGATGGGAGGAGGAGGAGGAGGCGGAGGAGGAGGAGGATGAGGAGGAGGAGTACCATTGGAAATCTAAGACGCACCGACGATGTTGCAATAAGCCATCCCTCCTCCTTTCCTCTTCATATGCTCCTACAGCAAATGCGGGAAGTGCCCCATTGGGAAGGCATCCGTCTGAGAATCTTCAATCGTACCATGGCGCCGCTTCTGGGAGCTCAACGCCGAGGATCAACGTGACTGCTGCGTCTTGAGGGCGCCGAATCGCGCCAGAAACGCCACTCTTGGACCGCGAACACCGCGGTTCAGCGTAACGGTCGCGTCCTGACAATCCTACCTCGTGCGAGAACATTATTTCAGGGACTTCGACCATACGAATCCTTGAGCTGCTGCAAACTGTTCGACGAGTGCGCGCGGCGCTAGTGCGAGAGACATGGTTTGAAGTCCAGCCGCCCTCCGTCCGTGAAAGGGTTGCAAACTTCTTAGGACGGGTGTGCAAGGCACCGAAGACTCAGCCACATTTTGACAAGAGGGT
>CAUYUJ010014352.1:404366-411866 GCA_963575745.1 Prorocentrum cordatum | reverse complement strand
AGAATGTAGCCACTTTCGAGGGCTGCTGGTGGGTCCTGCGGAGTGAGGCGCCGCGCGGGCTTGAGCGGGACCTCGCCGTCCCTGGGGGGGGGGGTGCGATCTGCGAAACTGTCGCCACTTTCGAGGGCTGCTGGTGGGTCCTGCGGGGTGAGGCACCGCGCGGACCTGAGCGGGACCTCGCCGCCCCTGGGGGGCTGCGATTTGCGAAGCTGTCGCCACTTTCGAGGGCTGCTAGTGGGTCCTGCAGAGTGAAGCACCGCGCGGACCTGAGCGGGACCTCGCCGCCCGTGGGGGGCTGCGATTTGCGAGACTGTCGCCACTTTCGAGGGCTGCTGGTGGGTCCTGCAGAGCGAGACACCGCGCGGACATGAGCGGGACCTCGCCGTCCCTGAGGGGCTGCGATCTGCGAAACTGTCGCCACTTTCGAGGGCTGCTGCGGGGCACAGCGCAGTGGGTACTCACCGCAGACTCAGATTAGACCTCGCCGTCCCTGGGGGGCTGCGATCTGTGAGATCGTCGCCACTTTCGAGGGCTGCTGAGGGGCCCAGCACAGTGGGTACTCACCGCAGACTCAAATTAGACCTCGCCGTCCCTGGGGGGCTGCAATATGTGAACCCGTCGCCACTTTCGAGGGCTGCTGAGGGACCCAGCACAGTGGGTACTCACAGCAGACTCAGATTAGACCTTGCCGTCCCTGGGGGGCTGCAATATGCGAAACCGTCGCCACTTCCGAGGGCTGCTGAGGGATGGGGCACAACACAGCGGGTACCCACCGCAGGCTCAGATTAGACCTCGCCATCCTTGGGGGGCTGCGATCTGTGAAACTGTCGCCACTTTCGAGGGCTGCTGGTGGGGCACAGCACAGTGGGTACTCACCGCAGACTCAGATTAGACCTTGCCATCCTTGGGGGGCTGCGATCTGTGAAACTGTCGCTACTTTCGAGGGCTGCTCAGGGGCACAGCGCAGTGGGTACTCACCGCAGACTCAAATTAGACCTCGCCATCCCTGGGGGGGCTGCGATCTGTGAAACTGTCGCCACTTTCGAGGGCTGCTGAGGGGCACGCCACAGTGGGCTTCCCGCACGTCTTTCTCCTGCTCTTCGTTCCCGACTCCCCATGTCTCCTTCGAGCCTGTAGTTGTCGCCCCTCGTTGTTGTATGGTTCTCCTGCGCATCATGCGTAGGCGCGTGTCTTAAGCAGCTTACATATCAAACAACGGATCCTGCAATTTGATTGTCCATGCACGTTTCGACCGACTCCTCGTTTCCCATATGGGTTGGGTACGTCACAGGATCATCATTATTATTATTATTGTTGTAATATTATTAATATTATTATAAGTATTATTATTATTATTCGTAGTCGTAGTAATAGTAGTGGTAGTACTCGTGCTAGTAGTAGTAGTAGTAGTAGTAGTAGTAGTAGTAGTAGTAGTAGTAGTAGTAGTAGTAGTAGTAGCAGTAGTAGTCGTAGTAGTAGTATCAGTAGTAGTAGTAGTAGTAGTAGTAGTAGTAGTAGTAGTAGTAGTAGTAGTAGTAGTAGTAGTAGTCGTAGTAGTAGTAGTAGTAGTAGTAGTAGTAGTAGTAGTAGTAGTAGTAGTAGTAGTAGTAGTAGTAGTAGTAGTAGTAGTAGTAGTAGTAGTAGTAGTATTGAAAGTGGTATTATTCCCCACATGCTTCGTGGGGTTCTGGTTTTCTTCCCTGCCGCGCCGCACCCGCGTCTCCTCACACCTCCCCTCCTCTCTCTTTCTTCATCCCCTCACACACACACACACTTCACTATTCCCCCCTCGTCACAGCACTGCTCAGCTCAGCTCAACTCAGCACAGCACAGCACAGCACAGCACAGCTCAGCTCAGCTCAGCACAGCACAGCTCGGCTCAGCTCAGCACAGCTCAGCACAGCCCAGCACGGCTCAACTCAGCACAGCACAGCACAGCTCGTGGCACTTTCTCGACACCACAGGGGGTGCGCAGGGGTTGGTCTCGCAGCTCGGCCGCTATCCACGACACTGGCGCAACGCCTAGCAGGCGTGGCACTGTCTCGACACCACATGGGGGTGCGCAGGGGGTGGTCTCTCAGCTCGGCCGCTATCCACGACACTGGCGCAACGCTTAGCAGGCGTGGCACTCTCTCGACACCAAAGGGGGTGGGCAAGGGGTGGTCTCTCAGCTCGGCCGCTATCCACGACACTGGCGCAACACCTAGCAGGCGTGGCACTTTCTCGACACCACAGGGGGTGCGCAGGGGGTGGTCTCTCAGCTCGGCCGCTATCCACGACACTGGCGCAAAGCCTAGCAGGCGTGGCACTCTCTCGACACCACAGGGGGTGCGCAGGGGGTGGTCTCTCAGCTCGGCCGCTATCCACGACACTGGCGCAAAGGCTAGCAGGCGTGGCACTTTCTCGACACCACAGGGGGTGCGCAGGGGGTGGTCTCTCAGCTCGGCCGCTATCCACGACACTGGCGCAAAGCTTTGCAGCCGTGGCACTTTCTCGACACCACAGGGGGCTGCGCAGGGTGGTTGGTCTCTCACCGCGGGTCCGATCAACGACACGTGTCCCCCCCCCCCCCCCAAAGCTGCAGGCGTGGCACGTCTAGCGACACCACAGGGGGTGCGCAGGGGGTGGTCTCTCAGCTCGGCCGCTATCCACGACACTGGCGCAAAGCCTAGCAGGCGTGGCACTTTCTCGACACCACAGGGGATGCGCAGGGGGTGGTCTCTCAGTTCGGCCGCTATCCACGACACTGGCGCAAAGCCTAGCAGGCGTGGCACTTTCTCGACACACAGGGGGTGCGCAAAGGGGGTGGTCTCTCAGTTCGGCAGCTATCCACGACACTGGCGCAAAGCCTAGCAGGCGTGGCACTTTCTCGACACCACAGGGGGTGCGCAGGGGGTGGTCTCTCAGCTCCGCACTCCGCGCCGCGCTACCACGACGCACGGACACTGGCGCAAAACCTAGCAGGCGTGGCACTTTCTCGACACCAAAGGGGGTGCGCAGGGGGTGGTCTCTCAGCTCGGTCGCTATCCACGACACTGTCGCAAAGACTAGTAGGCGTGGCACTTTCTCGACACCACAGGGGGTGCGCAGGGGGTGGTCTCTCAGCTCGGCCGCTATCCACGACACTGGCGCAAAGCCTAGCAGGCGTGGCACTTTCTCGACACCAAAGTGGGTGGGCAGGGGGTGGTATCTCAGCTCGGCCGCTATCCACGACACTGGCGCAAAGGCTAGCAGGCGTGGCACTTCCTCGACACCACAGGGGGTGCGCAGGGGGTGGTCTCTCAGCTCGGCCGCTATCCACGACACTGGCGCAAAGCTTAGCAGCCGTGGCACTTTCTCGACACCACAGGGGGTGCGCAGGGGGTGGTCTCTCAGCTCGGCCGCTATCCACGACACTGGCGCAAAGCCTAGCAGGCGTGGCAATTTCTCGACACCACACGGGGTGCGCAGGGGGTGGTCTCTCAGCTCGGCCGCTATCCACGACACTGGCGCAAAGCCTAGCAGGCGTGGCACTTTCTCGACACCACACGAGGTGCGAAGGGGGTGGTCTCTCAGCTCGGCCGCTATCCACGACACTGGCGCAAAACCTAGCAGGCGTGGCACTTTCTCGACACCACAGGGGGTGCGCAGGGGGTGGTCTCTCAGCTCGGCCGCTATCCACGACACTGGCGCAAAGCCTAGCAGGCGTGGCACTTTCTCTACACCACAGGGGGTGCGCAGGGGTGGTCTCTCAGCTCGGCCGCTATCCACGACACTGGCGCAAAGCCTAGTATATAATGGCGGGTAGAAGGCTGGGAAGGGGGAGGAGGGTCAAGCAATTTGGCGTTGGATGACACATATGGAACATTCGCGACGAGGGCTCAGCACGCAGGATTGCGCACACACACGTATATACATACATACATATATATATATATATATATGATACATAAGCAAACACATAATAGTTAATTTAAGTATGTGGGGTTCCTCGGTAACGTATTTTTTTGTAGTAGTAGTAGTCGCAGGAGTAGTAGTCGTGGTCGTAGCATTAGTAGTAGTAGCAGTAGTAGTAGTCGTCGTCGTCGTCGTAGTAGTAGTAGTAGTAGTAGTAGTAGTAGTAATAGTAGTAGTAGTGTAGTAGTAGTAGTAGTAGTCGTAGTAGTAGTAGTAGTAGTAGTAGTAGTAGTAGTAGTAGTAGTAGTAGTAGTAGTAGTAGTAGTTGGAGGAGGAGGAGGCGGATGAGGAGGAGGAGGATCAGGGGCAACGTTAGGGGGGATACGCTCAGTGTTGGATGCAACGATCCTAGGGGCCAGTCACTCTACCCTGCCGCAAGAACGTGCGGATTCGCTATCGGGGGGCTGTCGCCGATCTAGCGGGGAGGTAACGCCGATTCCAGCTCGATGGTCCCCCTGAGCCGGTCCCTCCCTATCGTTGCCCCTCGGAGGAGGAGGAGGAGGAAGGCAGCTCCGAGGCGGTTGTGCCGCGGTGGTTATGCTTTTTTGCTGGTTGCCGCGGTGGAGGTGTGGCTGGCATCACGTTGTGGCCCGGACGACAACGACGATTTGCATACCTTTTGCGGTGATTGGCAAGCGGCCTCAGCAATCGGTCAACGTAAGGAGTCGGACTGGCGGAGGTTGTGGGGAGGCGCACCGGATGTTCAGACAGCCCCCATTTGCCCTTGAGGGGTTGTTGTAGATGTTTCCCACACAGCAGGACGAGCATTTGTCCGACAGGGTGGACGTGGTAGAGCATGCATGTCAGCCAAGTTGCCCAAGTGCTGACCAGCAGTGCTCCCAATGCTGCAAATACTTGACCCTCAAGCGAAGTCATTGCTGCCGCATGATCCCTACCTTTGGCTCATTCTTTGCTTTCTCTCTTTCTTTTCCTCCCGTTCTACGTGTCACAGGCATTGGCCGTGCTCTCAGGATTGCTTCTCCTTCCTCCCGGATGCGCCGGGAAGGAGCAACAATTTGGTTACACTGAAAGTCATAAAGGCCTCCAGAGTTCCCCGAAGGCTCGAGGCAGGCTCCAATCGCCAGAAATCCTCGATCTCCTCCCTCTCCCCTTCTTCTGCTTCCAGTCCCTCTTTCAGACCCCCCTCCCTGGGTCCGTCCTGGCCAGCCTGCGTCCCAGACGTCGATCTCTGACGGCCTCGGGGCCCGAAACAGGTCTCCCCACGACGAGCACTGTGTAAAACTGCCTCGATATGTGCCTGGACAGACCTGGGCACACGCCCGAACTGCGTCCTCGACCGAGGCCTCGTGCCCCACAAGGGGCGCAACACAGCCCGTCGCGCCCGCGCGCCGCGCCGTGCCGCGCCGCGACGCGCCGACGAAGCCCCCCCTCCCCAGCCACCCCCCAGCCACTTCGGCACACCCCTTTCACTCTTCGTACCTCAGGGGGGAGCCCCCCCCCCCTCCTTCGTCACAACTATCTTGCGGTTCTCACAAGAGGCCCATGGTTGGGTCCTTCGCCAGGATGTTTTTCCCAACCATCCTGTGGTGTTGGGTCATCGTTTTGAAGAGACGGTCCCCGCGTCCCGCCTCCCTCCTCCCTCCTCCTCCTCCTCCTCCCTCCACCCTCCTCCATGCGTTTCACCCACCCGGTACGCGTTTCGTGGGCCCATAGGGAGCTCCACCGAAGGCCCCAGTGCGACCGCCCGCATGCGTCCCCCACACCCATTTCGGCACGCCCCTCACACGTTTCGTGGCCCCATGGGGAGCTCCACCGAAGGCCCCAGTGCCACCGCCCGCATGCGTCCCCAATACCCATTTCGGCACACCCCTCACACGTTTCGTGGCCCCATAGGGAGCTCCACCGAAGGCCACAGTGCCACCGCCCGCATCCGTCACCCACGCCCATTCCGGCACACCCCTCACGCGTCTCGTGGCCCCGTAGGGAGCTCCACCGAAGGCCCCCAGTGCCCTTCGCGCCGCATGCGTCCCCCACACCGATTTCGGCACGCCCTCACACGTTTCGTGGCCCCATAGGGAGCTCCACCGAAGGCCCCAGTGCGACCGCCCGCATGCGTCCCCCACACCTATTGCGGCACGCCCCTCACACGTTTCGTGGCCCCATGGGGAGCTCCACCGAAGGCCCCAGTGCCACCGCCCGCATGCGTCCCCAATACCCATTTCGGCACACCCCTCACACGTTTCGTGGCCCCATAGGGAGCTCCACCGAAGGCCACAGTGCCACCGCCCGCATCCGTCACCCACGCCCATTCCGGCACACCCCTCACGCGTCTCGTGGCCCCGTAGGGAGCTCCACCGAAGGCGCCAGTGCCCTTCGCCCGCATGCGTCCCCCACACCGATTTTGGCACACCCCTTACACGTTTCGTGGCCCCATAGGGAGCTCCACCGAAGGCCCCAGTGCGACCGCCCGCATGCGTCCCCCACACCCATTTTGGCACGCCCCTCACACGCTTCGTGGCCCCATAGGGAGCTCCACCGACGGCCACAGTGCCACCGCCCGCATGCGTCCCCCACACCCATTTTGGCACGCCCCTCACACGTCTCGTGGCCCCATAGGGAGCTCCACCGAAGGCCACAGTGCCACCGCCCGCATCCGTCACCCACGCCCATTCCGGCACACCCCTCACGCGTCTCGTGACCCCGTAGGGAGCTCCACCGAAGGCCCCAGTGCCCTTCGCCCGCATGCGTCCCCCACATCGATTTCGGCACACCCCTTACACGTTTCGTGGCCCCATGAGGAGATCCATCGAAGGCCCCAGTGCGACCGCCCGCATGCGTCCCCCACACCCATTTCGGCACGCCCCTCATACGTTTCGTGGCCCCATATGGAGCTCCACCGAAGGCCACAGTGCCACCGCCCGCATGCGTCCCCAATACCCATTTCGGCACACCCCTCACACGTTTCGTGGCCCCATAGGGAGCTCCACCGAAGGCCACAGTGCCACCGCCCGCATCCGTCGCCCACGCGCATTCCGGCACACCCCTCACGCGTCTCGTGGCCCCATAGGGAGCTCCACCGAAGGCGCCAGTGCCCTTCGCCCGCATGCGTCCCCCACACTGATTTCGGCACACCCCTTACACGTTTCGTGGCCCCATAGGGAGCTTCAACGAAGGCCCCAGTGCCACCGCCCGCATGCGTCACCCACGCACATTCCAGCACTCCCCTCACGCGTTTCGTGGCCCCATAGGGAGCTACACCGAAGGCGCCAGTGGCTTCGTTCGCATGCGCCCACCGCACCTATTTCGGCACACCCATCACACGCTTCGCGGCCCCATATTGAGCTCCAACGAAGGCCCTAGTGGCTGCGTTCGCATCCGCCCACCGCACCTCTTTAGGCACACCTCTCACGGGTTTCGTGGCCCCATAGGGAATTCCACCGACTGCCCCAGCGGCTGCTTTCGCATGCGCCCACCGGATAAATTTTGGCACGCTCCTCACACGTTTCGTGGCATTCTAGAGAGCTCCACCGAATGCGGTGCATACAACGACGGTGCTCACAACTGCAAATGGTTGGGTCCTTCACCAGGCTAATTATGTAATTG
>CAUYUJ010014352.1:396866-399366 GCA_963575745.1 Prorocentrum cordatum | reverse complement strand
GGGGGACAGCCCATTGTCTCACGCGCCCTGTCACCCCCGGCAAGCGGGGGTCGGCGGATTGCAACGCGCTTTCGGGCTCCCCCCCCACGTCTGCGCGCTTGCCTCGGGCCATGAGATTTGCGCTACCCCCTCTCGGACGCCCCCTTTTTTGATTCTGGTTGACCCCAGAGGGGTGTCCAGCGAAGCCAGGGAGGTGCAGTAGACTTGGCGCAATCGATTGGTCGGGTTACAATCGGTTCTGGGCGTGTAGTACATCCCAGGGCGCAAGTGTATTGCTGGCTTTCGCGTGCAATGCACTCGTTGCAATACGATGATATCACAGTCTCTGGCGCAGAACATGTGCCATACACTTGCCCCGAACCTGTTGCACCACCCCCTTGTAGCTGTACCCCCGTTTGGTCGGCGGCGAGCGTGGGGGGGAAGTGAGAAGGGGCGGGCCGTCTCAGAAGTCTCAGAAGTCCCCCGGCCTTGTGAGAAGTCTCCTGGAGCCTTCCCCGAAGACCAGAAGAACTTCTCGGACGGCGCGAGGGCTTCCGAGAAGTCCCGCCGCCTTCTGAGAAGGCCTTCTCCTTCTCACTTCTCCCCCTCGCTCGCCGCCACTTTGGGCCGACCACATGGATGCCCCCGAAGCGCCTTCGCCGTGATCTTCCCGGGCCGCGACCGCCTGAGGAGTGCCTCCTCGGCGTGGGGCCCGCGGCGCCCCGGCCGCCGCACGCCGCCCGTGTCGCCGCCCGTCGTCGTCGTCGCGGTCATCGTCGTCGTCGTCGTCGTCGTCGTCGTCGTCGTCGTCGTCGTCGTGCTCGTCGTGGTCGTCGTCGTCGTCGTCGTGGTGGTGGTGGTGGTCGTCGTCGTCGTGGTTGTCGTCGTCGTGGTTGTCGTCGTCGTCGTCGTCGTCGTCGTCGTCGTTGTCGTCGCTGCTCGCTGACTCTTCTTCAGTGCAGTGGAGCCGCGTGCCCCAGGGCGGGAACCAGCTCGGCCCGCCGCGTCGCTTCCCGCGCGCCGCGCCGCGCCGTCAGCGCACGGCAGGCCCTCACTTCGGCGGGCGCCATCTACGAGGCCGCGCTCGCGCTCGCGCTCTCGCTGGCCTTTGCCCGCAGGATGTCCTTCGGAGGTCTCCGGAGCCTTCGGAGCCTTCCGAGCTCTCGGAGGCCTTCGGAGACCCTCGGAGGCCCTCGGAGGCGTTGGAAGGCTCTCGGAGCTTCTCGGAAGCTTTCGGAGCCCCTCGCACGCCCTCCCTCATAGGATCCAGCGTGCCATTTCTCGGGGTTCCATTGGGCCGGGTGAATGATTTTTCCTCGTCCTCCTCGTCCCCATCCTCCTCCTCGTCCTCCTCTCCCTCCCCTCCCCTCCCCCTCCCCCTCCCCCTTCCCCTCCCCTCCCCTCGCTCCTCCTCCCCCTCTCTTCGCTCACCCCGCCGACCAGAGCCACCGCGGCAGCAGTCTTCAACAGGGGGGGAGCAGGATCCAGACCTCGACGCCTCTTTTTCGGCTTGTTCCGTTCCTCCGGCGGCGTGCTGCCGGCCCCGGGGCCGTCGTGGAAACCGGTCCCGGGAAGGGGTGCCAAGCGCCAGAGGCCCCGCAGTGCAAAAAATGCCACGAGGATCGGGCCTGCGGAGGCCTCGTCGGAGCTCTCGGGAGGTTCTGGCGGGCTTTCGGTGGGCCTCGGAGGTGGCACGGGGGGCAGGGGTGTCTGGGCTCTGGGGCGCGGAGGTGGAGGGGGGCTCGAGGAGGACGGGCAGGAGGAAGGAAAAGGGAGGAGAAGAGGTGGAGACGACAGCGGAGGTTGATGATGATGATGATGATGATGATGATGATGATGATGATGATGATGATGATGGTGATGGTGATGGTGATGCGGATGAGGATGAGGATGACGATGAGGATGAGGATGAGGATGAGGATGATGAGGATGAGGATGAGGATGAGGATGATGATGAGGATGATGATGAGGAGAATGATGATGGTGATGATGCGACGGTGGTAGTGATGACAAGTAGCAGTTATTATTATTATCAGTAGTAGTCGTCGTCGTAGTAGTAATAGTAGTAGTAGCAGTCGTAGTCGTAGTCGTAGTAGTAGTAGTAGTAGTAGTAGTAGTCGTCGTAGTAGTCGTCGTCTTTGCCATGGTAGTAATCTTTATACATAAGAGTAGTAGTAGTCGTATTAGTAGTAGTAGTAGTAGTAGTAGTAGTAGTAGTAGTAGTAGTAGTAGTCGTAGTAGTAGTAGTAGTAGTAGTAGTAGTAGTAGTAGTAGTGGTAGTAGTAGTAGTAGTAGTAGTAGTAGTAGTAGTAGTAGTAGTAGTAGTAGTAGTAGGAAGTAGTAGTAGTAGTAGTAGTAGTAGTAGTAGTAGTAGTAGTAGTTGTTTTTTTTTCGTTAGTAGTAAGTAGTGTAGGGAGTAGTAGTAGTAGTAGTAGTTAGTAGTAGTAGTTAGTAGTAGTTAAGTAGAGAGATCGTTCGTCGCAGCAGGTCGTCGACCGTCTTCGCCATGGTATTATTTCCA
>CAUYUJ010014352.1:355217-395217 GCA_963575745.1 Prorocentrum cordatum | reverse complement strand
TGGGCGCCTTCCTACTTCAAGGATCGAGTGGCTTCACGTGTTCCTTCCTCTTCAGGGGGTGGGCGGAAACCCGATCTCTTTCCAGCGCCTTCCTGCTTCATGTTTCTTCTCGCTCATTCCGGCCGACGGGTATCGCCGATGCATCTGGGGTGCAGCTCGATGTGGAGCCCGACTACGCTGGCGTCGCCGATGCGTCGCCACTGCATTTGCGATGCGTCGGGGATGCGATTGGATCTTCCGACCCCATCTACTCTACTCGGACCCCAGTTCTATTTTCTGGAGTTTGTCGAGGTTTCGGACAGGTTCCCAGCGGTCTTCGCAGAGATCCCGAAGGTGTTCCGAAGGTTCCACGAAACGTTTGAGGGGTGTATAGAAATCGAGGGTGGAACCGTATGCGGGGCGCTGCCACTGGGGCCTTCGGTGGAGCTGCCTATGGGGCCACGAAGCGTGTAAGTGGTGCACCGAAATTGGGGTGGAACTGCATGTGCGCGCTGCCACTGGGGCCCTCGGTGGAGCTCCCTATGGGGTCACGAAACGTGTGAGGGGTGTGCCGACATGGAGGGTGAAACCGCACGCGGGCGCTGCCATTGGGGTTCTCGGTGGAGCTCCGTGTGTCGACATGGAGGGTGGAACTGCATGCGTGCGCTGCCACTTAGGCCACGAAATGTGTGAGGGGTGCTCTGGAACGGGGATTGAACGCATGCGGGCGCTGCTACTGGGGTCATCGGTTAATCTCCCAATGGTGCCACGAAACGTGTGATGGATGTGCCGAAATTGGGGTCGAACCGCATGCGGGCGTTGCCAGTGGGGCCTCCAGTGAAGCTCCCTATGGGGCCATGAAGCGTGTGAGGGTGTGCCGAAATGGAAGGGGAAACCGCGTGCGGGCGCTGCCACTGGGGCCCTGGGTGGAGCTCCCTTTGTGGCCACGCAACTCTTGAAACGCTGCCCGGGAGAGCTGACGGGAGACGGGAGGAAGAGATGCACACAGTGACACAGCGCGGGCAACACCGGTGAATTGGGGGATCTCTGGTATCGATTGGTGCGGATGCTGCTGCTGGCGCTGTTGCTGCTGCTGGTGCTCCTGCTGCTGGTGCTGCTCCTGCTGCTGGTGTTGCTGGTTCTCGTGCTGCTGGTTCCCGTGCAAAAGGAGTATGATGAGGAGGAATGGGGGAGCAGAAGGAGGCGGGCGAGCAAACGGGCCAGAGGTCTCTTTAATGCCTCTCGGAGCCTCTTGGGATCTGTCTTGGGCGCTTTTTGGAGGCCTCTTGGGACGTCTTGGGGGTATCTTGGCGGTCCTGAGGGCTTTTGGGCGTCTTGGGTGCCTCGGGGGGCCTCTTGACACCGCTTGGGGTCCTCTTGGGGGCCTCTTGGGGGCCTCTTGGGGCCACATGGGGCCATCATGGGGTCATCTTGGAGCCTCTTGGGGCCTCCTGGGCGCCTCTTGGGGCCATCTTGGAGGAGATCGATCAAAAACGAAGAGGACCTTCAATTATGCCCCTCCCTCGGGAGCCCATACATCGCCTCTTAGGGCACTCTTGGGGCACTCTTAGGGCGCTATTGGGCTTTTTTGGGGCCGTGATGGAGCTCTCTTGGAGCCCGCTTGGGCCATGTTGGGGCTATCTTGAGGCCTCTAATGGTCATCAGAAGCGGAAAGTCGAAAGCAAACCCCATTGATTTTCCTTTGGTTTTGGACAGGTTTCGGTATCTTCGGGGCTTCCTTGGAGGTCTCGGAGGCTTCTTCTTGGAGACGTCTTGGAGCGTTCTTGGGGACTCTTGGAGCATCATGGGAGCCAACTTGAGCGATTTTGTGCTATTTTGATCCATTTTGGAGGTTGTCTTGGGCTCTCCGAGGCCTTGTTGGAGCCATTTGGGGCCATCTTCGACGCCCCGACCGCTCGCGAAACGCCCCGTCCAAGTTCAGGGGGAGGGGGGAGGAGGAGGGGTCAAGACGCCCTCCCCGCCCGCAAGCCGTCTCGCTCACTCCCACCCGCCCTCCCAACACATACGTAGCACCCGAGCCTGGCCCGAGCCTCAGCATATACAGCAGTCGTCTTTGGATAGGCAGCTACTGGGGGCCAATCCGCCGCCGCCGCCGCCGCTGACTCCGCCGCTACCCGCCGCCGCCCGCCGCCGCCGCCGCGCCGCCGCCGTCGCCGCCGCTGCCCGCCGCGCCGCCGCCGCGCCGCCGCCGCCGCCGCGCCGCCGCCGCGCTGCCGCCGCCCCCGCTGCCGAATCGCCGCCGCCGCAGCCTCTGCCGCCGCAGCCGCTGCCGCCACCGTCGCCGCCGCCGCCGCCGCCGCTGCCCCCGCCGCCCCCGCCGCCACCGCCGCCGCCACCGCCGCAGCCGCTGCAGCCGCTGCCGCCGCCGCACCCGCCGCAGCCGCTGCCGCTGCCGCCGCCGCCGCCGCCAACTATACACTCTGTATTGTTTTTTGACAGGGATGGTGGGGGGAGGCCGCATCGGGTTGGCTGCGCATGCTTCGAATTTGGAGGCAGAGTGTGTTTCGCTTGTTTTTAAAAAGGGATGGTGGGGAGGTGCCCTCATTGTCCCTGGTTGGTTCGCAGTCGTCTGGGGGAGGGGGTGTTTATTAATAGGGAACAGACCCCTCCCCGAAGGGGAAGAGGGAGGGGTGGAAGAGGAAACGCCCTAGACCACCTACGCCCAGAGGGCTGGTGGGATTGACGGTGACACCGCATACGGGCGCTGCCACTGGTGCTTTCGGCGAAGCTCTGTATGTGGCAACGAAGCGTGCGAGGTGTCTGTGCCGGAATGGAGATGGAACCGCATGCGGACTTTGCCATTGTGGCCTTCTGTGAAGCCCTCTATGGTTTTGTGGGCCCCGGAAACGGCAGGGCCGTTTTTGCACCGCTTCCAAAAAAAACATTGAAAATAGAAACGGCAAAAAAAACGGCGACCGGAAACGGCCAAAAAACGGCTCCAGGATCGGAGCTGGAGCCGGAACCGGTCAAAAAACGGCGACGGAACCGGTAAAACAACGGCGTCGGAACTGGCAAAAAATCGGCAAAACGGAACCGGTAAAAAAACGGGCCCGTCGTTTCCAGGGCCCACTGAGCTCTCTGGACCACGAAGCGTGTGAGGGGGGTGCCGGCATGGGAGTGGAATTGCAAGCGGGCGCTGCCATTGGGGCCTCCAGTGGAGCTCCCTGTGGGCGAAAAGCGAGAGGGGTGCACCGCAATGAACGGTGGAACCGCGTGCGGGTGCTGCCACTGGGGCCTTCGGTGGAGCGCCTATGGGGTCACGAAACGTGTGAGGGTCGTGCCGAAATTGACGGTGAAACCGCATGCGGACGCTGCCACTGGGGCCTTCGGTGAAGCTCCGTATGCGGCAACGAAACGTGCGAAGGTTGTGCAGGAAAAGGGGTCGAACTGCATGCGCTCTCTGTTTTGGAGACTTCGGCGGAGCTCCCTATGGGGCCACGAAGCGTGTGTTGGGTGCACCGAGTTAGGGGCGGAACCGCACGCGGGCGCTGCCGCCGAGGACTTCGGTAGAGCTCCCAATGGAGCCACGAAACCTGTGAGGGATGTGCCGAAATTGTGGGCGTGTGCCGAGGGCAAAGGCAGGGATGGGAGGAAGGAGGAGGGTGCAGAGGGAGGAGGAAGGGTCAGAGCGCGGTGCCCTGTCTCTTCGAAACAAGAACTCGACATCGCATGTTTTTTTTTGTTTTTTTTTGACGGAAGTTCAGAAATGTTAGGAATTCCCAGGAAAGCGGCCCAGCAGTGGCACGCATTGAATAAGAGCGCCCCCAGACATCCAGCGCTCCAATTTTTTGGACGCGTAAGCCCTCGGAGGTCTGGAACATTTCCCTGTCGGCTTTTCAGCCTGAGTCATTTTGTCGATAGTCCCGGTGCCCATTGAGTTTGTGGAAGAAAATACCCCAAAACCGTCCGCTCCATTTGTTCCTGAGCATTGGATTTCTGGGGGCGCGTTTTCATTCAGATTCTGGCAAGTTTATTTGCATGGCGTGCCCCTCTCCCCCCCTGCTTCGTTTCCAGACAGCGCTGGGCCGAAGAAGCATACAAGCAAGTCCCGGCCTGCGTGAAGTGCAGATTTGTTTCTTGTCGCGCCTCGCCACGCCCCTCCCCATTCTTTCTCCCCTTCTTTCTGGTGCATCTCTTGGGGGGTCAGATTCTGACTTTGCCCTGGTCCGAAATCCGGCTTAGTCCCGCCTAATTCGATGCAACCCCGCTGAATCCGACCTAATCGCGTTTTTTTTCATCCGGCTTGATCCCATTCAATCCGCGGCCTCATCCGGCGTAGCAGCCCCACAAGGGTTTTTTTCCGTTATAGTCCTTCCGACGAAGGCCTCACAGTAATTAGTTGCCTCTGACCATTCTGCGCAGGCGACCTCCCCAGAATGGGGGGCGGCAAAGAGGGGGGTGATGACTAGGGGGGGGTTGGATATCATGGCGGGGGCCCTGATGTTTCCCCAGATCTCATGGCGCCCCTTCTCATTTCCTTACGCCTCTGGCCCCCCCGCTGGGCCGCGCACATGCCGCCGGTCATGATTTGCGCCCCCCCTCTCGGACGCCCCCCTTGTTGGCCGCGCCCGACGGAAGCTTGAGCGGAGAACTGGCGCTGGGCCCCCGTCCTCGTGCCGCCCTCCGCGGCGCCTCTGCGCACCCGCGCTGCCTGGAAAGGAGGCGAGGGGGGGGGGGGTCGGCTGACCTCCCAGGGTGGCTGCAAACACAGCCCCAGGACGTCGGCGTCCGAATTCCCGTCGAGGCTTGAGGGCGATAGGCCCCAAAATAGCAGGTGGGGCGATAAGGATAGGTGCCCGTTGAGAGCGGTCCAGATAGGTCGATAGGCTTGGAGGGCGATCCGTCGTGGAGGATCTCGATCCAAGGAGGCGGGGTGCTAAATTTCTCCCCCCCTGGGAGCTTTCAGCATCGGGACGGACGAAAGGGGGGGATTGGGAAAGGGGGGGTTACGAAATTTGCTGCATGCAGCTGGTTTCGGCCCCACCGAGGGGCCCATTCCTCGATACATAGCCGCCTCTGGCGCCGGGAGACGCCGGGAAAATCAGCTACGTGAGCTGATTCCCCCCCCCCCTTTGCTATCCCCTTTCGCCCGACCCGACAGCATCGCCCCTCGGGGCGCTCTTGGGCCGATCTCGGGGCGCTCTGGGAGCCGTTTTGGGGGGGCGTCTCGGAACCCTCTCGGGCCTCTCTCTTAAGGCCACCGTCGGGCACTCCTGGTGCTTGAGAAGCCGAGCGCCGTGCAAGCAGAGAACCGAGCGTCCTCCTCCTCCTCCCCCTCCTCCTCCTCCTCCTCCTCCTCCTCCTCCTCCCCTTACCTCCTCCTCCTCCGCCCCCCTCCTCCTCCTCCTCCTCCTCCTCTCTCCTCCTCCTCCTCCTCCTCCCTCCTTCCCCCTCCTCCCCCCCCCCTCCTCTCCTCCTCCTCCTCCTCCTCCTCTCCTCCTCCTCCTCCTTCTCCTCCTGCCCCTCCCTCCCCCTCCTCCCCGTCCTCCTCCTCCTCCTCCTCCTCCTCCTCCTCCTCTCCTCCTCCTCCTCCTCCTCCTCCTCCTCCTCCTCCCCTCCTCCCTCTCCCCTCCTCCTCCTTCTCCTCCTCCTCTCCTCCTCCTCCCATCCTCCTCCTCCTCCCCCTCCTCCCCCTCTCCTCCTCCCCTCCTCCCCCATCCTCCCCCTCCTCTCCTCCTCCTCCTCCTCCTCCTCCTCCTCCTCCTCCTCCTCCTCCTCCTCCTCCTCCTCCCCCTTTTCTTTTCGCCGACGTTCCCGCGGGCGCGCTTATCTCGGGCCCGGCGTGCCGCGCGTGGGCGGCCCGCGTGGGTTGCGGCGTCGGGCCGCCGTGCCATCTCGCGCAGGGCCCGTTGTTGGTCGTGCCGTGCGCCGAGGCTGACGCTTAAGTCGGGCCTGTCCCCCTACAGGGGGATTTTCGACGAAAAATATACAAAGATTACAAAAATGCTCAAAACATGGTCCAAACATAGTCCGGGGATTATTTTTTGAATATTTGTTTGACCTTCTTGGGGTATTTTGGGGGTATTTTCTATTTTTCGTGGAAAATCCCCCTGTAGGGGGACACGCCCGACATAAGCTTACCCGGCTGTGTTCACAAGCTTTTTGCCAGGGCCGCGCACCAAGACATCCATGGTTCTGGACTCTCCGCGCGGCTTGGTTTGCTTCAGCGCAGACTGCCACCCCTTCGAGTTTCCTCCGGCTCCAGCTTCGTGGTTTCAGGCGTCAGCGTCCTTGGGGAAGAACGAACCGCGGATCCTGGGTGCGCTTGGGCTTATCTCTGGAGGAAGGTCTGCGCGAGGTCTATGATCGGAAATTTGAGCATATCCATTACCGGTGGCGGGCTGTTGCTAAATCCCAGGAATTTGTTTGAGGGTCGGGGACGTCGGGGTGGTGTGGTGTATGCTTGTTTCCCGTTTTCCCGTGGAAGCAACATATAAAGTATAAACCAGGATGCTGCATACAACATCATCCGTTTTTCTTGTGTGAATCTCAGTGCGGGACCGGAAAGAAGCATCGGTGTAGAAAGTTCGGTTCCTTCTATGATGCTCCAACCCACTTTAGCCCTGACCACCAGAAATATTTCGAGCACCAAGAAACGTACCGAGAACCAGGGGGGGTGTTCGCGCGTCGGGCCCTATGATGGGAGGCAATATTTACTCGTTCGACACCGTCTCGACCTCTTTTTCTGGGTGATAGAAGTTTTTTGGGGGAGGAGGAGGAGGAGGAGGAGGAGGAGGAGAGGAGGAGGAGGAAGGAGGAGTGGAGGAGGAGGAGAGGAGGAGGAAGGAGAGGAGGAGGAGGAGGAGGAGGAGAGGGAGAGGGGGAGGAGGGAGGAGGTTGAGGGGGAGGAGGAGGAGGAGAGTCGACGGGAAAGCACAACATTGGGCCCCCCCCCCTCCCGTGGAGCCCTCCGGCGCCTCTGCGCCCCGCCCGCGGGGCGGCCCCGTGCCCGGGCGCCCCGCGGCGGCCGCCGCCGCCGGGGCGCGCTCGTGGCACGCGGCGGGCGAGCGGCCCGCGGCCGGCGCGCGGGGGAGCGCGGCGGCGGCCGGCGGGGGGGCCGAAGATTCGAGCACGAAGTCGGGCTCGGCCTGCTACAGGAGGCATGTTCAAACAAAACTAGTGGAGCAAACCTTGTCTGGGGGCGAATTGCTTCGATGATTGTTCGAGCATTTCTGTTCCGGATGCCCAGAAAAGCGGGGGGGCCGAAGATTCGAGCTCGGGAGCCTCGAGACGGTGGTCAATGCAATCGGGGGTCAGCCAGGGCACCGGATCCTGCAGGATCCTGCGAAGACCTCCTCTGGCTGACCCGGGTTGGCGAGCCGATCGTGGCCGCGAGGCGGCCGCGCATATTGGCTGACCCGGGTTTGCGAAGACCTGCGTTGCAGTTTTTTGTTCTCCTGCATTGTAGTTTTATGGTTTCCTGCTGACCCGGGTCTGGATTGACCGGGGTCAGGAGATCCCCGACGAGCACGAAGTCGGCTCGGCCCGCTACAGGAGGCATGTTCAAAAACCTAGTCGAGCAAAAGTTGTCTGGGGGCGATGCTTCGATGATTGTCCGATTGCTTTTGTGCAGGATTCCCAGAAAAGCGGGGGGGCTCAAGATTCGAGCTGTGGCGAGGCGTCCTGGCGTGCCTAGAGTCCTACCAAGCAATGTGCCAAGAGCCTCTTGTGTGGTTGCCACGGAATGTTCTCAGAGCATTTCTGGCCGGGCCTGTCTTGCTTTATCACAGCGGGTTTGTGTTCTAAGAACGTTGTTTTTGTTCTTAGAACATTTTGGGATTCTGGGAACATCTCGTGGTAGGGCTATAGGAATGCCGGGACGGTCGGCCCCTGCTCAATGAAGATTCGAGCACGAAGTCGGGTTCGGCCCGCTTCAGGAGGAATGCATGTTCTAAATTATTCAAACAAATAATGTCGGGGCGAGTTTTCGATTATTGTTCGACTTATTTTTCAGAATTCCCAGAAAGCAGTTGTCACTGTTCTTCCAGGATCCGCCTGCAGAAGGACATGCCCGACCTAACTCAAGCAGTGTCCGAGACCCCTATAGCGGAACTGGGGTGGTAACAGGGAGGGCGGGGTGGGGCCAGGAAGAGGCCCAGCCGGACCCACGAGCCTGTGGACGCCGCGCGCAGGCCCTGTCGGCCCGGCTGGTCCGAAGGACGCCGCGCGCAGGTCCCGTCTCGCGAGGCCCGACGGACACCGCAAGCAGGCCTAGTTGGCCCCACGAACCGGTGGATGCCGCGCGTAATTAGGCCTGTCGCACGATCTTTGTAGGTGAAGCGTCCTCGCTCGTCTACAAAGATCGGCCCCGCGCGGAAGGGGGCAGGGGGTGAGGCTGCTCAGGAGCACCTTGCTCCTTAGAGACGCGGTCCGCATCTATTTAGATGTAAGGCCGGCGTCTTCTAAGAAGCGGCCTCCGTCTAAGAAGCCTTCCCCCCTCCCCCTACCACGTCTTGCCCGCCGCCAAGCAAAGATCGTCCCAGAGGCAGGTTGGAGTCGGCTGGATGTCTGAGGTGGCCAGGGCTCGGTTCCGGCGACCAGGAGGGCGGGGGCGAGCGAGGTTCTAGATTCTGGATTTGCAGATGTTTTTTGTCCTTGTTCCGTCGTTGGTGGCTGTGTTCGGGCCCCAGAGGACCGGCGAAAACAGATCGTGGATCAAACATTGCACCAGGTGCACCCTGGGAGGGGTCCGGGGGCCGATTTTGCACGGTCCCCTCGTGACCGATGGTCTGGGGCCCCAACCAGTTCAGACCCCTCGGCCGCCTCCAAGGCCGAGACTCGAGCAGTGGCGAAGCGTCCTAGCGAAGAGTCACCAAGGATTCGGGGCGTCCAAGAGGGGAGCGATGACTAACGAGTGGGGGGGGGTACCATGACCAGGGCCATGATATCTCCTCAGAGTTCACGGTGCCTCTTCTTATTTGAATGCGTTCCTTGGCCCCCCTGGGTCGCGATCCCCCTTCTTGCACGCCCCCTCTTGGACGCTTCCGAACAGAATGTTCAAATACCTTTCTGGGGGGTGCATGACTGCCTGGCTGTTTCAGTATATCGTTTTTTCCTTGCAAGAACATGTTGATTGCTTTTCGAGCGTGCTGCTGCTGTAAGAACATGTGTCGCCGCGCCGTTTGTTCCGACGCGTGGCCTTCCGTTTTGGGGAGGGTGCCGCGGCCACCAGGGCAAACTCCGCCTCGGCGACTCGGACGCAGAGTTTGCCGCGGGGTCTGCCACGGCGCGGGCTGCGTCTTCTGGGGGGCGAGAAGAAGGGGCTTACGGTGGGTTTGCCGTGGTGTCGGCGTCGCCCACATGGGTGCGTCGAGATCAAGCGGCGCGGCTACACGTCATCGCAGGCCTATGCAGTCAACCCGCATAAGGATGGGCAAAGGGTGCCCTTGCATCCTTGCCCCATTCGGCCCATTCTTGGCCGCTTTCGCCGGCCACGCCCCGCTCGAAAAGCCTTGACATGGGCGTCCAACGCCCTTGCATTAACTGCAGAAGGAATATTCAAAAATAGTCAAAAAATAGTCAGGGGCTGATTTTTCATTCATGTTTGGCCATTTTGAATACGTTTGTTCCCAACCCTCCTGCGTTGGGTTCTCCTTTTGAATAGAGCACTGCTCGCGCGAACCTTCCTTCCTTCCTTCCCGTCCCTCTCTTCCCCCCTGCCTTTGACCTCGCCATCCCTGGGGGGCTGCGATCTGTGAAACTGTCGCCACTTTCGAGGGCTGATGAGGGGCACAGCACAGTGGGTACCCACCGCAGACTCAAATTTGGACCTCGCCATCCCTGGGGGGCTGCGATCTGTGAAACTGTCGCCACTTTCGAGGGCTGCTGAGGGGCCCAGCACAGTGGGTACCCACCGCAGACTCAAATTAGACCTCGCCATCCCTGGGGGGCTGCGATCTGTGAAACTGTCGCCACTTTCGAGGCTGCTGAGGGGGCACAGCCAGTGGGTACCCACCGCAGACTCAAATTGACCTCGCCATCCCCTGGGGGCTGCGATCTGTGAAACTGTCGCCCTTTCGAGGGCTGCTGAGGGGCACAGCACAGTGGGTACCCACCGAGACTCAAATTAGACCTCGCCATCCCTGGGGGGCTGCGATCTGTGAAACTGTCGCCACTTTCGAGGGCTGCTGAGGGGCACAGCACAGTGGTACCCACACGCAGACTCAATTAGACCTCGCCATCCCTGGGGGGCTGCGATCTGTGAAACTGTCGCCACTTTCGAGGGCTGTGAGGGGCACAGCAACAGTTGGTTACCACCGCAGACTCAAATTAGACTCGCATCCTGGTGGCTGCGATCTGTGAACTGTCGCCACTTTCGAGGGCTGCTGAGGGACACAGCACAGTGGGTACCCACCGCATACTCAAATTAGGCCTCGCCATCCATGGGGGCTGCGATCTGTGAAACTGTCGCCACTTTCGAGGGCTGCTGAGGGGCACAGCACAGTGGGTACCCACCGCAGGCTCAAATTTGGACCTCGCCATCCCTGGGGGGGCTGCGATCTGTGAAACTGTCGCCACTTTCGAGGGCTGCTGAGGGGCACAGCACAGTGGGTACCCACCGCAGACTCAAATTTGGACCTCGCCATCCCTGGGGGGCTGCGCTCTGTGAAACTGTCGCCACTTTCGAGGGCTGCTGAGGGGCACAGCACAGTGGGTACCCACCGCAGACTCAAATTAGGCCTCGCCATCCCTGGGGGGCTGCGATCTGTGAAACTGTCGCCACTTTCGAGGGCTGCTGAGGGGCACAGCACAGTGGGTACCCACCGCAGACTCAAATTAGACGCCGCTTTCTTCCTTGTTCTCCTCCTGCAGTCACCTTCCCTCTGCTGCGGCCGTGCTGATGGTTCGGCTTCCCGCACGTTTTTCTCCTGCTCTGCGTTCCCGACTCCCCATGTCCTCTTCGAGTCTGTAGTGTCGCCCCTCGTTCTTGTATGGTTCTCCTGCGCATCATGCCATAGGCGCGTGTCTCAAGTAGCTTACACATCAAGTTGATTGTCCACGCAAGTTTCGGCCAACTCCTCGTTTCCATTGATACAAATGGGTTGGGAACGTCACAGGGCAATTTTTTAAGAACAAGAATCGCCCAACATTCGCCGGTAAGAGGACATGCCCGACCTAACCTTTGCATCCTCATCGCGCATCCCTATCGTACGGGCTGGCTGCAGAACTGCCGGGGCGGTCGGCCCCTGCTCGGAAAAGTTGCAGCGGCGGGGGCCTCCTCCAGCAGCATATCCAGCGACAGCGGGGAGGCGCCGAAAACGACGTGGGGGGGCACGGGGGGGGGCGCAGGAGGGCGTCCTGCTCTCTTTCTCCCTCTGTTTCTATAGCATGGATCCCCTGCCTGTCTGCACTGCCTCCTCGTCCGCAGAGCAGGAGGAGTGGTGGGGAGGCCAGGTGGGGAGGAGGAGGGAGCCTGCGACAGGGCCTGCGAGGGAGGGAGGGAGAGGGGGGGGGGGGCGGAAGAGGAAGAAGAGGAGGGAGCCGGGGGGAGGGGGCCTGGGAGGAGCTGTCTTCGGAGGCGGTCAGTCTCCTGCCTCCTCCCTCCTCCCTCCTCCTCGGCCTTCTCTCTCTCTCTCTCTCTCTCGCCTTCCTTACCGCCCACCCTCCCTCCCTGACCCCTCCTTCGTTCCCTCTTCCTCGTCCCTCCCTCCCTCCCTCCCTCCCTCCCTCCTCTGCCCTTGTCCCCCAGCCCCCCTTGGGGGGGGGGGGGGGGGGGGGCGGCTCTCTCGCCAGGGGGCCGCCCCCCCCTCCAGCAGGGCTGCCTGCAGCCCGCGAGAGGCCAGCGTCCTGGCAGGCGTGGCCGCGGGCGCGGCCGGCGCCCGCCGCGGCCGCGGTGGGCGCGGCCGCCCGGGCGCGGCGGTGCTGCGGGCGGCCGGGGCGGTGGCTCAGGCGGCCGCGGCGGAGGAGGTCAGGCAGTGGCGACAAGCGTCCCGGCTCGCCTATGGCCCTACCAAAAACATGTTCTGATGACCTCTCGAGGTCTGCACGAGATGTTGTTGGAGCATTTCTGGCGGAGGCTGTCTCGCTTTAGCACACTGGGAGTCTGTTTTAAGAACATTGTTTTGTGCTTCGAATATTTTGGGGTTCTAAGAATATTTCGTGGTAGGACTATAGGAAGGCTAGGACGGTCGGTCCCTGCTCAAGGAGGGGCCCAGAGGATCCAGGCCGCCCAGGTCTGAGCAGTGGCGAACTTATTTGCCTCGATGCGCCCGTCTTGAAACGCAACGCGTCCCGTGTTCGAGACGTCCGTGTCAATGCGTTGCGTGTTGGCTCCACGTATCGGACCACGTTTGGGCGAGTGTATCGCGTCGGACCCACGTTTTCGGCCTACGTGTTGAGCTCCGTATCAATACGATACGTGTTGCGTGTTGCGTATCGGGGCAGCTAAGGTAGCGAAGCGTCCCAGCTCGCCTAAAGGCCTACCAAGGAATGGTCTAAGAACCTTTTGTGGTCTGCACGAAATATGCTTGGAACATTTCTGGCTGAGGCTGTTTTGTTTTCACGCCTGGGGCTTATGTTCTAAGAAACTTGTTTTTGTTGTTCGAACATTCTTGGGTTCTAAGGATATGTCGCGGTATGCCTATAGGCATGCCGCAACGGGCGGTCCCTGCTCAATATGTGGGGCCTGTTACCTTTCCGTCGATTTCGCCGTTTTGGGCCGCCCTCGAAGGAAAACAAAACGGCGTACACTTAAACTGTTGGCGCTCCGCGCGGATTTCTTGGATCCGCGCCGGGCCCCCTCCGGCGGCGCCTCCGGCGCCGCCCCTGGCGCGCTCCGCGCGCCAGGGAGGGGGTGCCAGCGCCGATCCAAGAACTCCGCGCGGAGCGCTTCGTGCGAAGAGAACTATACACATGCACCGATCCTGGCAAGGCCCATCCTTGACCCAGGATCGGTGCATATGCCTTCCCGGCCAAGGTAGGAGGGCGTATGCACCGATCCTGGGCTCAGGATGGGCCTGGCCAGAACTGGTGTATGTGCATAGTTCTCTCTCCTTCAGGAGCGCCAAAGGTTTGTGTTTTGTTTGTCTTTATTTCTCCTCCTGTGCCCTGCCCTCGAGTTCGCCGTTGTGGGCCTCCAGGGAGGCCTTCCGTCGCCAGGGCCAGAGTCGCCGCGCGGAGTCTTGGCCAGAGCGCGCTCTGGGAGGGAGGAGGAGGAGGAGGAGGAGGCGGAGGAGGAGGAGGAGGATGAGGAGGAGGAGGAGGTGGAGAGGGAGGAGGAGGGGGAGGAGGGGGAGGAGGGGGAGGATGATGGATGATGATGATGATGATGATGATGATGATGATGATGATGATGATGATGATGATGATGATGATGATGATGAGATGATGATGATGATGATGATGATGATGAGCAGGAGGAGGAGGAGGAGGAGGAGGAGGGGGTCCTGGGAGGCATAGCGGCAGCGGTATCTTTTCTGTGGTTTCCCCACAGGTTGGGTCCGAGTAGATGGGGCTGGGTCGGAGGATCAAGCCACGTCGCCGATGCATCGGGGATGCGGATCGACGTGGAGCCAGATTGTTTCAAGGCCTCCCAGATGCCCGTTGTTAGATTTGGGTAAGTTGATCTGCTTGGAAGTGGACGGGGGGGGCGGGGCGATGCTCGAAAGGACATCTGCACTTCACGCAAGTCGGGTTTCGCTTGTAAGCCTTTTCGGCCCAGCGGGGCAGCGCGGTTTGACGAGGCGGCGGAAGGGATAGGGATGCTTGCATTTAAACTTGCAGTGCTCTGAATGTACATACGCTCACGGGGTCCGAGCAGAGGAGTCGGAGGACTGCGCCGCGTCGCCCATCCATCAGGGATGCGGCTCCACGTGGAGCCCGGATTTTCCCGGGCCGACGCCGTCGGCACATCGCCGATTTCTCGGATGCGCCGCCGATGCATCGGCGGTGTGGCGCAATCATCCGACCCCATCTGCTCGGACCTGCTTCGGGAGGCCTCTCGGGGGGTCGAGGAATTACAAGTTGCATAAACAGAAACCTTTCAGGAGGGAAAGAAACACACAGACACAATTAATCGGCGATTCCCCAGAAAATGTAGGAAAATATGGGAAGTGGGGGGGAAGACAAACACCCAGAAAATATGAGAAAATATTGGGAATCATTTTATTTGTGTGTATTTATTTGTGTGTCCCAGGGCCCCTTCAACCTTCGGAGTGTCGCGCAGACTTCTGGCGCCGGCGCCGGAGCCCCCCATGGCGACGTCTCCGGCGCCGCCCCCGGCGCGCCGTTCGCCAGGGCGGAGTTCCAGCGCCGAGTCAAGACATCCTCCTCCTCCTCCTCCTCCTCCTCCTCCTCCGCCTCCCCCTCCTCCTATCCTCCCTCCTCCTCCTCCTCCTCCTCCTCCTCCTCCTCCTCCTCCTCCTCTTCCTCCTCCTCCTCCTCCTCCTTCCTCCTCCGCCCTCTCCTCCTCCTCCTTCTCCTCCTCCTCCTCCTCCTCCTCCCCCTCCTCCTCCTCCTCCTCCTCCTCCTCCTCCTCCTCCTCCTCCTCCGTGCGGACCTCCACAAGTTCAGCACGTTTATGCCTGTGCAGTTTGTCCTTCGCTCCCACAGAAGATCGAGGAGCCCAGATCACGCCGAGCCTGTTTTTGCACCGTCTGGCGTCTGGCGATGACCTCTTCACGGGCGCTGCCAGGGGGGGAGGGGCGGGCGGAAGGGTCGGTAGCCTCCACTTTAGATGGGCCGATCTTCCACCACCGCTACCATAAGTAGGAGAGGGAGGAGAAGGAGAAGGAGGAGAAAGAGGAGGATGAGGAGGAGGAGGAGGAGGAGGAGGAGGACCTCCCCATCCTCCCTTCTCCCCCGTCTTACCTATGGTAGTGGTGGCGGAAAGGTTGCCCATCAATTATGGGTCCAGGAAGGGGCCCTGATTTTCGGGCCGCTCCTCAAGGATCTGGGCCAGGGAACCCGTTTTTGGGCCGAGGCTCGCCGTGGCCAGCCAGAGTCTCCTCCTTCCTTACTCCGCGCGATCCTCGTGGCCGCACGATGGCCCTATCGACAGCGCCTCGGCGCGAGGCAACGCCAGTCCCGTGTGGGGCCCCGAGGCCCAGGACTCGCTTCCCACTTGGCATCGCTCGGACGTGTGCATTTGTTTCTCGGCGACGGCCATCGAGGAGCATCCTTGATCATTCGGCGAAAAAACACGCACGAAATCGAAACATACACAGGAATGGACGTCCGAGCGATGGCGAGCCCAGGGCGCGAGGTAAACGGTGTTCTCGGGGTGTTTCGTGGACCGTTTTCGTTGGGGCCTCGCTGTGCAGCAGAGGGCGGAACGAAGGCAGCGCGAGGGAACAAGAAAACCCAACGAACACGACCAGCACTGTGGAGCTCGGGCCCTGCCGTTGCCTGCAGGACCCCGCCGGGTTCAGACTCTGACCCCCCCGACCGTCGGGAGTGCTTCGCAGCGCGGGCGCCCTGGACCTGGAGGTCTCTCGAGCCGCCCTCCCCCGAGCGGCGTCTCCTCCCGAGCAGTTGCTGGACGGTCCCGCGGGCCGGGGGGGAGGGGCCAAGAGGCCGAAGAGGAAGAACAGCGCCTCTTGTGGTGGGTTCCCCAGGGTGCGAAGGGGGTCTGGGCCTTACGTCCCCATAAGCTCTTGACCCCTTGGCTCCCTGGGTGGAGGTGCTCATCCAATTTGGACGGCTCCCAGGCGACAAGAAACTGGGTGGAGTTGCTCATCCAATTTGCACGGCTCCCAGGCGACAAGAAAAAACACGCCCGGAAGCAGACCATGACTGCACATATTGTTACTCACGAGCACAGTCTCCTTCGGGGGTCCTCGTGGTCCTGGGCAAAAAAAAAACTCCCCCAGGCCCATCCGGGCATGTTCGGACCAGAATCCTGCGGGGAATACCGCCGTGCCGACGAGAAGCCTCCCATGGAGGCCCAGAACGGATGCGAATATCATAGCGAGGCCTCGAGCTCCCCGAGGCCAGAGCTCCAGACGTCGGGCGCTCCGCCGTCTCTCTCCGAGGCGTGAGACCCCTGGACCCCTCGACCCCTTCCCCCGGGGCCGCTGTCTCCTCCCGAGCTATTGTTCCGGGCTGGACCTGCCCGCTGTTCTGCTGGATTTCGGCTGGTGTTTTGTTTTTCGTTTTGGCCTGGACAGTATAGATGGACAATATATTCCAACCCTGACACATTGGAGGGAGATTCTAATTCACCCCCGCGCCCCCGACATCAATGTTGAGCTCAGTGAAGGCGGTGTTTCTGGGTTGGAGTGTTCTTCTGTCCACTCACGCCCCCCCGTCACCACGCCATCAAAATCAATTCCGGCGGGTCTGGGGGGCATCCGGGGCCACAGGGTTCGAATGCAGTGTCCATGCGCGGGAGGCACGAGGTAAAGCAGGTGGAGCAGAACGAAGAACAGCACGGAAACAAGAACGAAAACCGCGTTTTTAGGCCCAGCCCTGCTGCTTGCTCGGCGGCCCCGAGAGGCCCGCCGCCGGCCCCTCGGAGGCGCCCCTCGGAGGCGCCCCGAGAGGCTTGCGAACGAACTCGAATGTGTCAGGGTTCGAATGTATTGTCCATCTACCGTCCCTCGTTCCGAGTGCGGCGTGCCTCGCCGGCGGCCCGCGTATAGGCCGCCGCGCAAGGTGCGGGAGCCTAGAGAGACGGGGGCCGATGCCAGCGGGGGTCGGTCAGAGTGCCAGGTCTTGCAGGAGGGAAAAAACACACAGACACAATGGATCGTCGATTTCCTAGAAAATATGGGAAAATATGGTAAGTGGGGGGGAAGACGAAAATCCCCAAGATATGGAACAATATGGGGACTCCTTTTATTTGTGTGTATTTAGTTGTATGTCCCAGCGCCCATTTAGTCTTGCAGGATCCTGCTGCACAGCCGAGGGCGCACTGACCCGGGTTTAGGTGCAGGGTCCTGCCGGGATCCTGCGGGATCTTGCAGGATCCTGCAAGGCTTGGCTGACCCGGGTCCAGATCGACCCGGGCCAGTAGATCCCCGAAAGGTGGTTATGTCACCTCGCGTGAGAGCCTCTCGTTTTTGTCGCTCAGATGGGTGACGACAGGCCAGCCGCACCATTATTTTCCTCAAGGCGCTCGCTGTCTGGGCTCGAAGCTCGATTCGGGCGGGGCTAGGACAGGTATAACATCAAAACAGAGCGTTTCGGAGCGCTCTCAGAGCGCTCTCAGACTGCTCTGACAAGGCCGCGGCGCCAGATACGCATCCTCCAGAACCGCCAGATCTCACAGATCCCCGATGTATCCCTGCCCGATGTTGTCCCTGTCCTGGCGTCGCCTTGTCGATCCTCGCTGCCGCGTGCCTCTCACGAGCGGCAGACATCCAGGTCCGCGCCCTCGCGGTCTTGATTCTGAGGCGCGATCCCGCGGATGCGCCGTCGAACGGATACGCTCCGCGCTGGGCATCTGCGAAAAGTCGCCCCCCGCATTCGCGGGGGCGCAGCCCAGGGGCCCAGCCCGGGAGGCCGCGGATACGAATACGTATGCGACCACCTTTCGGGTGATAAGGAGGTTCGGGGGGGAGGAAGCAGCGTCTCGCTAGATCGATCTCACTATCGACATCTCACTATCGAAACCGCTTTCCCAGTGGGGGGCCCCCCGTTTCACGGCGACCCCTACCCCAGACCCCCGACGTCGTGATTTTTTCATAGTGTCGACCCCCAGAGGTCTCGACCCACTCCCTGGGATTAAGTCGGGCCTGTCCCTTTTACAAGGGAATTTTCGACGACAGATAAAAAATACTCCCAAAATACCACCAAAAGGTCAAAAAATACACCAGAAATAGTCCCCAGACTATTTTTGGATTATTGTTTGACTATTCTGGCGGGATTTTTTTTTCGTCGAAAGTCCCCCTGTAGGGGGACAGGCCCGACTTAACCCTGGGACCGGTTTTGCCATGCTTAGCCGTTTGCTGACAGCCCCGAGGCCCACAGGACGGGCTCCTGGGTCGGGCGGGGCCAGGACGGGGGCAAAAACCCGTAATCCATTCCAAAGCGCTCCGGAACGCTCTCAGAGCGTTCCGGAGTGCTCTGAGAAGGCCGCGGCGCCCGATACTCGAGCCGGACGAAAGGGGGGGATTGGGAAAGGGGGGGTTACGAAATTTGCTGCATGCAGCTGTTTTCGGCCCCACCGAGGGGCCCATTCCTCGACACATAGCCGCCTCCGGCGCCAGGAGGCGCCGGGAAAATCAGCTACGTGAGCTGATTCTCAAACCCCCCTTTGCTATCCCCCCCTTTCGCCCGACCCGAGATGCACGATTTCCAGAGCGGCCAGATCTCAGAGATTCTCGACGAATCCTCGCCCGAATGTATCCTCGCCCTGGCTTCCTCTTGCCAGGGGCTGGAGGTGGCGGGCAAAAACATGCCCGCCGCGGTGTCTCGCGACTCGGTGGGGGGTCTGAGCCCCTCGCCTCCGACGCGCGCGCCGGTCGTCGAGCGCAGGTATTTGGGGCGTCCCAGGTCCCCGCCTGCTTCAAGCGCCGTCCCACTTCAAGAATCGATGTGCGCTTGCTGTGTCTTGTTATTTCTGGGATGGCCTGGGCCCAATCTATGCGATTCGCCTTCCTGCTCCTAGAGTCGATCTGCTTCAGCCGAGTTCTGTTCCGCCCTCTGGGAGGGCCACGGCGCAATCTACTTTACATTCGCCTTCCTGCTCCGTATTTTTACGTGGGGCGTTCCAAAAAGGGCCTTGCCTTGGAGGATCGAAGGAGTTGGCATCTCTTCCGCGGCGGAAGGCGGCGGAAGGGCGGTGGAAGGTCGGCGGAAGTACAACGAGGCCGCCTCCGCTGGCGGAAGCCGGCGGACGCCAGCAGAAGCTCGGCGAAAGGCGGCGGAAGCAACAGTTGCGCCCCCAAGAGACGAAAACACGCCTCGAGCCCAATCTAGTTGATATTCGCCTTCCTGCTCCTTATTTTTGCTTTACCCACGAGTATCAGGAGGGGAAGAAACACACACAGACACAAGTAATCGTCGACTCCCAGGAAGATCCGGGAACATCTGGGGAGTGTGGGGGCGAAGGGAAACAGAAACAATACATGTGGAGAAACTAGTGGGGAGTCCTGGGATTTGTGTGCACTTCTCTGTGCGCCCCTGGGCCACTTCAGAGCACAGACGTGCGACGTCCTGTTTTTTTCAATACGGGGCCCCTGGATCAAGCAGTGGCGAAGCGTCCTGGCTCGCCTATAGCCCTACCAAACAATGTTCGAATAACCTTTGGTGGTTTCCACGAAATGTTCTTAGAACATTTCTGACGGAGTCTGTCTTGTTTAAACACATCGGTTCTATGGTCTAAGAACATTGTTTTTGTTCTTAGAACATGTGTGGGTTCTAAGAATATTTCGTGGTAGGACTATAGGAATGCCGGGACGGTCGGTCCCTGCTCAACTGGAAGCCCCGACCCTTTCCCCGGGACCTGCTTCTCATCCCGGACCGATTTCTGACGGTCCCGAGGCTCGGCGAGTCCCCCCCAGGCCGAAATTGCCCAAAGACCTCCCGGGGACTCCCGTCCCGATTTTTTTTTAACGCCGCGAGCATGTCTGGGAGTCCGTCTTCCGCCCCTCGACGCCTCGAGGCGGCGCCGGCGCCGCCGGAGGCGCCCGCGCCCGCGGGCGCCGAGGCCGCGGCCGAGGCCGCGGCCGAGGAGCGCCGCAGGGTGGCGCTGGCCTGCCCCGTGTGCCAGCAGCCCTTCGGCGCCGGGGCGGCGGGCGGGGCCGCGGTGTGCAAGAGGCCTGGCGCGCGGGGGCGGTCGGAGGAAGTCTTGCCTCCGCCTCCGCCTCCGCCTCCGCCTCCGCCTCCGCCTCCTCCTCCTGTTCGAGCCCAGATCCAACGTGTTGAGAAAATCAAGACGGACGTTTTTCGTAGTTTTCGGCCGCTAGGGTCGGAGGTTGATAGACCTCCTACCCTGACACGTCGATTAAGGAATCGGCCGCTTTCGGCTCGCGAGAGGGCGTCGCGCCGTCATTTTTGCGGGTCCAGGTCCGTCGGTTTCGGTCCCAGGCCGTTTTCACTAAGGGGAGGTTCACTAAAGGGAGGGTTGTCCACCGCCGAGTTGAGAGCATCAAGACGGACGTTTTTTTCGTAGTTTTCGGCCGCTCGGGGCCCTCACTGGGCCCCGGGCCGTTCAGAAACGGCTCAGGATGAGAAAAGCCGGTCCTGGGGAATGGGAGAAATCACCACATCGGATCTTTAGGCAGGGTCTTGAAGGTTTGGGCTTCTATCGGCGGAGAGCGATGGGGGGAAGTGAGGAGGAGAAGGCCTTCTCAGAAAGCTGGGGAAGTTCCCCGGCCTTCTGGGACATGTTTTCTGAGCCTTGCCCGAAGCCAACACTTTTCAGAAGGCGCGATGACTTCTCAGAAGTCCCGCGGCCTTCTGAGAAAGCCGTCTCCTTCTCACGTCCCCCCGTCGCTCGCTGCCGATTCTGTGCTTTCGAAGGTTTTCGTCGGTTCTCGGCGGTTTTCCAGGATACTCTCCAGCGGCTGCGCCTCGCTGGAAGCGTTCCAGGGGTGCACAGATCGTCCTGAACGGCTGCCAGAGAGCCGAGTTATGACCCGAAAACCAGGGGAGTCAGAGGAGGAAAAGGTACACATACCGCTACCCTTCCCTCGTTGTCTATTTCTTTGGGCCTCCCGGGAGGCTGGCGACGCCACCGCCGATTCGCCTCGAAATCAGGAGAGGTGACGCACAAACACACACAAACAAACACAGACACAAACACAAACACAAACACAACACAACCACAATCACAACCACAACCACAACCACAACCACAAACACAAACACAAACACAAACTCACACACACAAGCACACGCACAAGGACAAGCACAAGCACAAGCACAAGCACAGGCATAGGCACAAACACAAACACGAAAACGTACACGTACACGGACACGAACACGAACACGAACACGAACACACACACAAATACAACCACAAACACAATCACAATCACAAACACAAACACAAATACGAAAACCAACAAACGTAAACACAAGCACAAAAACAAGCACAAACACAAGCACAAACACACAAACACAAAACCACACACACACACACACACGCACACGCACACGCACACGCACACGCACTCGCACGCACTCGCACGCACTCGCACCCACACAGACACACACACACACCCATAGGGGTCGCGCGGGAGGGGGTATTGGTGCGTGGGGTCTCGAACGGGAGCCTCCCCAGGGGTCGGACAACCCGCACCCACCCCCTCCCGCCGACCCTCTTGCGGGCATGGGTGTGTGTTGTTCGTTCGTCAAGACGGGATCGAAGGCTTGGAGGGGTGACGGCCTTGCATCGCTACGTTCCTGTCTTTCGTAGCCACGTCATCATCATCAGAATCATCATCATCATCATCATCATCATCATCATCATCATCATCATCACCACAATCATCATTATCATCGTCGTCGTCATCATCAATTTAATCATCATCATCACCACCACCACTATCACCGTCATTATCAGCATCATTCTTAGCATCATCATCATCATCATCATAATCATCACCATCGTTACCACCATTAGTGTCAGCATCATCTCCATCAGCATCATCACCATCACCATTACCATTAGCATCGCCATCACCATCGTTATCACCATCATTATCCTAATCATCATCCTCATCAGCATAATCGTCCTCATCATCATCGTCCATCACCGTCACCATCATCACCACCATCACCATCATCATCATCATCACCATCATCACCATCATCACCTTCATCATAATCAGCATCATCATCTTGATTATCATATGTAGTATCATCACCATTATAGTTATTATCATCATCACCATCATCATCGTTTCATGGTCCCGCCTTCTTCTTCTTATCATTGTTCTTATTCTCATTCTTCCAATGCGTCCCGGCCCGTCCCCCTCGTCCGCGCGCCTGCACCAGGCCATATTGCGCGAACCCCTTGATTCCTGGCCCCCCCTCTTCGGCACATCCGAGGCATGAAGGGAACCCAGATGGGGGAACGTGGAGCGCTTTTCGCGCGGGCTTGGGCATGGGGAGGGAGAGTCTAGGCCTCCTTGATGGGGTCGGAGTAGATGGGGTCGGGGGATCGCGCCGCATCGCCGATGCACCGCCGATGCGGCTCGACGTGGAGCCCGCTTTGCTTCACGTCGACGTCGCTGACGTCGCCGATGCGTCGCCGGTGCATCCCCCATGCATCGCCGATGCATGGCCGATGCAGCGGCGATGCGGCGCGATCTGGGAGGCCTCTAGAGAGGCCCCTATATAGAGAGGTGGTTCCGGAACATCCCCCCCAGGCAAAGGCGGGGAGAGGGTTGGTTCAGGACCCCTGCCCCCTCCCGCGCAAGGGGGGAAAGGGGGGGTCCTACCGGATGTCGGGCCATTCCCAACCGACTGGTACAATTGCCCATGTCCCATCCGGTCGAAAACATCTGGTACCACTTACAACCAGCCATTTTGGGCCGTACACTTGGATTCTATGTTTGATTACAGATTTGTTAAGACGGCTCAGTAATTCGAATGCATTTCTTAGAGGACGCGTTTGTTCTGGCAGAGAGCGCCACGGTTGGACTTGGTACTAGTTTGTTTTCTGGCTTCTGGGAATGGTCCCTCTTGGAATTTGAGCAGCGGTTGCAAGTCTGTCTGGAGTTTTACGGCTGCCGTGTGAGAACTTGACAGCTTTCGCACGACTGTTGCGTAACGCTTCGCGTCGATTGGCCTTCATTTTAACATTGTGCAACTTCCTTGTGATAGCTTTGGGAAGTCCATCCGCGAGTCGTAGAATATGTAAGAATGGGGTGTGGAACTTCATCAGAACATCTGTCAAATCCTCGTGATAAGCTCATGGAGTGTGGCTGACAGCTCTAGTTGCCAAGTGGAGCCAGAACGCATGCTGCATTTGTGCAGGCTGCTCAAACGAGCTGCTACATAGCATGTGAGAACTCGCGGGTTTGCGTCATGTGGCTGGGGGTGGGTGCAACTTTCTTTTGGTATTTGTCTATGCTTTCCCCTACTGGAATTCCCAAGTGGAGCGGTAGTTTGCAGAGGCCCCTCTTCTTAGAGCGCATTGGATTCATATTGTTGCGTAGGAAGGCTTCAATGATCCAGCGCGGGCGTGTAATCTCAATGCCGGAATTGCCGAGCGAACGCATGCGGTTTGCACACGTTTCGCACAGGAATTGTGAAGGTTTCGTCAGAGACGATGCCACTACATCGGTGGGTGGTTCCACTATCCGAACGAAGGAAGGCACACAACGTGGTAAACACCAGACGAAACGAATGAGCATATATTATGACAAACACGTATCATGTCCAAGCATTCTACAGCGACTGAAGTATCAAAGCATTCTGCGGGTGGCTGGGGCCCAGGTCGGTCCATTTCTCATTGATTCCCGAATGGGAACAGATGAACTATGGAAGTATTCTGCGGGAGGCTTGGGCTAGCATATTTCCTATTGAATTCTCAGTGGAAGACAATCAGATATTCAAGGAATCTGCGGGAAGCTGGTATCAGCGTGTGTCCCATGGAGTTCTCATTAACTAAACGCCAATAGAATATGAGCATATTTCTGCGGGCGGCAAGAGTCAGCGCATATTCAGCTGGATGGACGGACAGAGAAAATAATTGAATTCGGCGGGAGGCTGGGACCAGCGCGTTTCCGTGTGACTGTGTGTTTAAAGGTTGTGCTTTCCTACTTGTCAGATGCAACGAAAAAGAAACAATTGTAGAACTCTGTGTGGGGCTGGGGTCAGTGCGCTTTGGAATCCGACTGGACGACAACAATATGTTTGAGTAGTTTGACGGGAAGCTGGATCTGGCGCGTTTCTGTACCAAGTCCGATTGGGGAGAACATTGCGTATCAAATAGTGTTTAGGGGAGGCTGGGATCAGCATGTGTCCTATTGAATCCCTGTGACGATATGGTATGAAGCACTGTGCAGGAGGCGGGGGTCGGACTCTTTTCAAGTTAATTCTTTCTTGAGAAACAGTTTACAGATTTCAGGCTTGTGAGGGAGGCTGGGATCCGCGAATTTCCGAGTGGATTCCTCAGGAGTCTCCGGGGAATATCTAGGCATCTTGTTTGGGAATTGACATGCATCGTTGGAGAAATCTCGAGAAACGTCACGAAGGCGAAGGTGTCTAAAATGAACCTCTGTGGGGATCTGAAGGATCCTGAGGAATCTTTGAGGATAGTAATGAATCTGGAAGGGAACTCCGAGGACATACCTTCAGGACTCGTTTTTAGGAATCGGGAAGACTCTTCCTGAGAAATCGGTCCAAACCTTTTTGAGGATTATCTGAGGAAGTTTGGAAACATCTCGTAGCAATCCTGAGGACTCCTGCAGAATCTCTGAGAAGTCCAAAGACATCCTAAGGAATCTCTGGAAATTCCAGAGGAATTTTGAGGAATCGCGGAGAATGCAGGGGGGATGTTTGAGGAATGTGTGAGGATTTGTTGGGAACTTTGGAGGAATCTCTCAGGACCCCTGCGGCATCTCTTAGGACACTTGGGGAATCCTTCTTAGGAATCTGTGAGAATCTTTGAGGATTCTCTGAGGGTTCGGGAGGAATTTCTGAGAAATCGGTCGAGGGAGTCCCGAGGGATCTTTGAGGACATTTGAAGAATCTTTGCAGAATCCGATGAAACCTCTTCTCCAGAGAAGCCAGGAGGAATCTCCGAGGAGTCCGTAATGGGTTTCTGAAGGTTCCGGATCAATCTCCAGTAACATGAGAGAAGATTCTCGGAAGATCCGGATGCATCTCCAAGAACCCAGATAAACATATTTCAAATCGTTTGGGTTTGGTGCATGTTTGGATGTCGTTAAGAGGGGAAGGGTTGGAACCCGTTCTGCTCCCACGGCACAAAGGGGGGGTGGTACGAATACTACCCCCCTCTGTGCCCATACTCGCCGCTGGCAAACCAAGACGACGACCTGGGAGTGCTTCCAAGAGGGCTCCTGCATGGTTCGGAGGCCCCCCGCCTTCTTAGTCCCTCGGAGGGCCGCTTCTCTCGCCCCACCCCCTTGCGCGCGCTCTTTGCTTTCGGGCCACGATTCGGGCTGCTTGCGGCCGTCCTGGACGATGCGCGTTCCCCCCTGGAGCGCTCTCGGCGAAGCACAGCTGCTGGCAAGCATCCCCGGGCGAGGCAAGCCTCGGGCAGCCAGCGATAATCGCATGTGGCAGCGCCCTCAGAAGGGGTGGCGTGAGGGGGCTGGGTTCCAAAGAAGGGCCGGGGGCTTCTAGGAAGGCCGGGCTGCTTCGGAGAAGCCTGTCCGGCGCAGGATTCTTGGAAGCATCTGGGGCCTCCTGGGGTTCCCCTTTTGGCCTCCATAGAAGCCCGCTCCGCCTTCTCAGAAGCCCGCCTCTCTCGCGCCATATCCCTGTTGGCGCCGCCACCGCAGGTGCGACCTCGCGTTCCCGCGCGAGCGCGTCGGCAACTTCCAGGACCTCACGATCGAGGCGGCGCGACTCCCGAGCGAGCTCGTTGGCGCGGGCAGCCAGCCCTCCGAGCCGGCCGAGGACGAGGGCGGGATGGGCGAGGGAAGGAGGGAGGGACGGGGGGAGGGGGGGGGAAGAGGACGAGGAGGAGGAGGAGGAGGACGAGGACGAGGACGAGGGGGAGATGGGAAAAGGAGGAGGAGGAAAGGAGAAGGAGGAGGATGAGGAGGAGGAGGAGGAGGAGAGGAGGAGGAGGAGGAGGAGGAAAGGAGGAGGAGGGGGAGGAGGAGGAGGAAAAGGAGGAGGAGGAGGAGGAGGAGGAGGGAGGAGGAGGAGGAGGAGGAGGGACAGGAGGAGGAGAAGGAAGTGGAGGAGAAGAGGCGGAGGATAAGGGGGGGGGTAGGGAAAGGACCGGAGATGGAACGGGGAGGAGGGAGGAGGGGTGAGGGATTGGCGTATGGTCGGAGGGAGGGAGGGAATAGGAGAGGATGAAACTCGGATGAGAGGTGGAGGAGGCTTCAGGGAGGAGGGAGGCAGAACGGATGGATGGAGGGAGGGAAGCCATCGCCATGGACGGAGTTGTCCAAGCGCTGGCGCTTGTCAACCTCCCGGGGCACGCGCGGCCGTTAGGATCGTATTGTAGGCCGAGGCAAACGAAACAAAACAAAGGAGGAGGAGGAGCAAGAAGGAGGAGGAGGAAGAGGAGGAGGAGACGGAAGAGGAGGAGAAGGCGGGGGAGGAGTCGGGCGAGGAGGAAGAGGAGGAGGAGGAGGAGAAGGAGGAGGACGAGAAGGCGGAAGAGAAGGAGGAGGGGGAGGGGGAGGATGAGGAGGAGGAGGAGGAGGAGGAGGTGAGGAGGAGGAAGGAGGAGGAGGAGGAGGAGAGAGGAGAGGAGGGAGGAGGAGGAAGGGAGGAGGAGGAGGAGGAGGAGGAGGAGGAGGAGGAGGAAGAGGGGGGAGGAGGATGGGGGGGAGGAGGAAAAAGAGGAGAGAGAGGAGGAGGAGGAGGAGGAGGAGGAGGAGGAGGAGGAGGAGGAGGGAGGAGAGGAAGGAGGAGGAGGAGGAGGAGGAGGAGGAGGAGAGGAGGAGGAGGAGGAGGAGGCGGAGGGAGGAGGAGGAGGAGGAGGAGGAGGAGGAGGAGGAGGGGAGGAGGAGGAGGAGGAGGGAGAGGAGGAGAGGAGGAGGGGAAAGGGAATCTAGGAATGAGGAAGGAGGGAGAGAGGGAGGGAGGGAGGGAGAGAGGGACTGAAGGGAGGGAGGCAGGGAGTTGATACCTTCACCTGAAGCTGAGGCCATCGCCATGGATGGCGGTGTCCAAGCGCTGGCACTTTTTCAATATCGCGTGGCACGCGGCCGTCAGTATCCTGACTTAGGCCGAGGCAAACGGATAGAAACGAAAGAGGAGGGGGAGGAGGCGGGCGAGGAGGACGAGGAGGAGCACGAGGGGGAGGAGGAGGAGGAGGAGGAGGAGGAGGAGGAGGAGGAGGAGGAGGAGGAGGAGGAGGAGGAGGAGGAGGAGGAGGAGGAGGAGGAGGAGGTGGGGGAGCACCCACACCAATTCTCCGTAGCCATTTTGGCTCATGCCGCTCAGCAGCGAGCGAAAGCCCCTTTGTTCAAGCCGGCATGGTGTTGGTTCCCTCGGCCGGAGAGTTTGGTGGCGAGCGTTGCGCTGTTGATGCTGAAGGCTACGGGCAGGGTTGCCAGTCGGGCGATCATAGGAGGAGTCGTGCGGCGCGTTCCGCCGCCGCGAGGAGAGCAAAGGAGAGTACGGATGCTGCAATTCGGCGCTTGAACCGCCAGCTGGAGGAGGCGCATTCCCTAGTTGTGGCCCTGAACTCTGATATCCCCTCCTTGACTTTCGGCGTGTCGATTTGCGAGGACTTGCGTGCCGAGTTGCAGGCCAGGCTCAAGCTGATTATTCCTGTGCTGGCGGCTGGCCTTTCGGGATCGAAGGTGTCGGGAGTGGCGAGGGCTCGGCGTAACATAGCCTCGCGCGACTTCGAAACTCCTGCCATGACCATCGAGAAGGCTTCGCAGTCTGAGCCGAACGCCATCCAGCGGCGGCCTGGGGGCCATAAGGATATGCTGCTACATGTGGTTGCGGCCAGGGCGCCAGCAATCGCCCCCTTCCCCCACCCCGTCTCCGTGGACGCCGTCACGGAGGAGAGCGGGGAGAGCGAGATGGAGTTGGTGGCAGCCGTTCAGCCTGCGCCCCAGGCTCCTGGTACGCGGTGCACGTGTGGTGCGATCGTTTTTTTTCGTCAGTCGCCGTATCACCACACGCTGAGCGCCGTGCTGGAGGGCCGCCACGTGGAACGGGAACCCCGCGGCTTCTGGCGAAGCCGTTCATGCTCCGAGCCGAAGCGGGGTGTTTTGTGCCGCTGAAGAGGCTCCACGAGCAGATGAGCATTTGGGCCCCTGCGGGGGGCGGCTGCCAGGCTGCTGGGGCCGCGGCGGCCGTGCGGGACATTCGGGCCCCTGCGGGGGATGACTGCCCTGCTGCTGGGGCCGCGGCGGCTGTGCGGGACGTGGAGATCGTGTACATCCACGAGCGTTTTGTGGAGCTGGAGCAGTGGGCGGCCGCTGCATGCTCATCCACAGGGCGTCCGTTTGTTCGGCGACAACGGCGGCTCGGCGATGCCAAGTGCAAAGGGATCCCTGGCATCGGGCCGCCGACCGACGCTTCGTGCAAGCAGCAGTAGCCGTTGTTTCGTGCTGCAGGTATTCGCCTCGTGTCTGTCGCCGAGGTTCCACATTTCTCTGTATTTTGCTGCTGCAATTGAACATGGGAAGCTGAGTGACTCTGCCAATGTACCTGTTGTCGCAATCATAGTGTTCTCCGTGAATGTCGTTTACATTTGTATGTTGGTTTCAGCAATGCTCCGCTGCAGTGTGTCGTCTTTGTTCTCGATTGGACCTTATTATCCATACCTTCGTGCCCTCACTTGATGTGTTGACAAGACGTGCATTCTGCCGTGGAACCCATTCTGAGTCTTCAGAGGTAGCCCTGTCATGCGTTGCCATGCAGTGTAGTTCTTTCGTGGTATTCATTGAATGCACTACGTATGTTGACCGTGTCTCCATACCTTCTCGTGCATGTTGCCCTCAATGCTTTGAGGAAGGCCAACCGTAAAGTGTTGTGTGTTTGACCCTCTGTTTCAGAGGTAGACTTGCTGCAGCAATGTTCTTCTCTGTGAACTCGTGGAATGCCCCTGGCGCCTCGGGGCGTGCGATGATGATGGGGAGCACCCACACCTTCGTCGTCGCGGATTGTTCATGACCTGGACCCCTTCAGAGCCATCGACCCCGTCCCCAGAAGTTGATTCTTGCCCAGGCGTTTTTCTGTTAAGACCCCTTGGGGGTCCGAAGCGGGGACTTCACAGGACAGGCGCAGGAGCCAACAGGAACCGGACAGGGCGAACTGTGCCGCGGCGCATCGCGGCGCCTGCCGAGTCGGCGGGGAGGATTCGAGAGGGCAGGCTGCTCGTTTCGGGGCTTGCACACCCCTGCGGATTCTAGGTCTCCCAGATGGCTTCCGAGTAGATAGGGTCGGCGGGTCGGAACGCATCGCCGTTGCATCGGCAATGCGGCTCGATGCGGGACCCGGTTTTCGCCACGCCGACGGCGGCGTTCAGCCGACCCCATCTGCTCTGACCGCTTTGGAGGCCCCTACGTACTTGGGTGTATCCTTACGGCTGCGCTTCCTGTGCTAGTTGCGCTGCCCTGGCACTCTTCCTTCCCCCGTCTTCTTTGTCCCCACTTCTCTTCTGTGTGCCTGACCCTCAGTTTGCTTCGTTGCGCCCGCCCGCTACCCTACCGTTGATTGGACCCAAATGGCCGCCGAAAGGAATTGCTTACGGGGCTTGCTAAAGGTTTCTCTGGTCCAAAGTGTCCCCAGCTTTCTATTCTTACAGTCTTAGAGTTCATGCGGCGCCAGTGGCCGGTGCTCTGGAAGCTCCTGGGGCCCCTCTGGGCGGTGCTCTGGAAGCTATGTGGATCCCTCTGGCACTCCTCGGGGACACCTTGGGCCAGGGACACCTCGGGCAATGCTCCATTGTGAAAAGCCCCCACCGCTTCGAAACAAACTTCGAACCAAACATCTTGCAAACCCTGGTCCCGTGTAGAAGTCCAAGCCGGGCAGCCAGGGCCAGGGCCGATCTGGATCCCTACTTATTTTGCGTCCCGACGTCACCATGGCGTCGGCGATGCGGCGCGATCGCCCGACCTCACATGTTCTGGCCTGGCCACACTTAGAATTAAGTCTGGCCTGTCCTTCTGCAGGAGGAGTATTCAAAAATCGTAAAAATAGTCAGGGGACGATTGTTTTTAGTATTTTGGGGCATCTTTTGAGCATTTCCGGAATATCCTTCTTCGTTTTCGTCCAAAATCCCCCCGTGGGGGGACAGGCCCGACCTGAATTTATAGAAGGCCTCCGGAGACGCCGCTGGCTTTTCTAATAAGCCCCTCTCCTTCTTGACCAGCCGGCCCCCCCCGCGCCACCCCCTGAGGTGCGCGCCGGCTCTTCGGGCCATGCCTCTCGGGCTGGACGACATGGGGGGATTGGGAAGAGGAGGGTTGCGAAATCTGCTGCATGCAGCTGGTTTCGGCCCCACCGAGGGGCCCATTCCTTGATACATAGCCGCCTCCGGCGCCGGGAGGTGGCGGGAAAATCAGCTACGCGAGCTGATTCTCACCCCCCCCCTTTGCTATCCCCGCTTTTCGCCCGGCCCGAGCCGCTCGGGCCCTCGGCGGCCGTTCGGGACCCTCCCGGCACGCCCCGGAGCGCCCTCGGCGGTGCGCAGCTGCGGGCGGGCATTTCTCGAGGCAGGGAGCACTTCCAGAACGCAGCAGGCCGCCCCTCTCGCGCGCGCGTTTTTTTTTTGTCAGTGTGGCCCCCCTCCCTTTCCCCTCCCCCTGCCACCCCCCCTCCCCCCCCTCCCGCTCCCTCCCTCCTCCCTTCTCCTCCTTCCTTCCTCCTCCTCCTCTCCTCCGCCTCCTCCTCCTCTCCCCCCTCCTCCTCCTCTTCCTCCTTCTTCCTCCTCCTCCTCCTCTCCTCCTCCTCCTCCTCCTCCTCCTCCTCCTCCTCCTCACTCCTCCTCCCCTCCTCCTCCTCTCCTCCCCCTCCTCCTCCTCCTTCCTCCTCCTCCTCCTCCTCCTCCTCCTCCTCCTCCTCCTCCTCCTCCTCCTCCTCCCTCCTCCTCCTCCTCCTCCTCCTCCTCCCTCCCCTCCCCCTCCTCCTCCTCTACAATTACTCAATATGAAAATACTCTCCCTCTTCCCCTGATGGCGTCCGGGTGATGGCCGCGCACCCTCCGCGTACTGTTTTTTACACACAGGATTCCCGGGAAATCCCGGGAAACGACTCTCAGTGAGGCGCTGGCGTCATTTTTTCCCAAAATGCTGCTCTCGTTGAGGCGCCGGCCTCATTTCTGCTCCCGAATCGTTCCGAATCGTGCTCCCGCTGCAGCGTGGGCCTCATTTTCGGATCGGTGCTTGGCCTCCGTCGCTCGTTTGCTGCGCACTGGGCCTATTCGCCCAGCTCGGGGCCTTTCTCGCTCGCCCATCGCCGCCACACCGCGCCGCACCGCCACCACCACCACCACCACCACCACCACCACCACCCCACCACCACCACCGCCACCACCACAACACCAACACCACCACCACCACCACGACCACCACAACCACCACCAGCACCACCACCAGTACCAACACCACCACCACAGCACCACCACCACCACACACACCACCCGCCCCACCACCCCACCATCACCACCACCACCACCACCACAACCACCACCAGCACCAGCACCAAGCACCAAGCACCAACACCACCACCACCAGCACCACCACCACCACACCGCACCACCACCACCACGATCACCACCACCACCACCACACCACCACCACCACTACCACCACCACCACCACCACCACCACCACCACCACCACCACCACCACCACGACAACCACGCACACACGCACGCACGCACACACGTGCACCACCACCCACTACGCACGCGCGCGCGGAACCACAGGTCCGCTACGACACGCGTCCGCGGATAGAGAAAATCAGCGCCATCGTAAGGGGTGGGAGGGAGGGGTAGGACGTCAGATATGACGCGAGCGCACCTAGTTTGCCTCCTCCCCCTCCTCCTCCTCCTCCTCCTCCTCCTTCTCCTCCAATCCTCCTCCCCCTCCTCCTCTTTCGCTCCGAACGGCACCAAACTGCGGCTTCCCTCGGCGACTCGGCACCGTGCGCGGTGCCGCGGCGGCCGAGGAGGAGGAGGAGGGCGGGCTCTTGCAGCGCCTGCCCTTCGTGGGCACCACGGACGCCATCGCCGGCATGCTGGGCCTCCCGCAGTCCAAGGAGGTGGAGGCGCCTGGCCTCGTGTCGGGTATGGCTATTCGTGGACTATTTTTGAATATTCCTCCTGTAGAGGGACGGGTTCGAAACAGCATCGTCCTGGAGTCGCTCTCGGCGGGGTCCACCGTGGCCTCACATGGTCCCGAGAGGCCCACGCGCAGGGCCCAACGATGGCTCCAAGGCGCCTCCAGGAGCGCCCCGAGAGGCCCCCAGCAGGCCCGAGAGAGAGCCACAGGTCGGGTATGTATAGCCAGGACCCCGGGTAAGGGGACCCCGTTAGTGGTAGGGCCCGGGAGCCTTCGAATTGGCCAGAATCACTGAACCAGGTTTGCCATGGCTGGTGTTTTTTCGGGTGACGGCAGTTCCGGTTAGTGGAATTGTGACGGGGGGGCGCCCCTGGTACAGATCATTAAAGCAGGTTCCACTAAACCCAGTTCTACCAACGCCCGATCTTGCGCGAGCGGGAGCGGGAGTGGCGGATGCAGTTGTTCGAGTACCCATCGGTCGTTTAAAAAGTAGCTTTTTGCTGGACTCCCAGATTCCAATCTAGCTACTTTGATCGCCCTCCTACTTCAGTGATCGAGTGGCTTCACCTTTTCCGTCCTCCTCAGGGGGCGGACGGAACCCAATCTATTTTCAACGCCTTCCTACTAAGTACCTATTTCTTCCGACCGATGGGTATGTCAGAGGAGGAAAGGGTACCCATGCCTCTACCCTTCGGCCGTCTTCCCCTTCGTTGGGCCTCCTGGGAGGCCCTCGTCGCCACCGCTGGATTCGCCTCGAAATTCTGGTCAGGACGCACCCTGTCAGGCGATCGCAGACATGGATCAAGGGGGCGTGGGTTAGCGACGGGTCCCGTTTCCATGGGAAGTCGCGGATCTCGGCCGCCGAGCGAGGCGGCACCCGCCGCATTTTGGGAAGGGCCCACGCGCCAAATCCATGGATCGCTAATCCATGTTTGCGCGACCCCCGAACCCTGGCAGAGGTCCCGGGGAGTAGCGGCATCGGTAACCTGGGTCGGAGCAGATGGAGTCGGAGGGTCGCGCCACAGCGCCGCTGCACCTGCGATGCGGCTCGATCTGGAGCTCGAGTTTCTCCACACCGACGCTACCGACGCATCGGTGATGCATCGACGATGCAACGATACACGTTGTTCACTTCTAATTCTTCGAAGGTTCTTTGATTTGTTGGGAGGCCAGGATCCTTTCATTTCTAGTTGCTCTATCCCGGGCTTCTTCCTGGCCGCTATAGGGGGCCAGGAACGATTAGAAACGAACACAATTAGAGATGAGCACGATTGGACATGAATGACGTGCATCCTCCGACCGCGTCGACCCCGACCACATCTGGGAGGCCTCTACAGTCAAGACGCTGAAATAAGGAACCGTTTGGGTTCGGAAGGGGCTCGATGTTCCTTGGGTTCCTCCAGTGTTGTTCCTCTTGCCCTCCTGGGGCACGGAGGCGCTCACAGGGCCAAGAAGGGGCTTCGTTCCTCATTTAGCGTTCCTTCTTTCAGCGGCCCGACTGTCGCCGCCTCCAGGCTCCAACGGGGGCCCGCATCAGCCTGACCAATTGCCAGGGAGGTGTGCTGGTGCCTCCTCGGTGGCACCTGGAGGTAGTGGCTCTGTTGATGACCCAGCGTCGGCTGGGCCACTGGTGGCGCCGACGGAACCCAGATGCCTCCGGGGCCCCAGCGGCTCGCCCGTGGTCTTGGCATCGCTCGGACGTGTGCATTTTTCCTTGGGCGAGGATCATCGAGGAGCATCCTTGATCATCTGGCGAAAAACCACGCACGAAGCTGAAAAAAGCACAGGGAGTGGACGTCCGAGCGATGGCCCGTGGTGGCGTTGTCCAGGGCTTCGTTCCGCGGCCCGACTGCAGTGGCAAGGCCTGTGGTGGCCCAGCGCCCTGCTCCGGGCGCGCAGGACGGGCGCGGGCGAGGTTCTTCGGGGGCGGCAAAGAGGGGGCTGATGACTAGGGAGGGGGGATATCATGGCGGGGGCCATGATATTTCCCCAGATTTCATGGCGCCTCTTCTTATTTCATGATGTCCCTGGCCCCCCCGCTGGGCCGCGCACATGCCGCCGGTCGTGATTTGCACCCCCCCCCCTCTCGGACACCCCCCTCTTGGCCGCTCCCGAGTTCTGGGCTCGCGGAGGGCTTTTTGTTTTGGCAGTTCTCCGCCTGGGCGGAGCCAGTCTTCGGGCTCCCCTGGGACCGTCTTCAAAATCAGGAGGGGGAAACACACAGGCACAATGAACCGTCGATTCTCAGGGAAGTCTGGAAAACACATGGGAAGTGGGGGGAAGACAAAATGCCCAGAACATCTGGGAGAAGGTGGGGAATTATCTTATTTGTGTGGATTTATTTGTGTGCCTCAGGGCCCCTTCAACGAGGAGAAGGATGAGGAGGAGGAGCAGGAAGAACAACAGGAGCACAAGGAGAAGGAGGAGGAAGAGGAGGAGGATGAGGTGGCGTTGGAGCAGGAGGAGAAGCAGGAGGAGGAGGATGAGGAGGAGGAGAAGGAGGAGGAGGAGGAGGAGGAGGAGGAGGAGGAGGAGGATGTGCAGGAGGAGCGGGAGGAGGATTTCTTTTTTTGAGGAAGAGGCGTAGTAGGAGAGGAGGCGGAGGAGGACGAGGAGGACGAGGAGGAGGTGGAGACGATGATGATGATGATGATGATGATGATGATGATGAGGAGGAGGAGGAGGAGGAGGAGGAGAAGAAAGAAGTAGGAGCAGGAGGAGAGGAGGAGGAGATGAGGAGCAGGACGAAGAGGGGGAGGAGGAGAGGAGGAGGAGGAGGAGGAGGAGGAGGAGGAGGAGGAGGAGGAGGGGGAGGAGGAGCGGGAGAGCAAGGGCAAGAGCAAGTTAGTTCACTAAGTGAAAAAGGAAAACCGCGTTACACCAGGGAGGGGGACTTCCCAACGGGCCCCTGTTGGGCCTCCCTCTCGGCTTTGCTGAGGGCCATGGGTTGTAGCCCTAGACGTATGCGCCTTAAATATTCGGCTCCCGTAGGTGTGGCTTTCAAATCGCAGTTCTTGTGTACTTGGAAGCACGCTTGCTGGCATAACTGCCGCAAGTTCCACAGCAGGAGGAGGAACAGTCGGAGGAGCAGGAGGAGGATGAGCAGGAGGAGGAGGAGGAGGAGGAGGAGGAGGAGGAGCCGGAGGAACCGGAGGAGCTGGAGGGGAGGAGGAGGAGGAGGAGGAGGAGGAGGAGGAGGAGGAGGAGGAGGAGGAGGAGAGGAGAGGAGGAGGCGGAGGCGGAGGCGGAGGAGGAGGAGGAGGAGGAGGAGCAAGAGGAGAAGGAGGAGCAAGAGGAGGACGAGACTGAGGAGGACGAGGAGGAGGAGGAGGAGCAGGAGGAGAAGCATGAGGAGGAGGAGGAAGAAGAGCAGGAGGAGTAGGAGGAGAGGGAGGATGAGGAGGGTGAGGAACAGTAGGAGGAGGAGGCGGAGGAGGAGGAGGATGATGTGGAGGATGAGGAGAAGGAGGAGGAGGAGGAGGAGGAGGAGGAGAAGGAGGAGGTTGACGAGGAAGAGAAACTCGAGGACGAGCGGAGGACGGGATTGAGGAAGACAGAGAGGGCGAGAAGGGCCGCGGCGCCCCAGGCGCTCGTGCGCGACGTCGTCCGTGAGGGCGGACCGTTCCGCCCACGGGCTGGCCAGCAGCTGGGCACCTCGACGTTCCAGAGCCCAGTGGTGAGCAGCGGGGTGGTAGGCCCAGGGTGGAAGACGTTTCGGCCTTCGAGGTGCGAGGTGTTCGGAGGGTGGGGGAGAACGGGTAAGAGGAGGAGAAGGAGGAGGAGGAGGAGGAGGTGCAGGAGGAGGAGGAGGAGGAGGAGGAGGAGGAGGAGGAGGAGGAGGAGCAGGACCAGGAGCCGGAGAGGGCGAGGGGGCGGGGAAAGGCAAGAGGAGGAGGAGGAGGAGGAGAGGAGGAGGAGGAGGAGGAGGAGGAGGAGGAGGAGGGTTGTTAGCGACGGAGCGCACACATCGGGGGTAACGCCAGTTGGCTTCGCGTAAGGGTGGCCCTTCGCCGGATTGACCTTCGGTCAGGGTTCACGGAGGCCCCCCACCGCATTGGCCTGCGCGTCTGGATGTGGCCAACCCGCGGCCCACTGAGGCCGCGCACCAGAGGTCGAGTCAGGGGGGGGATCAGGTGTGCGCGTCGCCAAGGAACGGGAGCAGGAGGCTTCAGACTCTGGAGGATCCCTCTCGGGCTGTCGGGGCTCCGCTTGCCGATGCGCTCTCGGGCCTCCCCGGCAGTCGCCGAGCCCGGGGCTGCGCTCCAGCAGCCTGCGCTCGCCGGAGAGCGGGAGCGGGAGCGGCGCCGTGGCCCGAGAGCCAGGGGACACCGCTCGGGGTGCAGGGGCCCAGGGCTCGGGGAGGACGCATCGGCCCATGCATGGCCGATGTGGGGCCCGATAGCAAGGGCGCCGTCGAGGGCGCGAAGTTGTTCGTGCTTCGCGGTTCGGCTCCGATCTCTCATCCTCCTCTTCTCCCCTGGGAGGCGGCGCGAGAGCGCGACGTTACTCGCACTTCGCGCTTCGCGCAGCGCGAAGCGCGAAGGTGGGAGCCCTTGGATAGCACACCCCGCCTGGGAGCGCGCGGAGTCGCTGTCTGGGGGCCCATCGCCCATTCATCGGCGATGTGCAGTCGACCCGCACAGCAGGGATGAGCAGCTTTCCAAGGTTGCCCACTGCATCCTTCCCCCCTTCCCCTTCGGCCCCTCCTCGGCCGCCTTCGCTGGCCGCGCCCCGCTCGCACAGTGTCGGCATGGCTTTCCAGGGCCCTTGCATCCTTGCCCTTGTCATCGTTCGGACGTGTGCATGTTTTCTAGTCGAGGACCCTCGAGGAGCATCTCGGATCATCTTGCGCAACAGAAAACAGGCACGCACGGAACCGAAACGTGCACGGGGAATGGGCGTCGGAGCGATGGCGAGTACCGCGCATCCTTATTATATGGGTTGAACCGATTCAGATCGACGTTCCCCCTCCCCAGCCATTCCCCCCCCTATGGTTAAGTCGGGCATGTCCCTCTACAGGAGGAATGCCCAAGAATGGTAGAAGAATAGCCTGGTGACGATTTTTCGTGCCACCCTTTTTACTATTTTTGCTTTGCTTGGGCCATCTTTGGTATTGCTCCAGAGACCGCCAGTAGGAGGACGTGCCCGACCTGACCTTGCTGTTGACCGTCAGCAGGGGTGGCACAAGGGAGCGGCCTTCCCAGACTCCCTCGCGTCGTCCACAGTAAACAAGTCACGACGGGCAGCGGTTGGACGTGCCTCGGCCTCCAAGGCCCTCACCGGGCCTCAGTCGGCGGCAAGCGATGAGGGGGAAGTGAGGGTGGAGAGGGCCTCCTCGGGTCGGTGTCGCGTCGGCGGCCAGCGAGGAGGGGCAGTTTCGGGCTTGGGGTTCGAGGTTCGAGGTCTTATAGGACGCTTTTTCGTCGGCTCTCGGCGGTGTTCTAGCCTCGGGGTGCTTGCCAAGAGCTGCGCCTCGCCGAGGGCGTTCCGGGGATGCCCGGATCGTCCCGAACGCCCGCCGGAGACCCGCGTTACGACACAAAGCCTATTCGGCGACGCGCTCGGGGGGGGGGAAGTGAGAAGGAGAAGGCCTCCTCAGAGGGTGGCGGGTCTCTGTCAGAAGCCCTCGCGCCTTCTGAGAAGTGTTCTGCGTCTTCGGGGGAGGCCTGCATCCCCCACGAAATCAGACGCAAGTTCCTCCCGCGACGTGGCGGCGCCCCAGGACCGCAACATGTCCATGTTCGCCGCGAAATTGGCGACTGCAAACATAAAACTCGGACCCCGTGGGCCGCGTTTCGCGCGTCGACCTCCATTGAAAACCTGCGTCTGATTTCGAGGGGGGGATGCAGAACACTTCTCAGAGGGCTGGGGGCCGTCCGAGCCTTCTGCGAAGGCCTTCTCCTTATCGCTTCCCCCCCCCGTCTCGCCGCCGACCCAGGCGCTGTCAGGGAACGACCTGGCATGAGCCGTCGGATCGGTCCCGAGGAAGGGGCCCGGACCTGGGGAGGGGCACCCTGCGAACAAGCCCACGGCGCCGGGGGGGGTCCGGGTCCGAGAAGGCGGGGGGCCTCTCGAGCATCGCGGGGGGCTCGGGCCTGAAGAAGACAGAACGCCACAAAGTTCAAGTTTTGTGCGCTCCGCGCAGATTTCTCGGATCCGCGCTGGGCCCCCTCTGGCGTCGCCTCCGGCGCCGCCCCTGGCGCCAGATCCAAGAAGAAATCCGCGCGGAGCGCCAAAACAGTTTACAGTCGACCCGCATAGTAAGGATGGGCAACCTTCCCAAGGGTACCCTTGCATCCTTGCCTCCTCGGTCCGTCCTTGGCCATTTTCGTGGACCGCGCCCCGCTCGGAAAATTTCGAAATGAGTTCCCAAGGCCCTTGCACCCTTACCGCGCATCCTTGCTTGACAGGTTGACTGTACGGGAACGATGGATACAAAGTCCAGCAGCAGTTCTTGTTCCTTCTGGGCAGGGTTCGCTCTCGGCGTCGCCGCGGTCGTTGTCCGTTCGAGACCGCAGCGGTCTTCTTGTCGGTTTTGGGCCACATCCGTTGTTGGGCATCGTGTATACAGGTGGACCGAGGCATTCGGAGGTTGATATACCTCCTATCCTGACACGTCGATCAGTGAGTTGGCCGTTTTCGGTTCGCGAGAGGGCGTCACGGCCGTTCTTTTTGCGGGTCCAGGTCCGTCGGTTTCGGTCCTGGGCCGTTTTCACTAAAGGGCGGTTCACTGAAGGGAGGCTTGTCCACCGCCGAGGTTTGAGATCGAATTCGGTTCGGGGAGGATGCCTTCGTGCTCTTCGTGTGTCTCGGATGTTCGTGTGCACCCCCAGGGGGGGGGTATATCCTTGGTTGTGCTGTGTATGTTGGCCTGCGGAGGGTCTATCATGTTCCAGGAGGAGGTTCCTCTGGCCGAGGTGCGACCGGCCTTTTCCCCGTGCCCATCTCGGGCGTCCGAGTGAGAAGGCCCCTGGCTTTCACGGGCCCCCTGCGCCCCTCGCACCACCCCCCTCGCGCGCGCCGCCGAGGTGACCTTCGCCTACGAGCGCGGCTGGCGCCAGTCGTTCGCGAGCTCGGGCTTCCCTGGCGTCGAGGAGGGGCCCAGGGGCCTCCCCATGAGATCTTGGGCGTCACAGTCAAAGTTTCAGCCTCCAGCACTTCAGTTCCTTTGGTTTGTTTGTTTTTTTCCCGGAAAGGGCTTTGGCCCAGGGTTCTCTTTTACTAGGTAAACCTGTCCCCCGGTGCCTGCTTGAAGGAGGCCGGCGAATTGCCGGCGAATTTTTTCCCTGATAAAAAACGAGGTTGAAGGAGGCCGGCGAATTGCCGGCGAATTAAAATTTGAGGATGTCTCGAGCGAAACGCTTGTTTTTCAGAATTTGTCGAGGATGTCTCGAGCGAAACGATTGTTTTTCAGAATTTGTTTTTTCCACCCCCCAGCACGACACCCCAGCACGACCACACCCCAGCAGGACCCCAGCACGACCACACCCCAGCACGACCAGACCCCAGCACGACCCCACCCCAGCACGACCCCACCCCAGCACGACCATACCCAGCACGACCACACCCCAGCACGACCCGACCCCAGCACGACCCTACCCCAGCAAGACCACACCCCAGCACGACCACACCCCAGCACGACCTCACCACAGCACGACCACACCCCAGCACGACCACGCCAGCACGACCACGCCCCAGCACGACCACGCCCCAGCACGACCACCCCCCAGCACGACCACCCCCCCAGCACGACCACCCCCCAGCACGACCACGCCCCAGCACGACCACGCCCCAGCACGACCACCCCCCAGCACGACCACCCCCCTAGCACGACCACCCCCCAGCACGACCACCCCCAGCACGACCACACCCCAGCACGACCACACCCCAACACGACCAAACTCCAGCACGACCACACCCCAGCACGACCACACCCAGCACGACCACGCCCCAGCACGACCACGCCCCAGCACGACCACGCCCCAACACGACCACCACCCAGCACGACCACCCCCCCAGCACGACCACCCCCCAGCACGACCACCCCCCAGCACGACCACACCCCAGCACGACCACTCCCCAGCACGGCCACACCCCAGCACGACCACACCCCAGCACGACCACGCCCAGTCGCACCCCCGTGGAATGTTTCGTGGCGTGTCTGGTTGAGTGGTTGCCTGTTCGTGGGGTGTCTCGTGGAATGTTTC
>CAUYUJ010014352.1:301216-355117 GCA_963575745.1 Prorocentrum cordatum | reverse complement strand
GCGCTGATACGGCGCGGGGGAGGGGGCGGAACGGGGGGGGGTGCGGTGCCGAAATAAAGTGGTCGGGGCGGAGGGGGCACTGGGCGGGCGCTGGAGCCGCGGGGGGGCGCTGAGACGGCGCGGGGGAGGGGGCGGAGCGGGGAGGGGGGGTGCGGTGCCGAAATAAAGTGGTCGGGGCGGAGGGGGCACTGGGCGGGCGCTGGAGCCGCGCGGGGGCGCTGAGACGGCGCGGGGGAGGGGGCGGAGCGGGGAGGGGGGATGCGGTGCCTAAATGGAGTGGTCGGGGCGGAGGAGGCACTGTGCGGGCGCTGGAGCCGCGGGGGGGCGCTGAGACGGCGCGGGGGAGGGGGCGGAGCGGGGGGGGGTGCGGTGCCGAAATAAAGTGGTCGAGGCGGAGGGGGCACTGGGCGGGCGCTGGAGCCGCGGGGGGGCGCTGGGACGGCGCGGGGGAGGAGGCGGAGCGGGGGGGGGTGCGGTGCCGAAATAAAGTGGTCGGGGCGGAGGGGGCACTGGGCGGGCGCTGGAGCCGCGGGAGGGCGTTGAGACGGAGGGGGCGCATGATGATGATGTGGATGATGATGATGATGATGATGATGTTGGTGTTTATGGGGAGGATGATGTGGTGATGATGATGATGATGATGTGATGTTTTGATGTTTGATGTTGATGAGATGTTGATGGTGGGGGGTGGGGGGGGCGGGTGCGAAATAAAGTGGTCGGAGCTCTAGACACCCTGTGCAAGAGAATAAGCTAAGCTAAGATGAGATAAGCAACGCTAAGCTAAGGGAACGTCACTGGGGGAACCGCGGAGCGGATGCTGGGGGAACCGCCCGGGGCGAGTTGCATTGCCCGGCCCTTTAAGCATACCGAGTAAGAACCCTTCTAGGCAGAGCCTAGGTATGGAAAAAAGTCAAGAATTCGTATGGGCAGGATGTCTCTAGTAGCTGTGGCTATGCTTGAACATGTTTTGACTATCTATTTGTTCTGCCAAAATCTGCCTGTAGGAGGATATGTCCGACCTAACGTCAATGAAGATGCTTCCTTTTCCAACTGCAGCTTTCTCGGGCTGGCCAGGAGGAGTTCAAGCTGGCGCAGACCTTCCTGGCCGAGACGTCCGAGGCGGGGCAGGGCGTCCTCCTGGACGCCTCCTGCGGCTCGGGGCTCTTCTCGAGGCGCTCCTCTTCTTCCTCCTCCTTTCTCCCCCCCCCCTTCTCCCCTTTCCTCCTCCTTGCTGCCTCCTCTGCCTCCTCATCCCTCGTCCCTCCTCCTCCTCCTCCCTCCTCCCTCCTGCTCTGCTTCCGCAAGAAAGAGGGGGAGGATAAGGAGGTGGAGGAGGAGGAGGAGGAGGAGGAGGAGGAAGAGGGGGAGGAGAACGAGAGGAACCCCAGAGGGTTGCTTTGCCTTGCCTTCTCCTGCTCCTTCCTCCTTCCCTCCCTCCCTCCCTCCTGTCCTCTCCCTCCCGCCCAGACGTTGTCCTCCTCCGCCTCCTCCTCTCCTGCTCTCTCTCCTCCTCCTTCATCCTCCTCCTCCTGCTCCTCCCTCTCCCCTCCCCCTTCCCCCCCCCTCCCCCCCCCTTCCTCCTTCCTTCTTCATTCCACCCTGCCTCTTTTCCTCCTCCTCCTCCTCCTCCTCCTCTTCCTCTCCCTCTCGCACCCCTTCCTCCTCATCACCCTCCGACCCTCCGTTCCCTCCCCTCCCTCCATTTACTCTTTGCGCTCCTAGCCTCCATCCAGCCCTTTTGCTCCTCTTCTCCGCCTCCCCATCTTTTCTCAAGGAGTGGCGAGGCGTTTGCCCATAAGCACACCAAGACATGTTCTAAGAACCGTTGTGCTATGCACAACATGATTTCATAACATTTCTGGCAGGGGGCGTTTCGTTTTAGCACATCTGCTTCATGTTATAAGAGCAGTGCTCCTGTTGTCATACGAGCATTCTCTTGTTCCGAGAACACTCCGTGGTAGGCCCTTCGGAGTGCCGACGGTCGGTCCATGCTCAATATCCCTTGCCCCGCCCGTCTTCGAGGCGCTTCGCCTCCTCCGGCGCCTACGGCTCCGTGGTGGCGCTGGACTTCAGCGCGTCGATGCTGCGCCAGGTCCCCGGCCGGGTGGCCCCGCTTCCCCTTGGCGCCCGTGCCACGATTCGGGGCTCCTCCGCCGTGGGCCAGAACTCAGCCTCGTCGGCTGCGTGTGAGCGTCCTGCTGCCCGGGCCCGCTCGACGCGGAACTCCTCCACGTCTGAGTGCTCTTCCCTCCCCCCTCCCTCCGCGCGGCCGCCCCTGTCCCTGTCCCTCTCTGGCCTGCCGGCCACTTGGCCGTTCGGTTGCCCCGAATTGCCACACGCTGGAGCGGACCGCCTCTGCTGCGGGCAATAGTTCTATCCAGATCCAGGGCGCCTTGGACTTTCGTGGAAGGGGCGCCGCAGGGCCGAGGCGCACTGGATATGGATACAAGTCGAGGATATGGATACAAGTCGGGCCTCCAGTAGGGGCCTGATTTTTATCCATATCCAGTGCTCCTTGGCTTTCTGGAGAAGGGAGCCCGAACCCCCAGCTGCAGTGGACGAGGACACAAGTTTTGCCCGCATCTGCCCCGTCGCCGACGGAAGAAGTGAGAGTCCTGCGTGGAGGAAACGGGTCCTGGGGGAAGCGGGCCCCGGGATTCCTCGCCGGTTTTTCGGGCTCACGGGGCCTTCCAGGGGCCTCTCGGGCCAGACGAAAGGGGGGGATTGAGAAAGGGGGGGTTACGAAATTTGCTGCATGAAGCTGGTTTCGGCCCCACCGAGGGGCCCATTCCTCGATACGTAGCCACCTCCGGCGCTGGGAGGCGCCGTGAAAAGCAGCTACGTGAGCTGATTCTCAACCCCCCCCTTTGCTATCCCCCCCTTTCGCCCGGCCCGAGCCTCGGGAGCCGCAGACACCGGCTCGGGGCGAAGACCCGGGCCTGGGGGACGGCCCCACCCGGAGGTCTGGGATGAAGTCGGGCCTGTCCTTCTTCAGGAGGAAGATTCAAAAATAATCAAGAACTAGTCGGGGGAGTATTTGGGGGGTATCTTAGACCATTTTGGGAGTATTTTTGGGGGTATTTTTGTTTTTCGTCCGAATCCCCCTGTAAGGGGACAGGCCCGACTGAAGTCTAGGATCCGTTGCCTTCCTGCCAAAGGAGTGTGACCCTTCGCCGAAGCGGGCTCTGGTGCGGGCCCGCAGGTGTCCTCAGGGGGGCAACTGCAGCCCCAAGGGGGGGGGAAGGGACAGGCTCGGGGTGGACGCATCGGCCCCCAATGTTGAAACCGGCACTCTGCACTATTTCTTTGGGGAAGTTGTGAGAAGCAGCACAAGGACTGTAAACGCTCGGAAACGTTCGCGACTGGAAGCTTCAGGCACGAATCGCGAGATATGGGAGTGAAGGGGCGCCGAAGGCAGGATCAGGAAGGCAAAGTCGCGCGGAAGAGCGAGATCGAGCTCGCCCGTTCGTCGCCGACAAGGGCCAGCTGGCCCACTCCGCCCAGGAGTTGGCGGTGACGCCCTCGGGGTCTCACCCTTCGCACCGTGGGCTTGCACTCCCGCCACCCGCCTGCTGCCGCGCACGCACTGCCAGAGGGCTCCTCCCCTTGGGACGTGGACCCCAGACGGGGTAGGAAGCCCTGGTCTTCGGGGAGCTCACGTCGCGAGGAAGCTTGGCCCAAGTTCTGCAAAGGCCTCCATCCCGAGAGACTGGGGGTGACCGTGGGCTTGGACGGCACCGTCTGCCCGTGGGTCGTCGAGCGGCGGTGGGTGTAGACACAGACCCTCCCGCCCAGGGGCCACACCTGCGTGTCGCCGAGCCTCGCGGCCGCACCGCGCCCGCGGTGGGGCTTTTCCTTCAGGCGCGTGGCGTCTGGGCAACCTTTGGGCCGTCGGCGTGGGCGGAGCCCCCCCCCCCCCCCGGCGAGTGTCATGGGGCCTCGAGTGGAGGACCAGGGGGCCCGGCGACAGCGGCAGTCGGAGGGGCCCGCTGCGTACATCACGTCGTTTCGTCGGCCCAGGAGCCAAGGAGTTCGGCGAAGAGGCTTGCTGTATACAGACGCTCCAGCATTCCACAGCTCTTTGGCCGACCAGACGACGGGGTGTGTACGCGGGGCGCTCCAGAGAAGGGCCTCGCCTTCTAGGGTCGAAGAACTTGGCACCTCTTTCTCTGCAGAAGGCGGCGGAAGGGCGGAGGAAACCGGCTGAAGCAAAAGATGCGCCCCAAAGAGATGGCACCTGTTTTTGTTCATGGTTCCCAGAACCAGCCACATCGAGCCCCTTGCAAGCACGTCACAGGAGGCACATACATCAATTGATTTGGACCCCCGGACAGTGGCTGTGTGTATTGACCGGGAGGTGCAATCTGGGCGCCGCAGTCAATTCTACCTGCGCCGCGTGTTGCCGCCAGTTCCTTTGTTCGAACAGATCTCCCTGCCACCCACCCACAATTGTTTGGAACGACTGAACTGGTGACTCGGGCGAGTGTTGATGATGTTGATGATGACGATGATGATGTTGGTGATGATGATGATGATGACGACGCTGATGATAATGGCGCTGATGACGATGGTCGCGAGTACGGCGATGATGGTCACTTACGGTGTTGAGGTTGTCAACGACAATGGTGATTGTGATAATGAAGATGAATGTAATGACGGTTGCAGTGATGGTGCTGGCGATGTTGTTGGCAACAGTGTCGATGAAGAGAAAGAGGAATCGCGCGCGAGCGGATACACATACACACACATATATTAATCTGGTGTAGATATATTATATATATATATATTATATATTTATATATTGCATTTGTCGGTTGATTTAGTAATGTAATATTGTCATAATGTTATGGGTGAATACATTATGTTCCAAAAGTGCTTGAAGGAATGCTTTAACAAATAAAAATAAGGATCGAACACCAATCGTGTCGAAAGGATCTCGACGTGCGTGCTCTGAGGCGCGCGCGCGTGCAGTCCGAATTGTTCTATTTGACTAAGCTGGCGGATACACGATGGTGAATATGTTCGGCATGCGCGCGCGTGCTGCCCGCATGGCCTCATTCCACAGGACGGCCACACTGCTTTCTTCTGACTTCAGCGACTGCGCGCTCAGAGATGTGGCAAGGTTTGGTTGAACGAGCAATGTTTTTTTAGCTGTCGGAGAGGTATACCCTTAAATCGGGCCTGCCCCTCTACAGGAGGGATATTCAAAACTCGTCAAAAATAGTCTAAGGACTATTGCTCATTATCTTTTATTTTTGTTGGTTTTCAGTATTTTCTGACTATTTGTTTGACTATGTTGTTTGACTATTTTATTTTGTGACTATTTGTTTGACTACTTTGGAGTATGTTTTGACTAGTTTTCATTGTTCCTCCAAAATCCCCCTGTATGGGGGACAGGCCCGGCTTGAGTAGACCCCGAAGCAGTTCCACTGCCAGTGGCGTTTTTGACTTGGGTCGGCTTGCGCGCGCGGTGGCGTGCGCATGCGGCCTCTGACAAAGCACGCTTGTCAGGAGGGGGAAAACACACACAAACACAATTCATCGTCGATTCCCCAGAAAATATGGGAAAATATGGGAAGTGGGGGGGAAGACAAAAACCCAGAACATATGGGAAAATATGGGGAATATTTTTATTTGTGTGTATTTATTTGTGTGTCCCAGGGCCCCTTCAACTTGATTGATCAGCGCGTGAGCACCGCTCTGTACTGTTTGGCTGGGGCGATGAGGTACCGATAGCGCGTCGGCTAACGCAGGATTGCTCAACCTCTTAAACGAATGGCCGCGCAGCCATGAAGATACAGTGCGCGGGGGCGAGGAGCCTTGCCTCGGGGAGTGGGCAACTTGCAGTTCGTGCCAGGCATAGACATCCACGCAGCGTAGAATCCGTGAGGTCAATCTATGCGCAGCAGTCAGATTTTAGGAGCCCGGTACCTCCAGTTCCAGTGCTCGAGCAACAATGTTTCACCCACCCGCATGCGCTTGCCAACATCCGTCTGGCGCAGATCCTTATCATCATGCAGATCCATTGCCCGAGCAGGCGAATGGTGATGGCGACGACGACGACGGCGATGACAATGATGATGATGATGATGATGATGATGATGATGATGATGATGATGATGATGATGATGATGATGATGATGATGATGATGATGATGATCAATGATGATGATCAATGGTGATGGCGATGATGACGAGGGCGACGACAACGACGATGACGAGTTTAGTTGGACCGTATGGTGATGGGAATCGGCTCTATTGGTTGGACTCGATGGTATATGAGGTGGGGCCCTAAAGCTAACAACAGTTGACATCATAATTTGGCATGCCCGCACGTCCCCGCGATAAAGCTGAACTCCCGATGTGGTTTCCTACGAAGCTCAAGCTCGGCGAATAACGCTGTCTTATCGCAACATGCCTTCGCGTATACATTCTGAATGCAGTCAGCCCTCCTACGGCAGCTGCAACACCTCGCACAACGATCAAGATACATGGCGCTTCGCGTCTCCCCACCAGCCCAGTCTCGAAAGATGGCCTGGCAAGTTGCCTTGATCAGGGGAGTTCAGCAACATGCGTCGAGAGGTCGACCATGGCAAGCTTTCTCGGATCTTTCGTCTCTTGGATGCGTTTTGGAGCTCCCTGTCGGATTGTTTTGAACGGCTTCGGGAATCTCTTGGGGCCCTCTTAAACCCATCTTGGGGCCTTCTTGTGGCTCTCTTGGGGCCCGTCTTGGGGGCCATCTTGGAGGCCATCGGTTCAAAGAAGGACGCCCTCCCCCCCTCCCAGTCGGGGTCCGAAAACTCGCCTCTCTGGGCGCTTGGGGCCGTCTTGAAGCCCTAATGGGCCCCTCTCGGGGCTCTGCTGAGCTATCTTGGAGCCGTCTTGAGGCCTCACGCTGTCCTGGGAAGCAGAGTGGCGAAAAGGCACGCATCATGAGTTTCTTGTAGTTGTGTGGCAGATGCTCGTCACCCCGGGCCACGCCCACTCCAGCCGCCTGAGGCCCCGCCCGCCTGTGCCCTGTCTCCCCAATTAGAGCTGTGCGTAGCCCGCCTAGCTTTTAGCGGGAGAGGTTCCCTCTCGCCCCGCCGACCAAAAAAAAAGTGGCAGATGCTGGTCTCTCGAGGGCGTGCGCGGGAGGCCTTCCGGCGGCAGAGACAACGTCACATACAAGCTGCAACGGCATCATCAATTGACGTAGGTCGTCCCCGGTTGAGAAGGTCAGTGTCAGTCTTGGGCTTCGGTGACCCACCCGGATGGTACGATACATCCTCCAGTGAACCGTTGCCGAGAGTTTCCTGACGTATCCCTATCCGAATGTGTTCTCAGCTTGCCTTCGTGCCACTGGCACTGAGCCACGCGACCACGGCGCCGTGGGATGGTTTTGCTTATCCTCTGGCGCGTAGCTGTTGGTGCCCGGGTCGCCCCCCTTTGGGCACCAGTGCGTAGAGGGGGTGCTTGGACCCCCCTTTCCCACATGCTGGTGCTCGCGGGCATGCGGGACGTGATCGCAGCGCAACCCCACCCCGACGTGCCCCACCCCGCCCAAGAGCTACCGTTACCCGCCACCCCTTCCCCCCGGGTAGCGACCACTACCAGACAGAACCACCAAAACGACGTCAGATCCGTAGCCCCGATCTGGTCAATTCTCGTTGAATTCCGCTTCAGATGCTTCAGCCAGATTGAATACTGGGCTCGATCTGGGCGAATCCGGTTCAGTAGCGCCCGAGTCGAAGATGATAGTCCGTAGTCGTTCCCCTTTAGTCGTTCCGGCGAAGACCCCCCACGAGTTGCATCCCACGAGTTGCCTCCTGGGTAACGGCCGTTACCGGAAAATGGCAAACAGTTGCGACCCGTTGCGAACCCTACCCCTGCGGGTTTCATCGACGGTGGGGTATCGGACATTCCCTCGGGGGTCCCCTTGTGGTGCAGGCACCCTTCAAGCTCTCGACCCCGGCCAGTTCTTCAGAAATCTTTCCCGCAGGGGTATGTTTCCCATGTGGCTACCCAAATAACATCGGCGTCACCCCAACAGACTTCTGCTATGCGTCGCCCCCCCCCCAGGGGCGACGCGCGCACCGAAAAATCTTACAGTGTGCGCGTCGTGGCGGGTGTTTTATTTCCAACCCGCTCGGAAGACGATGTACTACAAGATGGGTGTAGTTTTTTTGTTCGGGTCGGACGCGTGCGCTTCCAAGGAGGACACATCGTACTCGTATGTCTCTGTGCGTCCCAGTATGGCTCCCGTGTGAGGCGTTCCCCTTCGAGGGTCGACGGAGGTGTCAGCTCTTCCGCCGCGGAGCGCGGCGGCAGGGCGGCGGAATGTCGGCGAAGGTCAAGCGGGGCCGCCTCCGCCGGCGGAAGCTCGGCGCCAGGCGGCGCAAGGAAACATGCGCCCCCAAGAGATGCAAAACGTTTTTTGGGGCTCAGGGTCTCCGAAATCGCTTACGGTAGGTTTGCGTCGTGTCGACCAGCGGCGACCCCAGCGTGGGCGTTCAAGGTTGAACGCCGCTGGCGACCCAGAATCGATCGACGTTGAACGATCGGACGTTGCGGCAGCGGCCGATCGTTCAAGGTTGAACGATCCCTGCGGTGTCAAAAACCAACGCTGGAGTCGGCACGACACGAACCTGCCGTATGCGTTTGCCCAGATCACACGCCCTCCAGGTCGACTCCTTCGCCAAGAAGGAGCTCGGCCGCGACTACGCGGCGCCGCCCGAGCTCGGCGGCCGGGCCCTCTCTCTCGTGCGCGCGGACATCGGGCGCTTGCCCTTCCCCTCCGACGCCCTGGACGGCGTCCACGCGAGCGCGGCCATCCACTGCTGGCCGGCGCCCGCGAACGCCGTGGCGGAGCTCGGGGGCACCAGCTCTCGGGCCCGAAGAAGACAGCACGCCACAAAGACAAAGCTGTGTGCGCTCCGCGCGGATTTCTCGGATCCGCGCTGAGGTCCCCCTCGGCGTCGCCTCCGGCGCCGCCCTTGGCGCCAGAGCCAAGAAGAAATCCGCGCGGAGCGCCAAAACAGTTTACAGTCGACCCGCAGAGGAAGGATAGGCATCCCTCCCAAGGGTACTCTTGCATCCTTGCTTCCTGGGTCCATCCTTGGCCACTTTCGCTGGCCGCGCCCCGCTCGAAGAGCTTTCAATTGGGCGTCCAGGGGCCTTGCATCCTTATCGCGCATCCTTACTCTGCGGGTTGACTGTATGTGTATGTGTCGTTTTGTTCTTCTTCCACGGGCGCCTTCTTCCGGGGTGCTCGGCGGTTGTGTCCAGTCTCGGGAGGCGGTTGTGTCGTTTTGTGTCGTTTTGTGTCGGGAGGCGGTTGCTCCGGGATGCTCGGCGGTTGTGTCGGTTTTTTCTTCTTCCACGGGCGCCTTCTTCCGGGGTGCTCGGCGGTTGTGTCCAGCCTCGGGAGGCTCTGCGGCAGCTGCGCCTCGCCGCTGGAGCCTGTCGGGGGGAGCCTGTCGGGGGGCGGGCAACGGTCGAGGGGGGGGGCTGGTCCAGGGGTGGGCAGAGGAGGAGGAGGAGGAGGCAAGGAGGAGGAGGAGGACTGACTGACTGACGAGGCGTGCGGAGACCAGGTCTAGCCTGGGCGCAGGAACAAAAGCAGACATGCGGGGAGCAACGGTGCGAGGGTCACTAACGAGGCGTGCGGAGACCAGGTCTAGCCTGGGCGCAAAAACAAAAGCAGACATGCGGGGAGCAACGGTGCGAGGGTCACTAACGGCGCAACGCCGGGCAGTCCCCACTCGCACCGCGCCCCCCGCAAAATCAGACATGCGGGAACTTACCTCCGCTCTTGGGGGGCAATCCCCTGGACAGCCGTGACAGAACCTCTTTCCCTGCTTTGGAGGGGGGGCTGTCCGTCTTGCAGGGCTTCGACAAACTCTGCGCATTCACCGTCGCATGAGCGCCGCAATGCAAACAGTAAAGAACTCCTCTCAAAACTTGCAATCGATGACTCCTGGCACACCTGGGGTACAAAGGGTGGGCCAGAGGGTCGGAGGAGAGGTGGGAAGGCCCCGCACACGGGCCAGGGAAAAAGTCTTGGACCTTCCCCCTCAACAAGAACTTACGCGAGCAAATCTGACACTGGAGGCAAGACCCTCGGCGCGTCGGCTCGTGGCCCGCCGCCCTCAGACGGCCTTTGCGCACCAGAAAGGACGGCAAGGGTGCAGGCCTTGGGGGGGGGCGTCCGAGCCTGTCCGAGACACGCCGAGGGTTCTCCGAAACAACCTCCTTATGGACCGCCAGCAGGCGGTCCAGAGTGTGACTAGTGATACGATCAACGAATCTAGTAGTTTCAACCTGCTCATCAGTGGGGGCAGCCCTTTGGGCCGCCCAGCCCGCGAAGAAATCAGCACAAAAGTTCAAAAAATACTCAACCTCGCCGATAGAATAGTGGGCCCTCTGTTGGGCCGAGGCGTGGCTCTTGGTCCAGATGACCTCGACCTGACCAGGGCCCCGATCGTCGATCGCATTCCAGATCAGAGCCCAGAGATCGAGCATCGAGCTGTTCGCCATCACCTGAGCCCGTGGCTGCCTGACCCCTTTGACCAGGGGCAAGTAATCAGAATAACAGACAATATCACCACTCGTTCGCAGAAGGACAGTCAGGAAGGCATACAACTCAGACCTCGGACTGGATTGTTCAGGAGTAGGTAAGGTACCACAGAGGACCGTAGATAACTGCAAAGATAGCCCATCAGGATCACCCAAGCACACAATAGACCATGCACAACGTCGTAGTCTCTTATCCTTGGCGTATACACCTCCAGAGCCATCAAGGCCCCAAATACCACCAAGAACACGATGTTGGACTCGTAGGGGACCCCAAGCCCACAGGAGCTCCTTCGGGGACGGCAGGTGACCACAGGTAGCGTCCCAGCTAGGAAGCCCACGAGTGAAGAAGGCACTCTGAGGGTCAGCCCCAAGAGCCTCAGGAACCAAATATTCACTTGCAGCAACGGCAGGGTCAGGTAGATACGAATTGCACGGGCACTGCCAAGCCCGATGCAACGGAGTTTCTTTAGAGGAGGAGGGGGGAACAGCGGCCCTCAATCGCCCAGTCGTCGCCAATCGGCCAGTCGGGGCCTGCGCTCGCTTAACTTGCGGTCTCGCCATCGGGGGTTGGCCCAAAGGTGGGGGGGAACAGCGGCCCTCGGCCAGTCGGGGCTTGCGCTTCCTTCACTTGCGGTCCCGCTCTCGGGAGCCTATCCCGATTTGCCGGCAGCGCATCGCCGATCCCGAGCAAGTTCTTGCCACCCCGCCTCTGAACCAGCCCGTCGCCCCCCTTTTTCCTCCCCTCTCAGGAGATCGCGCGCGTCCTGAAGCCGGGCGGGGTGCTCGTGATGTCGACCTTCACTCCGAGGTCTCCGATGGCTGCTGCGGGCAGCGGCAGCGGGAACGCGCCGTACAGGTTCTGGTCCCGGGACGAGCTGCAGTCCCTCACGAGGCGTTGCGGCTTGGTGGACTTCGAGGCGATCGAGCGCCAGCCCGCCTTCATCATGGTGCGCGTGAGGAAGCCGCGGGCGGATTGACGAAGCCCTCGCCCCGTGAGACGGACGCGGCGCTGTTTTTCACAGGTATGTCGATTCGAATGCAGCTCTTTGGAGGTCACGGTTTAACCCTGCTCTATCCAGTTTAATCCCGCTTAATCCGCGGCCTAATCCGGCGTAGCAGCCCCCCAGTGGGGGCTAAATCTTCCGCAGTCCTTCCGACGAAGACCTCCCAGCGGTTGCTTCCTTCGGGGAGGGCGAAGACGAAGAGGGGCGTGATGACAAGGTGGGGTGGATATCATAGCGGGGGCCATAATATCTCCCCAGATCTCATGGAGCCTCTTCGTATTTCTATCTGTTCCTGGTCCCGCCCCTGGGCCGTGCACATGCCGCCGGCCATGATTTGCGCATCCCCCTCTTGGACGCCCCCCTCTGGGCCTCCCCCGATTTCTCTAGGGTCGAAGAGATACAGTCGATGAACCGAGGTGCGGTGGAGACAGCGTTGGGCTCAGGCGGGGCTATGGTTAAGTCGGGCCTCTCCCTCTGCAGGGGGAACATTCAAGAATAGAAAAGAAAATAGCCTGGGGACGATTTTTTAAAAATATTTGTTGACCATTTGGGAATATCCCAAAATAGTAAAACATAGTCAGGGAACGATTTGTTTTGGTATGTTTGACCATTTGGGGATATGTTGCTTGTTTTTCCCAACCATCCTGTGGTGTTGGGTCCTCGTTTTGAAGAGACGGTGCCCCGCGTCTCCTCCTCTCCTCCTCCTCCCCCTCCTCCCTCCTGCCGTCCGCATGCGTCCCGCACACCCATCTCGGCACACCCCTCACACGTTTCGTGGCCCCACAGGGAGCTCCACCGAAGGCCCCATGGCTGCCGTCCGCATGCGTCCCGCACACCCATTTCGGCACACCCCTCACACGTTTCGTGGCCCCACAGGGAGCTCCACCGAAGGCCCCAGTGCTGCCGTCCGCATGCGTCCCGCACACCCATTTCGGCACACCCCTCACACGTTTCGTGGCCCCATAGGGAGCTCCACCGAAGGCCCTGGCTGCCGTCCGCATGCGTCCCGCACACCCATTTCGGCACACCCCTCACACGTTTCGTGGCCCCACAGGGAGCTCCACCGAAGGCCCCAGTGCTGCCGTCCGCATGCGTCCCGCACACCCATTTCGGCACACCCCTCACACGTTTCGTGGCCCCATAGGGAGCTCCACCGAAGGCCCCATGGCTGCCGTCCGCATGCGTCCCGCACACCCATTTCGGCACACCCCTCACACGTTTCGTGGCCCCACAGGGAGCTCCACCGAAGGCCCCAGTGCTGCCGTCCGCATGCGTCCCGCACACCCATTTCGGCACACCCCTCACACGTTTCGTGGCCCCATAGGGAGCTCCACCGAAGGCCCCATGGCTGCCGTCCGCATGCGTCCCGCACACCCATTTCGGCACACCCCTCACACGTTTCGTGGCCCCACAGGGAGCTCCACCGAAGGCCCCAGTGCTGCCGTCCGCATGCGTCCCGCACACCCATTTCGGCACACCCCTCACACGTTTCGTGGCCCCACAGGGAGCTCCACCGAAGGCCCCATGGCTGCCGTCCGCATGCGTCCCGCACACCCATTTCGGCACACCCCTCACACGTTTCGTGGCCCCACAGGGAGCTCCACCGAAGGCCCCAGTGCTGCCGTCCGCATGCGTCCCGCACACCCATTTCGGCACACCCCTCACACGTTTCGTGGCCCCATAGGGAGCTCCACCGAAGGCCCCATGGCTGCCGTCCGCATGCGTCCCGCACACCCATTTCGGCACACCCCTCACACGTTTCGTGGTCCCCATAGGGAGCTCCACCGAAGGCCACCAGTTTCGCTGCCGTCCGCATGCGTCCCGCACACCCATTTCGGCACACCCCTCACACGTTCGTGGCCCCATAGGGAGCTCCACCGAAGGCCCCATGGCTGCCGTCCGCATGCGTCCCGCACACCCATTTCGGCACACCCCTCACACGTTTCGTGGCCCCACAGGGAGCTCCACCGAAGGCCCCAGTGTTGCCGTCCGCATGCGTCCCGCACACCAGGTGTGTGGCGTGCCGACATGGGCGTCGCGGCGCGCGGGCGCTGCCGTCGGGGTTCCCAGGGAAGCCCCCTGCAGAGGCGACGCTCAGAGTCACGAGTACCGAGAGTCACGCAGACCCAAACTGTTCACAGTCGTATACATACATTTACACTGGGCGTATCCATGCACGCATTCATGCGAATAGAATCAATCGCGCGCAGATTCATTCATAATCAGACTCGCTCGCGATCCGACTCGCACGCGCTCAAGCTTTCATATTCGGACCTATCGTCTTCGTTCGTGTTGTGTACACTGCCACGCATTTCGGCACACCCCTCATACGGCTCGTGGCCCCATAGGGAGCGCCACCGAAGAAGATATTCACAATTGCGGTACTCTCAACTGCATATGGTTGGGTCCTTCGCCAGGCTAATTTGATTTTGTTTGTTTCCTCTTTCGTCCAAAATCCCCCTGTAGGGGGACAGGCCCGACTTAAGGCTATGGTCTCAGGGCAGCTCCTCGGGCCTGGGCCACGGGGACCTGGGGGCGGCCGAGGCGCGCCGTGGCCAGATGAAGGCCCTTACTCGGCCTCGAGTGGGGCTCGAGCGACCGAGGGTTTGTTTTTTGTCAGGAGGAGAAAAAACACACAGACACAACTGATCGTCCACTCCCAGGAACATATGGGAAAATATGGGAAGTGGGGGGGGGGGAGACACACACCTGGAAACTGTGGGGGAATGTGGGGGGTCCTGTTAGTTGTGTGTATTTATTGGTGTGTCCCAGGGCTCCTTTCGTTTTTGGTCCTTTTCCATACGAAACTCTTCCCAGAGAACCAGCCCTGGGGGCTCGCGCCCAGCGCGCGGGCCACCCAGAAGGGCAGCGCGCATGGCCACCCAGAAGGGGCCGGAAACAGCCCAACATGCAGAAAAAAAAAAAAAAAAAAAAAAAAAAAAAACAAACGATGGCCTAGAAGAGGGCAAGATGGCCTCCAAGTTCGCCCAAGACTGGCCAAGATGGTCTCCAAGGCGGTCAAGATGGCCTGCAAGACGGCTAAGGTGGCCCCACGGCTCGAGTTGGGGATCGACTGCAGATTTTATTTTCCCCACAATTGAGCTCCTCGTCGAGTCATATGAGTAAGGTTCGTTGATCTGCGAACCCTTCCTACGAATGTCTCATGGAGTCGACGAGCAAATCGAGTTTGGGGTGAAGCGACTCTGTAGTCGATCCCTTGCTCGAACAGTCGCAGGATGAGTGTAGGCGCAAGCTGCCAGCTGCTCAACGCATGTGCAGCGAATTCGGCAAGCGCCTCGCAGCTGTGTGAAGGGAAGGAGGAGGAGGAGGAGGAGGAGGAGGAGGAGGAGGAGGAGGAGGCGGAGGAGGAGGAGGAGGAGGGGGGGAGGGGGAGGGGGAGGGGGAGGGGGAGGAGACGGAGGAGGAGACAGGAGGAGAGGAGGAGGAGGAGGAGGAGGAGGAGGAGGAGACAGGAGGAGGAGGATGAGGAGGAGGGGAAGGGAGGAGGAGGGGGAGGAGGAGGAGGAGGAGGAGGAGGAGGAGGAGGAGGAGGAGGGAGGAGGAGAGGAGGAGGCGGAGGCGGAGGCGGAGGCGGAGGCGAAGGAGGAGGAGGAGGAGACGAATAGGCAAGGATGAGGAGCGCGCATTTTCCAGCATTTTCGTCGGAGGGAGCGAGCCGCTTTCCCTCCGCGGTTTTCGGGCTTCTTGGCACTAACAGGGTGCAGAGCCCCGGGCGGAGGATAACCCATAGTGCGGAGTGAGGCTGGCGCGAGCCTCTCGCGAGCAACCTTGTTCATCGCCCTCGTAACTCGTCCTCCCTGCTCTCTTCCTCGTCCTCCTCGATCTCCTTCTCCCCAACTCGCCCGCTCCTCCTGCTGCCGCTGGTGCTCCTCATGTTCCGATGTCTCTATGTCTCCTCCCCGTCTATTTCTCTTCGTTGTTCGTCCTCCGTCTCCTCCTGGCTTCGCCCTCTTCCTCCTTCTTCCCAGCGGGTCCCAGCGTCCGCCCGCCAGCCTCGTCGTCGCCACCCTTCCCCGCTGCCCCCCCTCCCTCCTTGATTTGGCGACGCCCTGCGTCCCTCTCCCCCTCCTCCCCCCTTTCCTCGCATCGTTGACCCCCCTTCACATCCTGTCTCGAGGAAGCAGGGGAGGGAGGGGAAGGGGGGGGTGGGGAAGCGGAAGTGCTATTCGCACGAACAGCAACATGTACACGAGTAGGGGTGGAGGAGGGGGAGAGATGTGGGGAGGGAGGGAGGGAGGGGGGAGGGAAGCGAGACTAAAAGCATCATTTGTTCGGCAAGGTACGTCTGCTCCTCCTCCCTCCCCGTCTCGTTGCATCCACCCCCCATCCTCCCCCTCCTTCCTTCAGTGTGTGAACGACGAGGAAGGGAGAGCGCTGGAGTGGCTGGAGTTGAACGGCTCGTCTGAGCGATCGCATCCCGCGCACTCACTGTAACGTGCCCTCCCCCCAGGAAGAGAGAATAGGACGAGAAGGAGGGAGTCAGGACGAAGATGAGGAGCGAGGAGCCAGGGAGGAGGAGTGAGGGAGGAAGAGGCTGACGACGACGACGAGGACGAGGGAAGGAGAGAGGGCGAGCGAGCGAGGGAGAGAGGGAAGGAGGGAAAGGAGTGGAAAGAGCCAGGGGGATGGATGCGGAGTCGTCGGGAGGAGGAAGGCCTGGGACGATAGGAGGGAGGGATACTGGGAGGGAGGGAGAAGGAAACGGAGAGGGAGGGAGGAGGCAGGAGGGCGGAGGGGGAGGAAGAGGAGGATCCGGAGGAGGAGAACGGTTCATTTCCTCTGATGGAACTGCCTCGAGGGAAGACAACCGATTGAAAACCCTGAAGCATGCCGAAATAGTGTGCTCGGGATTCCAACGCCACGGATCAACCTGACTGTTGCGTCTTTGCGATCCAGAATCTGACTAGAACGCCACTCTTTTGAGACTTTAACACCTCGAGTTATTTTAACTGTTGCACCCTCATAAGTCTGAATCCTTTCCGAACACCATGTCTGGTACGCTGACCATCGGAATCCGTGAAACCCTTGCGTTCTTTAAGGAAAAAGCGAGTGTGCGCGGCGCTAAGGCGAGAGACACATTTTGAAAAGGAACCTCAATCCGTGAAGCTCTGCAAATTTCTAAATCGAATGCACGCGGCGCTAAGGCGAGAGCCACATTTTGAAAACGACCCGCCTTCAATCCGTGACACCCGTGCCAATGTTTAAAACGACTGTGCGTGGCGCTACGGCGAGAGCCACATTTTGAAAACGGCCCGCTCTCAATCTGCGAAGCCCTTGCATCTTTTACACGAATGCGCGCGGCGCTAAGGCGAGAGCCACATCTTTCAAAGCTTCAGAGCGATCGTGCGCGGCGCTAAGGCGAGAGCTACATTTTGCAAACCACTCTTGCACATGTTTATAACGAATGTGCGCGGCGATGAGGCGAGAGCTGCATGTTGAAGACGACCCGCCCTCCATCCGTGAAGCTGTTGCTCATGTTTGAGCTTCCAGGTCATCAATGGTGAGGAGGTCTCAGGCGAAACGCCCGGCCCGCGCTAAAAACTTGCCTCGGGGTGCGACAGGGAGTAGCTATTCGCACGGAGAAGGACTGGAAGAGGAGGAGGAGAGGGAGGAGGAGAAGGAGGAGGAGGAGGCGGAGGAGAGGGAGGAGGAGGAAGAGGAGGAGGAGGAGAAGGATGAGGATATGTTGTTTATAAGGACGAGGAGTTGTTGGCGCCTCGGAGGGAGCGAGGAGCCGCCTGGAAGGCCCAGGAGAGCTCGCCCGCCGCGCCGGCCCTGCTGGGCCGCCGCGCCGGAGGCCGGCCCTCCGAGCGCGCGGGGCCCGTCGGGGAGGTCGTCGCCGTCGCCGTCGCGGGGAGCTTGCGTGCCTCACGCCCCTCGGAGTGGAGCGCCTCGCTCTCTGCCCTCGCGGGGCGCGGCGCGTCGCCGGGGCCGCCGCCGCGACGCGCTGCGCATCAGCTCTTGGCCGCGAAGGCCAGGCGGCGAGGCCACGCGAGCCCTGTACGGCCCGGGAGCCCACGCGCCGGGCACCCGGAGGAGAGACGCCCAGGCAGTGCAGCCGCGAAGCAGCAGTGCCCCGCTCCCCATCCCTCCTTGTCGTCGCTTTCTTATTCATTGTTTTGCCGATCGGCGCGGGCCCTCCCCCCGCGGAGTAGATCTTGGCTGCTCTGGGCGCCTGTGGCGAGCAGGTGGGGTCTCCCCACAAGGACGCCCTCTTGCATACAGTTGCATTAAGCAGGGGTCGATGATACTGATAATGAATATGATGATGATGATGATGATGATGATGATGATGATGATGATGATGATGATGATGATGATGATGATGATGATGATGATGATGATGATGATGATGATGATGAGGATGAGGATGAGGATGAGGATGAGGATGAGGATGAGGATGAGGATGAGGATGAGGATGAGGATGAGGATGAGGATGAGGATGAGGATGAGGATGAGGATGATGATGATGATGATGATGATGATGATGATGATGATGATGATGATGATGATGATGATGATGATGATGATGATGATCACCGTTATCATCATTATCATCATCGTCATCATCGAGCCAGACCCCCCCTTGCCCCCCCCGCCTCTCTCCGCCCACGGTCGCAGCAATGCGCAGGAAAGCCTTCACCCTGGGGCCAACTGGCGGGCGTGCGACTTTCCCCACCGCCGCCGGACGGAGTGCACCCGGCACGGAGAGGCCGAAGCCCCGCGGAGCCGCCACGAGGCTCGGGACGGCGGAGGCCACCCGTCGCTTCCCGATGGTTTTCCGAGTCCTTTCCACCTACAGTCACGGAGACACAGTCCGCATTGCGGCGCCGCCTCATTTTGGCACACCCCTCACACGCTTCCTGGTTCCATATGGAGCCCCACCTGGTGTCCCAGTGGCGCAGTCAGCATGGCGCCGCCGCCCCATTTCGGCACACCCGTCACACGTTTCGTGGCCGCATAGGGAGTTGTGCCTAAGGTCCCAGTGTCGCAGTCCGCATGGCTGCGCCGCCCTATTTTGGCACACCCCTCACACGCTTCGTGGCCCAATAGGGATTTCCACCTACGGTCCCAGTGGCGCAGTCCGAATGGCGGCGCCGCCCCATTTTGGAACAACCCCCACGCGTTTCGTGGCCCCCTAGGGAGCTCCACCTAAGGTCCCAGTGGCGCAGTCCGCATGGCGGCGCCGCCCCATTTTGGCACACCCCTCACACGCTTCGTGGCCCCCTAGGGAGCTCCACCTAAGGTCACAGTGGCGCAGTCCACATGGCGGCGCCAGCTCATTTCGGCACACCCGTCACACGTTTTATGGCCGCATAGGGAGCTCCACCTAAGGGCCCAGTGGCGCAGTCCGCATGGCGGCGCCGCCTTATTCTGTCACACCCTTTTCTCGTTTCGTGTCCCCATAACGGGGGCTCTACATCAGGCCCCGGCAGCAGCGCCCGCATGGCCGCCCCGCCCCATTTCGGCACTTTCTTCACCCTCGCGTTTCGTGGCCCCATGCGGAGATTCACCGAATGCGATACTACCAACGACGGCATTCACAATTGCATCTGGTTGCGTCCTTCGCCCGGCTACTTGTTTTGTTTCTGCGTTTGTTCTTGCGTTGCGCGGCTCCCATGCGCTGGGAGCGTCGGAGTCCCCATCCAGCAGGGCTAACTCGAAAGAGGGCCGCAAGCCCAGCGGGCGAGCCGCCAAACCCTGGGCGGCCCGCACCTGCAGCGGGGAGGTGGGAGGAGGGAGGGGAGGGACTGGCAGAAGGGATATATATAGAGAGAGAGAGAGAAATAGAGAGAGAGAGAGAGAGAGAGACTGACAGAGAGTAAGAGAGAGAGAGTGAGAGAGAGAGCGGGAGAGAAACCGATGTGTGACTATCCATCCACGTAACGGTATGTCTAGACATAGAGAGCGAGAGAGAGAGAGAGAGGACGACATAACGAAATAACGAAAGACAGCGGCAGCCAGACACGCCATAATTCTGGACGCGCATGCATATTGTATATGTTATCCATTTGCGCTGACGCGCATATGCGTTACCGCGCTTGCGAGAGAGGCCTACCGAGGCTGCGGTGCGACAAGGCATGCATTGAATTGCCCGACGCACCGACTGCACCACACTGATCGAATCATCAACATTGCACCGCACATGTTGCACCACAAATCTTGCGGCTATCTTCAGAGCTGGAGAAAGAGAGTGAGAAAACGAGTGAGAGTAAGAGTGAGAGTGAGAGTGAGAAACATCGAGGGTGCGAGAGCGAGAGAGAGAGAGAGAGGGAGAAAGAGAGAGAGAGAGAGAGAGACAGAGAGAGAGAGATAATAACAAACAGAGCATAGAAAGCGCAGACGAGGAGGAAGGGGAGGCGAGCGATCGCGCACTTCACTGGAGGCGGAGAGGAGAAGGAGGAGGGGGGAAGGGAGATGTAATTAGGAACGAGAGGGGGAGGAGGGACAAGTGGGGTGCGGAGCGGGAGGCCCTGAGCTGCAGGCAATAAGCTCACTGAAGGCAATGTCTTCTGCCTTCGTGACAGTCTTGCCCTCCGCGGAGGTCTCCAGATGACGGACGTCGCGGTGACCTACCGGGAGGGCCTGCCCCCTGCGCTGAGCGGGGTCTCGCTGTCTTTCCCGCTGGGCGAGGCACGGATGAGTGCCGGTCGCATGGGAGAGGAGGAGGAGGAGGGGGACGAGGACAAGCTAGGTGCGCTCGCGTCATGTCTGACATCCTACCCCTCCCTCCCATCCCTTACCATGGCGCAGATCCCCTCTCTACTCGCACAGTCGGATGTCGAGCAGGGCGATGATCCCGAAAGGGTACGCGATGCATTGTAGAGCACGGCATGGCATGGCGTAGAAGAGCACCGCGAAGCGTAGTATCAACCTAGCATTGCATTGCATGCCGTGGCATGGCACGGGAAATGACGCCAGCGCTGCAGCGGGAGCACGAGTCGAAACGAGCGGAAGCGCGGAAATGAGGCCAGCGCTGCAGCGGGAGCACGATTCGGAACGAGCGGAAGCACGGAAATGATGCCAGCGCTGCAGCGGGAGCACGATTCGGAACGAGCGGGGCCCGAAAATGAGGCCGGCGCCCCAGCGAGAGCAGCATTTTGGAAAAAATGCAGGCGAACACCCAACTCCGGGGAAACGTGTGTGTAAAAAAAAGTACGCGGGGGGGTCCAGTACTTTCAAACCGTCATCAGGGGAAGAGGGAAAGTAGTATTCATATTGAGTAATTGTGGAGGAGGAGGAGGAGGAGGAGGAGGGGGAGGAGGAGCAGGATGAGGGGGAGGAGGATCAGGATGAGGATGAGGATGATGATGATGCTGCTGCTGATGACGATGATGATGCTGATGATGATGATGACGATGATGATGGTGATGATGATTATGATGATGCTGATGATGATGATGGTGGTGGTGGTGGTGGTGATGATGATGCTTATTGTGATGATGATGATGATGAGGAGGAGGAGGAGGAAGAGGAGGAGGAGCAGGAGGAAGAGGAGCAGGAGAAGGAGGAGGAGGAGGCACTGGTTTAAGTTCGCGCAGCGTCGATAAGGAGGGGGAGGACGAGGAGGAGGAAGAGGAGGAGGAGGCGGAGGAGGAGGAGGAAGAGGAGTAGGAATATGGCGGCCTCCTCCCCCTCCCTGCCCCTCCTACCCTTCAATCGGATTGGAGGAGGGACGGCGGCCTCGCAACCAGAGACCTGGTCTCCAGGAGGTCGGGGCTTCCGTGCCGACTTCCCGCGGCGCACCTATGGTTAGGTGTGCTGGGCGCAAGCGCGGAACGGGGTACCGGCGGAGTCAGGCTGCCGCGGCAGGAGGAGGAGGAGGCGGAGGAGGAGGAGGAGGAGAAGGAGGAGGAGGAGGAGAAGGATGGAGGAGGAGGAGGAGAAGGAGAGGAGGAGGAGGAGGAGGAGGAGGAGGAGGAGGAGGAGGAGGAGGAGGAGGAGGAGGAGGAGGATCCGAGGAAGGGGGCGGTCTGAATCAGCGTCGGTTGGCCTTCGGTGGACCACCTCGTGGCCACGGCCGGATGCGGCTCGGAGAACGCAGCCGCGGAGGAGGAGGAGGCGACGAAAGTGAATGAAGGTGGGAGGGGCACGGAGGATGAGGAGGCGAGAGTCGGAGGATTCAAAGCATTCAAGAAAAAACTGTTGCCCGGCACAGCGTGCGGGAAGAGAGGAGGAAGGAGGGGGGAGAACGAGGCATCAGCTGGCCGAGGAGGAAGAGGGAGGAGCCATGACAATGACGAGGACGCGGCGGGAACGGAAGGGGAGTGCGAGGATGGATCAGTGGGATGTGGGGGAGACGTGTGTCGGAGGGCGAGGAGGCGCAGGAGGATGGATGCGAACGTGCATGTGGATCTGAACGATGGGGGCCGTGGTGAGCACGATTGCGTCTGGCCGTTCCCCTCCTTCCCCCTCCCTCTCTCTCTGGCACAGGGCTCGAGCTACGTGAGCAGTGTTTCTCGTTTTCGTTTTGGTTTCGCTTTCTCTCGTTCTGCCTTCGTTCTGCCATCGCTGCGACAAAACTGGATCGAAACGACACCTGCCCACGGCATCGCCGCAGCACCGTCCAGCCCGAGAGTCGAGGGCCGTCTTCTGCTCCCCTCGGCGCTCGGCCTGAGGACCGTTGTCTTCATTTCCGTCTGGCGAAGGCCCAGGGGAGGTCCAGAGGAGGTCTCGGTCTTCATTCGGCGTCACCCCAGCATACTCATACTACATGTGCGTCGCTCCCCCAGGGGCGACGTGCGCACCGAGAAATCTTATAGTATATGCGCGTCGTGGCCGGCGCTTTCTGGCCACGCCGCTCGGGAAATACTACAAGATGGGTATACTGTATGTTCGGGTCGGACGCGCGCCTCCAAGGAGGACATATAGTATTGTGTAGTATGTCCCTGTGCGTCCCATTCATCGACAACCGATCCGCAGCTCGAATTCCGAAGGAGGGCAGCGAGAGGGAAACACGCGTGCAAGGACAGGTTGGACATAAAGGCCCACCGATCAGTCGACGGGGAAAAGATGACGGCGTCTAGCTTCCAGCATTGCACCAGGGGCCCATGTTTTGTATTGATGCCGGGCTTTTGGTGCACGGTGCAGGGAGTAGGAAGTACGCCAGCGCAGCTAGACGGCGCAAGGTTCAAGGCCTTCGTTCGGATTGTTTCTTAGGAGGCAATTTGGTTATATTTGACAGAACTCGTCGTGAACACACCTGTCTTCATGCTGCTGTTGGAGCGTTCGACGGAGTACTACACACTCTGTTTCCAGTGAGGTCAAATCCCCCAGAATGTCCCACATGATGTGTGCTCCATGATTGGCCGAACACTCGCGCCTGCCCGCTCTGGAGCCCGCCAGATCTCAGAGATCTTCGATCTACCTCGACCCGGATTTGTGATAGTCTTGGGTTTCATCATTAGTACGTGCTGCCAAGACTGCACCTCCCACTTCAAGGCGGGGCTGAGACAAGGACTTAGTGGGCCCTGGAAACGACAGGGCCGTTTTTTTACCGGTTCCGTTTTGCCGTTTTTGTTGGGGGTTACGACGCCGTTTTTGTTACCGGTTCCGTCGCTGTTTTTGACCGGTTCCGGCTCCGGTTCCACTCCTGGAGCCGTTTTTGTTGCCGTTTCCGGTCGCTTTTTTTCCCGGAAATGGCCTGAGCCCAGGGTTCTCTTTAAGTTGGTTTCCCCCCGGTTTTGACGGCTGTAGGGCCGGCGAATTTCTTTTGCGATAAATAACGAGGTCGCGTAGGGCTGGCGAATTAAAAATTGAGGATGTCCCTAGCGAAACGCTTGTTTTTGGAATCGCGATCGATAAATCACAGGGTGCGGGATATGTTTTGGTCAGGGGCATGGCCTTCGTTGCCAGAGGCTTCGCCGGGGCAGGCGGCGCGTTCAGGTTGCCGCGTCGGAACTGATTCGGGTCTTGAGCGCGAGCTGGTCGAGCGCCTCGTTTCGACCGCAGCCGGCTTTGAGTGATCGCGCGCCCAGGCAGCTCAAGCTCAAGATCCATATCAGTTCGGGTAGGAAACAAACGCCCAGGTCGACGCGGCGCTGACGCGTCATCTGCTTCCTCATCCATGTCTTCAGTTGTGCGTTTCGATTGCGTCAGATGAGAGTTGCTCGTTCAGGTAACTGGAGCTTAATACTCAGACCCGTTCGGTCAGAGCTCTGACGCCAATGACGACCTGATCCACAATGCAATAAAGCACAGCGCACTCCGGCTGTTCCGTGGTGTGTTTCGCGGGGCCCCCCGCGGGGAGTTTTATGGGGTGGTTCGTGGTTTGTGTTTGGCCTCCGTTCGGGTCCGCCTCTTGCTTCGTCCCGCTTCGGAACTGAATCGGATCTTGAGCTCAAGCTGGTCGAGCGCCCTGCGCGTTTCGATTGCGGCCAGCTCTGGGCGAGCCACGGGTTAAGGCAGCTCGAGTTTAAGATCCATATCAGTTCGGCCAGGTGTCGGATGCAAATGACGACTTGGTCCACAACGCAATTCGTGGGGTGTCTCGTGGAATATTTCGTGGGGTGTCTCGTGGAATGTTTCGTGAGGTGTCTCGTGGAATGTTTCGTGGGGTGTTCCGTGGTGTGTCTCGTGGGGTCTTCCGTGGGGTGTTTTGTGGGGTGGTTCGTGGTTTGTGTTTGGCTTCCGTTCGGGTCCGCCTCTTGCTTCGTCCCGCTTCGGAACTGAATCGGATCTTGAACTTAAGCTGGTCGAGCGCCCCGCGCGTTTCGATTACGGCCAGCTCTGGGCGAGCCACGGGTTAAGGCAGCTCGAGTTTAAGATCCAGATCAGTTCGGCCAGGAGTCGGATGCAAAGAACGACTTGGTCCACAACGCAATAGAGCACAGCACATGTCAACGCATCATGACACGTTCCAAGTCAGCACAGCGCGGCAGAGCACAGCCCCTGGCACGGCACATCGCCATCGATGCCTTCAGCATTGCAAGTGCCCGTCGCCTAGTTCGGTGTCGCGAAAACGTTTCCATGCTCCGCATTTCCATATTCCTTTCCGGGTTCGTGGGTCGATCATGTTTTGCCGTTCCCATTTTCAAGGGACACTTTTTCGGAAACGGTGAAAAAAAAAGGCCCTGCCGTTTCCGGGATCCACTAAGGACAAGGACATCTCCGTGCCAGAGCGTTCCTGAATGCTCTCAGAGCTTTCCGGAGCGCTCTGAGAAGGCCGCGGCGCCTGATACGCCCTCCAGGGCCGCCGGATCGCAAAGCTTCTCCATCTATTTCAGTGGTTTGCGCCATTCCGCCGACCCCCCCCCCTCTTGGAGAACTTTGGTGGGGGGGATGTTGGAGGCTCTTTGGGGCCTCGTGGGGGCCTCTGGGGGGCTTCTTGGGGGCGTCTTAGAGGCCTCGTGTCGATTTGTCCTCATCCGAATTTGTCTTCGTCCTAGGTCCCCGGGAGACCTCCCGAGTCGCTGCCCTGCCCAGGCCGCCGCCATCATGGGCCGCACCGGCGCGGGCAAGTCCTCGCTGCTCTTGTCCGTGATGCAGCTCGTCCCGTACACCGGCACCTCCCCCCAGGGGCAAGAATTCGCATGCGTTTTCCCCCCCCCCCCCCCCCCACCCCTAAGCCCCCGAGTTCCGCCCGAAAAGTTTGGCCGCCCAGAACGGGGGGGAATCGAGGGATGCACCCCAATGGGCCAATGGGGCCATTCGGACGCACGCCTATCGAGGATGGACGCCCCCCCGTCGTATATCCCAGGGTTGGGCCCCAGATTTTCGGTCCATTCGACAATCCCCGAGAAGACTGGGATAGGGGCGACATATCCCCTGATATGAATACTTGTGCGAGGGAGCATGCGGGAGCGTCGACATGAATAGCAGGGGTCCAGAGAAGGAACACGGGGGCCATGCCCAAGATGTCGCGGGATCTTGCCGATACCGATCTTGGTCATGGTTCATGTTGCCCATCGCCGATTTGCGAGGACGATCCACGAATCTACGCTGACCAAGATGGACACTACGTTTTCGCGCTCAATTTGCGTCAAGGTCCACTTTTTCTTACTCTCGGGGGGGTCCTGAGGGAAACGTGTCCTTGAGGTGTTCGCCATCCTTCGCCTCCTGGGGCCCTCCCCGGCCCTCTGGGGCCGTCAGACGACTACTCGGCACGAAGAGCTGGTAAAGGGGGGAGAAAGTACCGGGGTCCACAGCCGCGCGGAGATTATCATTCTTCGGGCGTCGCCTGGTGACCCCGCGGGACAGTGCCATGGAAATGGCGAGCTCGCACAGCGCCAGGCGCGGAGCCCAAGGGGAGCGCAGCCACAGCCAGTAGCCACCAAGACGACGCAGGTCCTGCCCGAGTCCAGGGGAGGGGCGGCCACACAGGTCGCGGCGCCCGAGAGGTCCTCCAGAGCTGTCGGATCTCAGAGATTCTCGATGTGTCCTTATCCTCGCCCAGGCTTCGTCTCGAGTGAGGGCGGAGACGAGAATCAGACTCAGCAGCACGGGCGGAGACGGGGGAAAAGTCTGTCGTATGTCTCCAGAGAGGTCCGTGGAGGTCCCTGGAGGCCTCTGGCAACCTCCGCAGAGGCCAAGCAGGTCTTCCAGTTTCGAGACATCTTTGAAGACCTCCCCCTCCCCTCTCTTCGATCTTCCTTCTTTTTCCCGGAAAGGGCGTGGGCCCAGGGTTCTCTTTTAGCTGCTTACCCCCGGATCTGACGGCTGTAGGGCCGGCGAATTTCTTTTGCGATGAATAACGAGGTTGCGTAGGGCCGGCGAATTAAAAAAATCAGGATGTCTCAGGCGAAACGCTTGTTTTTCAGAATTTGTTGAGGATGTCTCTAGCGAAACGCTTGTTTTGTGTTATCGATTGTCTTCTCCTGGGGACCAGAATTTAGAGGATCTCTCAAGTGAAATGCATGGTTTCACGTGCCAAGGTCTTGGGGATGTCTCGAGCGAGAAGCTTGGTTTCACGCCTCAAGGTTGCCCAGGCAGAGGTCTAGCGCCAGGATTTGTTGAGGATGTCTCGAGCGAGACGCTTGGTTTCACGCGTCCTCGTCGCCCAGGCGGATGTCTAGAATGAGGAGGTGTTGAGGAAGTCTCGATCGAGATGCTTGTTTGCACGTGTCCGGGTTGCCCAGGCGGATGCCTAGCACGAGGATGTGTTGAGAATGTCTCGAGAGATACGCTTGTTTTCACGTGTCCAGTTCGCCCAGTCGGATGTCTAACATGAAGATGTGTTGAGGATGTCTCGAGCGAGATGTTTGCTTTCACGTGTACAGGTCGCCAAGGCGGATGTCTAGAATGAGGAGGTGTTGAAAACGTCTCGAGCGAAACGCTTGTTTTCACGTGCCCAGGTCACCCAGGCGGACGTCTCACATGAAGATGTGTTGAGGATGTCTCGAGCGAACTACTTGTTTTCACGTGTCCAGTTCGCCCAGGCGGACGTCTAGCATGAGAATGTGTTGAGGATGTGTTGAGCGAAATTTTTGTTTTCACGTGTCCAGGTCGCTCAGGCGGATGTCTAGAATGAGGATTTTGACAGGATGTCTCGAGCGAAACGCTTGTCCCCAGCACGTTCCGTAGCGCGTCCCCTTGGCACGTCCCGCGGTGCGTCCCCATGGCATGTCCCCTGGCATGTCGCCTGGCGCGTCCCTTGGGACGTTCCGCGGCGCGTCCTCCTGGCATGTCCCCCTGTCAAGTAGCTCTGCGGCAGATACTATGTGTTCAGGCAGCTCGAGCTTAAGACCCAGATCAGTTCGGTCAGGACTCGGATGCCAGGGAGGACTCGATCCACGACGCTATAGAGCACAACCGCGGCATGGCACATCGCAATTCAGCACGGTGCAGCACAGCACAGACTTCGGCACGGTACATCAAGATCGATACAATCAGCATTGCAACCTGGCACGTTCCTTGGCACGTTCCGTGGGGCGTCCCTTGGCGAGTCCCCCTGGCACGTCGCGTGGCGCGTCCCCTGGCACATTCCGTGGCACATCCATTGGCACGTTCCGTAGCGCGTCCCTTTGGCACCTCCTACGGTGCGACCCCATAGCACATCCCTTGGCACGTCGCCTGGCGCGTCCCTTGGGACGTTTCGCGGCGCGTCCTCCTGGCATGTCCCCCTGTCAATTAGCTCTGGGGCAGCTACTATGTGTTCAGGCAGCTCGAGCCTAAGATCCAGATCAGTTCGGTCAGGACTCAGATGCGAAGGAGGACTCGATCCACGACGCTATAGAGCACAACCGCGGTATGGCTCATCGCAATTCAGCACGGTGCAGCACAGCGCAGCCCTCGGCACGGTACATCAAGATCGATCCAATCAGCATTGCACTTGGCCGTCACCCAATCAGGTGTCTTTGAAAACGTTGCCATGCGTTACATTTCTATATTCCTTTCCGTGTTCGTGGGTCGACCATGTTCTCCTCCGCGGGGAGGGGGAGGGGAGAAAGAGGGAGGAAGTGAGGGATGGAGGGTGGGAGGAGGGTGAGGGGACCAGGAGTTGGAGGATGAGGGGAGGATGATCAGTTGGAGGGACGGGCAGGAGGAGGAGGAGCAGGAGGAGGAGAAGTATGAAGAGGAAGAGGAGGAGGATGAGATGGAAGAGGAGGAGGATAAGGCGGAGGGGGAAGAGGAGGAGGGGGAAGAGGACAAGTTAGGTGCGCTCGCGTCATATCTGACATCCTACCCCTCCCTCCCATCCCTTACCATGGCGCAGATCTCCTCTCTACTCGCACAGTCGGATGTCGAGCAGGGCAATGATCCCGAAAGGGTACGCGATGCATTGTAGAGCACGGCATGGCATGGCGTAGAAGAGCACCGCAAAGCGTAGTATCAACCTAGCATTGCATTGCACGCCGTGGCATGGCACGGGAAATGACGCCAGCGCTGCAGCGGGAGCACGAGTCGAAACAAGCGGAAGCGCGGAAATGAGGCCAGCGCTGCAGCGGGAGCACGATTCGGAACGAGCGGAAGCGCGGAAATGAGGCCAGCGCTGCAGCGGGAGCACGATTCGGAACGAGCGGGGCCCGAAAATAAGGCCGGCGCCTCAGCGAGAGCAGCATTTTGAAAACAAATGCAAGCGAACACCCAACTCCCGGGAAACCTGTGTGTAAAAAACAAGACGCGGGGGGGGCGAACACTCCCAGCACGTCATCAGGGGAAGAGGGAGAGTAGTATTCATATTGAGTAATTGTGAAGGAGGAGGAGGAGGAGGAGGAGGAGGATGAGGAGGAGGAGGAGGAAGAGGAGGAGGAGGAGGAGGAGGAGGAGGAGGAGGAGGAGGAGGAGGAGGAGAGGAGGAGGAGGAGAGGAGGAGGAGGAGGAGGAGGAGGAGGAGGAGGAGGAGGAGGAGGAGGAGGAGCCTGCCCACCGCCAGACGCTGCAGTAAACCAAGACAGAAGGCGAGTCTTGCAGCCGATCTCCAGCCTGCATAGCACTCTATCAACAGAGCCGTGCCACCAAAGATTGTTGCGAAATTGCTTGCCTGTCGGGGGAAGCACCTCTGCCTCTCCTCCCACCACCTGGGCAGGGCACTCGGCCTCTCCCACCACCTGGGTCTCGGCCACTCCTCCCACCACCTGGGCCCTTCCCGACGTCGGGGAAACAGCAAGGGGGTCGGCCTCTCCTCCAGCCACCTGGGCCCGAACCTCCCCAAGGACCACTCCACCCTCCCCCTGGGTCCTGGCCCAAAGGGCCCTTCCCGACAGAGGGCATGCATCTTCCTTATCATGACATCCAGCGTTGGAGCCGCCCGAGATCTCGCCCAAAACGGAGAGCGGCCCCACCTCCTCCAGCTTGTCGAGGCCCTTAGGAGACATCAGTTGCATGCCGGACGGCTGCACCCTCAGGTCCTTCACCTCGAGGTCGTCCGCCGAGCCATCGAGGGGGCCCTGGAGCACGCCGGCCTGCGAATAACCGAGCAGCCAAGAAAACGGACTTACTGGGGGGACGGTTGGCCAACTCCGTTCCTCGCCCTCGCCGCCACCATGAAGAGCATGACAGAAGCCGTCTATGCTGGGCCCTTCGAATGGGGTGGCCCAGTGAACCCGAAGCTGCCCACATCAAAGGTATGACCCAGCACACTTGGCTGCCACGTCGCAGGCTGAGCAAGTGCCTCCAGCAGCACGTCACACTGGGCATCACCCCTCACTCGCACTGTGAAGTGAGCCCCTGCGCCAGGTCGGAAGAAGGGAGCCGAAAGACACCATGATGTGGGTCCCACGGTGTCCGACGCCTCGCAGCCCCCAGCCCTGACAGAGACTTGCTTCGCGACGCACCTCTCGTCCGAGATGACCACGTCGCTCTCCGCGCCCAGCCGCTATTTCTTGGCGGCCGCGCGGAGCTCTGACGGCGACGCCGTGCTGATCCGACCCTCCATTGCACGGGCGCGCGCATGAAGCGCCACGTTGCGCCTGAGACGGTCCAGCGATGAAGGCACCCGACCATCGGCCATGTCCTGCAGCGCCGGTAAGACGGCAGCAACGCGGTCCGCAAGCAGCGAATCGCCGACCAGCGCCGACAGGGCGGACTCGGCGAGCTCGAGCCTCTCCTCCAGCAGCTTGGTCTTATCGATCGCGTTGCGGACTGCGCCGTCCGCTGCCTCCCGAGCGCGTGCACGCCTAGCACTGCGCGCCGCCGACGGCTCCAAGGCCGCCCTCGCAGGGGCGCCGCCCGCAGCCACCATGCTCGCACCGCCTCCCCGCCGCGCCTGGGGCAATTCGAGCCAACATGAGCCAAAATGGCTACGGAGGGGGACGAGGAGAGGAGGGAAAGGAGGGCTGGGAGGAGGAGGAAGAGGAGGAGGAGGAGGAGGACAACTGAATGGGAGGAGGAGGAGGAGGAGGAGGAGGAGGAGGAGGAGGAGGAGGAGGAGCAGGAGCAGGAGCAGGAGGAGGAGGAGGAGAGAAGAGCACGAGCAGGCGGATGGAGGAGGATGGGATCTGTAGCATCAGCGGCGGGTGCCCCTCTTCCCCGCCAGTTAGGCAGCATCTCCGTGTGCGGCGAGGTGCTCGGTTCCCTGGACGGCGAGGAGGGCTCCCCTCCTGCGACTTTGATAGAGGTTGATCAGGAGTTTCGCTCCTGCGACGCACATCCGATTTGCGATGCCTCTGGGCTGCTGACAAGTCCCTGGGGGGGAGATGGCGGCAGAGCCGATCCTGCTTGGGAAAGGCGTCGCTCGGACGTGTGCATTTTTCTCGGCGTGGACCATTGAGGAGCATTTTTGATCATTTGGCGAAACATGCACGCACGAAATCGAAAAATGCACGGGGAATGGACGTCCGAGCGATGGCGAGAGGAGGACATCTGCGTACGCTACGAGGCGCAAGCTCCGCGCATCGGGCGCCCCGGAGGAGGCCACGGAGCGGCACGGGCGGCAGCGTGGCGAGCCTTTTGGGCATCCGTGTCCAGTTGGTCTGGAGACGGCTTGGGCCCTCCTGGGGCCAGCCTGGGGGAGCCGACCCCTAACATCGAAACTGGTACACCGGACTGGGGGCTCCAGGGGCCTGAGGACTGAGGGCCCCAGACGACGACGACGACGACGACGACGACGACGACGACGACGATGACGACGACGATGATGATGATGATGATGATGATGATGATGATGATGATGATGATGATGATGATGATGATGATGATGATGATGATGATGATGATGATGATGATGATGGATGATGATGATGATGATGACGACGCTGATGGTGATGATGATGACGACGCTGATGGTGATAATGGTGGTGGTGATGACGACGTGGGAAGTGATGAGGAGTCCGAGGAGGAGGAATACGCCGCCCAGCGCACGGGGCGTCCACGGCACGCCCACGAGGCGACGCCTCGTGTCGGCCGAGGGCCCCCCCGGCCATGGCGGCTGCACCGCCCCGACCGCCCCCCGGGGGCCCGGCACCGTCGCGCGCCCCCCGGGGGGCTCTCACGGGCCGCCGCCCCCCGGGGGGGGGCTGGACAGAACCCCCAACAGTGACACGTCGATTAGTGATTTGTCCGTTTTCGGTTCTCGAGAGGGCGCCGTGGCCGTCATTTTCCAGGCTTGCGCCCGCCAGGTTTGCGCCTCAGGTCGTTTTCACCAAAACAACGTTTTACTAAAGGGAGGTCTGTCCATCCCCGACGCCCGGGGGGGTGTCCGGTTTGTGAGCGCGCTGGCTCCGGCCGCCGGCGCGAGGGCGAGGAGGCTTCCGGGGCACAGGTGTGAAGTCGGGCCTGTCCCCCTATACAGGGGGGTTTGCGACGAGAAATAAAGAATACCCCAGTAAGTAGTCAAACAAATAGTCCCAAAATAGTCTGGGGACTATTTTTTTAGTATTTGTTGACCTTTTGGGGGTATTTTTGGGGCATGTATGATTTTTTCCGAAAATCCCCCTGAAGGGGGACACGCCCGACATAACACAAGTGACGGGGGTCAATGCAGACGGGGGTCAGCTAGAGCGCCAGATCTTGCAGGATCCTGCAGGACCAGGGTCGCATGGACCCAGGTTTGGGCGGAGGATCCTGTAGGATCTTGCAGCATCCTGCAAGGCCCGACTGACCCGGGTCTGGATTGGCCCGGGTCAGGAGATCCCCGAGGTTTTTGGATTCTCCCCCACTCGAGAGGGCGGGGCTCGTCATAGTTTAATAACGGGAGCTCCCGCCCGTCAGCCCCGGGCTCCGCGGCCGCCAGGCCCAAAGAGTACCATCCCCCCCGAGTGGCCCCAAGAGTCCCGCCTCGCCAGCCTGGGATACCGCGGCCGCCAGGCCCAACGAACTGGCGTCAGCTTCACACGTCAAGGGCAGCCGCAAAGCTCAAACAGCAATACTGTGCGTCAGCGACGCACGCCAACATCGTGCATGAACGCATACGCCACTGTTCGCCAGCGTGGATCCCAATGGGTGATGTCTTCCATTGTGGGCTTGCTTGCTGCGTGGTGACAGCTGGGTGTCGAGAGCTATGGAGGTGAACGCTCTGCGGTGCAAGCTATGTGGTGTAATCCATGTCGTGTAAGCTACACTGTACAACCTATGTGGTGTAAGCTGTGCGGCGGAAGTAGTTGTTGCATACTCATGGGGTGACAATTCTTCGGCTCGCGCTAACATGTTCTTCCCAGCCGCAACTTGGCTTGCAAAACTCATGCAGCAGCGGTTGCGATGACTGCTTGGCCATGGCTGCAGAGCAGCCAGCTGGGTTGGCACAGCCGATGCTGCCGCAATGGCGTTGGCCGATATCAATGTCCCAGCGCGCGTCAAAGGCCGCGCTGGCGCGCGGACACCTCAATGCGGGTCATTGGTTCGGGCGGGCGCGCTCTCAAGATGACGTCGACAACAGCGGCAACAAAGATGATAGTAGCCATGGAGGTGCCGATGATGACGATGACGGCGGCAGGGCCAATGACGGCGGCGATGTTGGTAACGCCAATGACGATGATGATGTCCGTGCACCGACGGCGGTGCTCGAGTGATGATGGCGGCAATTGCGACGATTGGAGGACGTGATGCGGCTGCGCTGGTGGCGGTGATGGTGAGAAAGGGCGCGCGCACGGAAATCCAAGAACCCGGCCAAGTTGTCACTTAAACAAAACGAAGTCAATTTCCTGGCATCGCTCGGACGTGTGAATTTCTTCTCGGCGAGAACCATTGAGGACGATCCTGGACCATCGAGCAAAAAAAACACGCACGAAACCGAAACATGCACGGGAAATGGACGTCCGAGCGATGGCGAGATTTTGAATTGAGCCGAGAACCACTGGTCTGGAACGAATGCCGGCTCCCTCGAGTGGCGGCGCGCACGTGTGGCCCGCATGGTACAATGTGATGCGGACTCGCGCGCTGACTGCATGCGGGATCGAGGAGGATGCACCGCGCGGTGGGACGAGAGTGCACGTCTGGGGCGAGAGTGCGGATAGCACGATATCAGCGAATGCGCGCGGGCAGCGCACTGACAGTGTTCGTGATGCAAGTCCTCCGGGCGTGGACGTTTGCATGTGGAATTCTTTGTATCACTTTTGTGGTTGATCTGATTTCGGCATGTGCGCGCCTGTGGACTTTCCTGCCGTCTATGCACAAGGGATGTCTGAGACAGAAGGTTTTGAGGTCCACGGGTGTGTGCGCGCCTCGTGGTGTCTCCAGCAGCGATGAGGGGGTGATCACCGGGTGGGTGGGATGGTCTGACGTCACGTGGAACATGAACGACGAAGCAGTTCATGCTCGATGTGCGATGCCTCAGGGTTGCTGGCAAGTCCCGGGGGGAGATGGTGGTAGAGCTGGTTCTCTTTTGTCGGGGGCGGAAAAGAGGGGGGTGATGACTAGGGGGGGGGGTGGATTTCATGGCGGGGGCCATGATATCTCCCCAGATTTCAGGGCGCCTCTTCTTGTTTCATTACTTATCTGGCCCCCCCGCTGGGCCGCGCACATGCCGCCGGCCATGATTTGCACCCCCCCCCTCTTGGACACCCCCCTCTTGGCCGCTCCCGATTTTGGAAAGGAGAACAACTGCGTAAAGCTACGAGGCGTAAGCTCCGCGCACGGGGTGTCCACGAGGAGGCCACGGAGCGGTACGGGCGGCAACGCGGCGAACCTCCGGGGAAGCCACCCGGCGCACGGGGCGTCCACGAGACGCCTACAAGGCGGTGGCAGCGTGGCGAGAGCCCGCCACACCCAGCCAGTGCACGGGGTTCCCGTACATGGACATTACATTCGAACCCTGTGGCCCAAGATGCCCCCGACCCCCCGAAATTGATATTGATGGCGTGGCGACGGGGGGGGGCGTGAGTGGACAGAAACATCCGAACCCCAGAGCACCGCCTTTACCGAGATCAACATTGATGTCGGGGGCGCGGGGGTAATTTAGAATCTCCCGCGAATGTGTGAGGGCTCGAATCTATTGTCCATCTACTGTCCCACCAGGCGGCACGGGCAGCAACGTGGCGCACACCAGACGTGCCCGACCAGCTGTCCCACCGCTTCGCTCCTCCTGCCGGCCCGTCTCGTGCCATCGCCGGCGTCTGCGTGCCCGCTCGTGGGCCGTGCGGCGCTGCTGGTCACTCTCGGGAGGCTCCTGCGCAGCAGGCTTGGGGGCTCCTGGGGGGCCTCCTGGGGGCGCCTCGGATGCCTCCTGGGGCGTCGCTTGCGGGCTCCCCCAGCAGCCCCCAGGAGTTCCGACATCCGCGACGGGGACCGCCGGGGGGGAACGCCCGGGACTTGCCTGGGGTACTCTTCGTCCAGGGGCCCGCAGGGGCAGGCATGCCCGCACGAACCAGAAGTTCTCTAAAGCTGTCGCCGAAGATTTCAGCACGCCTCTTGGCCCGAAGGGCTGGCGAATTCAAGATAGCACAGGTGAACAAAGACCCTAAGTGCAAGCATCGTTTGGAAAATCACGTGCACGAATGCCAGACCAATAATGTGCACAAGCAGCTTACATCAGTGGTACAAGACTGGTCTTTGCTGTTGCGCCGTCTGGTCGGGTATGGCCAGGACCCCTGGTAAGGGGACCCAGTTAGTGGTAGGGCCCCGGAGCCCTTGAATTGGCCAGAATCACTAAACCAGGTCCGCCATATAGCCTATGTTTTTTCGGGTGGCGGCAGTTCCAGTTCGTGGGAATGGGACGGGGGGGCGCCCCCAGTACAGATCACTAAACCAGGTTCCACCAAACCCAGTTCTACCATTCTGTCGGGCGTGTCCCCCTTCAGGGGGATTTTCGACGAAAAAATAAAAATACCCCTAACATATTCCAAAAAGGTAAAAAAATACTCAAAAAAATAGACCCCATACCATGTTTGGAGTATTCTTTTTATTATTTTTGGGATATTTTTTGTTTTTCGTCGAAAATCCCCCTGTAGGGGGACAGGCCCGACTTAATTCTACCAACGCCCGATCTGGGTGCGGCTGCAGGCTGTGTGTGCGGGGGGAGGGGCCACGCAGAAGGAGCTCCTGTCTGCCTGACCGAGGTGCGTGGCGTCGGGGAGCTCGCACTTCCGCGCCTCCTGCAAGGTTCTAGGCTTATGTCGGGCGTGTCCCCCTACAGAGGGATTTTCGACGAAGCATCAAAAATATTCAAAATACACAAAATATGCAAAAAAATACTCAAAAGTAGTCCCCATATTATTTTTGGCGTATCTTTTTTGATTATTTTGGGGGTATCATTTATTTTTCGTCGAAAATCCCCCTGTGGGATGACACGCCCGACATAATCCTAGATGAGGTCGGAGTAGATGGGGTCGGAGGATCGCGCCACATCGCCGATGCGTCGCCGGTGCGGCTCAGAGTGGAGTCCGACTTGCCTCGCGCCCATGTCGAGGATGCAACGCCGGTGCATCGCCGATGTATCGGCGATGCATCGGCGATGCGGCGCGATCCTCCGACCCCATCTGCTCCGACCCCAGCTAGGAGGCCTCTAAAGCTCATGCGAGCGGCGCAAGAGCAAGGGGTCGCCTGCGCTGACACCGGCGCGCAAGCTGCCCGGCAAGGTCGCGCGTGGGCGCCCGCGCCTCCAGCGTCATGCCGCGCTGCCGGCCCGCGTAAGCCACCGCGCAAGCTCGCTGTGCCCTCTCGCGTAAGGCGCCTGCTTTGTTTGTCGTCGCTCACGTGTGAATGCCAGCCCCGCACGCACGGGGGCTGCAGCCCACCCGCGCGCTCGAGCAGGGTCGGGCACCCGGTCGCCTTGACCGGCCAGCGAGGTGCGTGCAGGGAGGCGAGGCGGATTTCGCGAGCAGCGCACGGCCTGATCTGATGGCCTCGAGCAGCGCATGGTCTGATCTGATGGCCTCATCCTCCCCCGCCTCCTCCTTCCTCCGCCTCCCTCCTTCTTTCCTCCTCCGCCAGCTCCTCCTCCTCCTCCTGCTCCTCCTCCTGCTCCTCCTCCTCCTCCTGCTCTCCCACCTGCAGCCTCTCCGCCTACTCCCTCTCCTCGCCCCTCTTTGCCCCCATCCTCCCCCGCACCTCAAGGATGAGGAGGATCAGGATCCGGATCAGGATCCGCATCAGGAGGCGGTGAGCAGGAGGACCCAGGAGGAGGAAAAGGAGAAGCAGGAGGAGGAGGAGGAAGAGGAATGAAAAAGAAAAAGGAGGAGGAGAACGAGGAGGAGGAGGAGGAGCCCGGATTTCGCAGGACGTGCGCTCGCGCATCGTGGGCGTGGTGCCCCAGCAGCCGGCCCTGTTCGAGGGCAGCCTGCGCTGGAACCTGGACCCGAAGGCTCCCCTGCTGCCTTCCCTCCGCCTTTCCTCCTCCTCCACCTCCTCCTCCTCCACCACCTCCTCCTCCTCCTCATCCTCCTCCTCCCCCTCCTCCTCCCTCTCCTCCTCCTCCTCCTCCTCCTCCCTCCTCCTCCTCCACCACCTCCTCCTCCCCTCCCCTCCTCCTCCTCTCCTCCTCTTCCTCCTCCTCCTCCTCCTCCTCCTCCTCCTCCTCCTCCTCCTCCTCCTCCTCCCTCCCTCCTCCTCCTCCTCCTCCTCCTCCTCCTCCTCCTCTCCTCCTCCTCCTCCTCCTCCTCCTCCTCCTCCTCCTCCTCCTCCTCCTCCCTCCCTCCTCCGCCTCCTCCCGTTCCTCCTCCTCCTCCTCCTCCTCCTCCTCCTCCTCCTCCATCTTCCTCCCTCCTCCGCCTCAGAGGAAGAGGAGGAGAGGGAGGAATCCGTCTGCTTCTTTTGCGCTCCTGCTGGACGGGCTCCCGCGACTTCCGGCCCACAGTCGGGCCGGCATCGCCTGGGGCTGGACCGTCCCTCGGCGCATCGCCCAGACGATCCAGACTCCTCGCTCGGAGGCCCAGTCTACTTCCAACGCCTTCCTGCTTCATGTTTCTATCCACTTCTTCCGATCGATGGGTACTCCAGACTTCGTAATAACAGGGAGGGGGTCTGGACCCTCCAAGACAAGCCATTTCAGACCTCCCCCGTGGGAGAACCCTCCAAAACATCGTCCCCAGACCCCCCAGGCCCTCCAAGATAGCCTTGAAGAGACCCCCCCGAAATGAGACACCCCTCCCTTTACTACGAAATCTGGAGTACCTTCTTGACGATCCTGGAGCTCGGAAGCGGCCTCCAGAGTCAGCACCACCGAGGCGGGTACCCAGCAACCGGGTACCTCGGCGGCGCGCAGACCGGCGACGGGAAAGTGACAGGAGAGCGTCAACTTCCTGCATCGATCTCAGAGTCCCCATGCGTATGTAGCACCCGTCAACGTGGCGCTGGCCAGACGCCGAAGGCTTGCCCGCCACGACTTCTTCTGCGGTGCCCCGACCTGTTGGCCCCCCCCTTCTCCTGGAGGGCGCGCAGTGGGGGGGGGCGGCACATGGCGGGGGGGGGCAGCCAGGGCTGCCGACAAAGGGGCCCCTCGGGGGGGCCCCTGAATGGGCCCCTTCGCGGCCAGAAGGGGGCCTTCGAGGGCCCGAGCAGGGCACCTCTCTTCCCCTCCCTCTTTGTCGCCAATAGCGCCCCCAATGCTCGCGGGCGCCGACGGAGGGGCACTGTGGCCCCAGGGGGAGGCGCAGCGGACAACCCCACTCGCCCATCGCTCGCCGACCGGGGGCCCCGATGCCCAACACCTGCCCGGCGGCGTGCAGGGCCTGCCATCGCCAGCCCGGCGCCGCTCCATCGGCGGTGCGTCGCCGATGCCAAGACAACGTCAAGGTCGGACCGAGGCATAGGATCGAAGTCGCTCCTGGGAGGGTGCCCTGAGGCACTTCGTGCCCTCTGGACGCTCTTGTGGAGAAGCCTGGGGAGGGTACCCCTCGGAGGTTGCGCGTGGTTTTGGGCCGTGGGAGGGTCTCGGGTTGTTGAATGGATGTTCTTCTGGCCGGGGCCCGACGGAACCGGTGATGCCTTGCCGTTCCAAGTCGCTGTAACCCCCCCTGAGCCAGCCCCCTCCTCACTCCCCGACATCTGACGATCTATTTGCAAAATACTGCTCATTGAACAATATTTTGAAACAATTCTGGACTCCTTCGCTGGCGCCGGTGTCCCGTCCCGGATATATCGGTCGTAGCCCAGGGGCCCATCGAACGGGCCACGGAGGCCGAAACGCCCCGATTGAACAAATGATTATGGTCGGAGGTTTGGGCTTGTCTTCCCCACTCGCCCAAGACCTGGATCCTTTAACCTAGACCCTCGCACCTGAATCCTCGAGCCTCCTGCCTAGATCCCCTCCTTCTCTTCGTCCTCCCCGTCCTCTTCATCACACTTGAATCATCGAGTCTCGATCCTCGGATCTTACCCTCGAGCCTCTCGCCTCCTCCTCCTCCTCTTCCTCCTCCTCCTCCTCCTCCTCCTCCTCCTTGTCGTTCCGCCTCACGCTCTTGGCCTGGACGGAGATTCACCTTGCCTCAAACGCCTTCCTAATTATTTGTTTTGCTTCTACCCGCCTCTTCCAGCCGATGGACGCTCCCCTTGGGCTGCCGGGCGGCTCTTCTCTCTGCGGACGATCAGGCCCTATTGTGATTCAGATTCTGGCAAGCTTGTCTGCCGTAGGTAAACTTCGGAGCCTAACGCCACCCCTCCCCCCCATGCCAGTAAACCTGCCCGAATCTACAGAAGGACGGGCATGGAGTGTCTGACGATGCAGTGGAAACCCATACCACGAAACGCCCTGCTTGCCTCCAGGGTGCCCTGGGTTTCCTTGGCATCGACGGTTTTGCTATGGAAAAAGCGTGACGCTCCCATGCCAACAATCAGTGGACATTCTGGGGTCTCAGGTTTGTTTTTCTCGTGGATGGTTTCTTGTGGTCGAGCTCGTACTGAACAGTCAACCCGCATAGTAAGGATGGGCAACCTTCCCCAGGGTACCCTTGCATCCTTGCCTCCTCGGCCATCCTCGGCCACTCTGGTTGGCCGCGCCCCGCTCGCAAAGTGCCGAAATGGCCTTCCAAGGTCCTTGCATCCTCATCCGCATCCTTACTATACAGGTTGACTGTACGGAAACGAGGGGTACAAAGTCCAGCAGCAGTTCCTGTTCCTCGCTCTCGGCGTCGCCGCGGTCGTTGCCCGTTCGAGACCGCAGCGGCCGTTCGAGAACTTGCATCCTCCTTCTGATACGGATTGACTGTGCTGTGTATGTCTAGGGGAACAAAAAGTGGCATAAACATAACAACTCGGAGGTCCGCGCGGACCTCCGAGTTGTTATGTTTATGTCATTTCTTGTTCCCCCAATGTCGCCCCCGCCTCCCCCCACCCCCCACCCCCCGCCCACCCGCACGCCGCTCAGGGGGGCTCTCCGCGGCTCGCGTTCCCCCGCGGGGAGCCTCCGCGGCTCCCCCCCGCCCCCCCCCCCCTCCCACAGGTCGGGCTCTTGTGCTCGCGACCGCGCCCTCTGGAGGTCTGGAGGAGGAGGAGGAGGAGGCTCCTCGCGCCGTTTTTAGACGGTCCTCGCAGGCGATTTGTCCCCCCCAGTCCCCAGTCCCCGAGCTCCGCCCGAACAGCTTGGCCGCCCAGAGAAAGTCTAGGCCTCCTAGATGGGGTCCGAGCAGATGGGGTCGGAGGATCGCGTCGCATCGCCGATGCATCGGCGATACGGCTCGATGCGGAGCCCGTGTTCCCCACGCCGACGTCGCCGATGCAACGCCGACGTCGCCGATGCATCGCCGTTACATCGGCGATGCATTTGCGATGCGGCGCGATCCTTCGTCCCCACCTACTCGGACCCCTTGTAGGAGGCCTTTAGAAAGGGAGAAACCCTAGGACACCCCCTTGTCGCGGATGGACGCGCCCCCATCGTACTTCCCAGGGTTGGGCCCAAAATGTTCGGTCCGTGCGAAAACCCCACGGAGCCTGGGACAGGGGTCGACATGCCCCTGTCAGGTACATCGGGATTCTTCCGCAAGAATATGTATACACACAGGCACCTTTCAATGGATTGTTCCTGGGTCTCAGGGAAAGGGTGGCGGTATATAAATCACTGCTGGGAGGCAGCGACTTTCTACACCGCCGCCCTCCCTGAAGGCACATGCATGCAAAGTTCGTCGAAAGGTGTCGGTGTACATATTGTGAAGGCCTTACGGCCGGCGCCGCCGACCCTGAAGGTTTTGGCCGTCGATGGCGACGGGATGTGTGATCACAGGAAGGAGCTAAAGGACAACGTGGCAGGGTAGGCGGAGGAAGTGTGTGAGGAGGAGGAGGAGGAGGAGGAGGAGGAGGAAGAGGAGGAGGAGGAGGATGAGGATGAGGAGGAGGAGGAGGAGGAGGAGGAGGAGGAGGAGGAGGAGGAGGAGGAGGTGTCGGTGTATATATTTTCGCTGTGCACGTGGGATCCCTCCGAGCAAACGCCCAAAGGCCGCCCGGCGTGCTGCTTTCGCGACGCGAGGGGGCCTGGAATCCCCCCCCCGGTCGTTCTGCCTCGCCCTCCCGGGCCCAGCGGCCCCCGCACCCCTGCTTGTCAGGCTCTCCCTCCCTGGTTCTCAAGCTCCTTCGAGGCCGATGTCCGCCCCATTTTGCCGTCGCTGTTCCCGCAAGGATTTCGCGGGGATCTCCGCCCCCCCTGTCTGAGGCGGAAGCTTCCGCCCTGCTTTTCCGCACCGCTTGGGGTGTGCACCTCCGACGCAGCTTCCTTCTAGAAGTCGGAAGATCCGCCAGAGTACGGCGGATCCGAAGTCAGGGACGTGTCCGACGATCTGCGTCGTTCCTCCGCGCCTTTGGGGCACTGAGGCCTCCGATGTCCCAGAACCGTGCGGGTGGCGGGCCACGCAGTGAGGTCGGCGGGGACTCCGACATCACCACGCGGCGGCCGCACGGTTCTGTGGCCCCGAACCTTCTCGACGCGAAGAGCAACCACCACATGTCCGACGAGATGTATGTGTACTCGTGACGATGCTGTACACGAACTCTGGAGTACAGCATCAGGGCGACTGTGTCTCCTTATTGTCCGGAAGGAAGCGGACCTGCAGGGAGACCGTCGTGTACAGCTCGGGTGAGAGATGTCGGATGGATTCGCCCGCCTGGTCTTCGATCCTCTGACCCAGACAATCCTCTTCAAAAAATGGAACAGTCTTTCGTGTGCCGAGTGCAACTGATCTTCCTGCATGCAGTGTCTCGGGCCCACGCCGGTCCCCCGCGCCCCAGGGCCTCCACGCCGACGCCGAGATGTGGGACGCGCTCCAGGCCGTCGGTCTGCGGGGCGTCTGCAGCGAGCTCGGTCTGGGCGCGGACGTAACCACGGGCGGCCCCGGGAGGGGGGGGGGGGCGGCGGCGGCGGCGGCGGAGCCTCAGGAGGAGGAGCCTCCAGGGGATGGCCAGGAGGAGCTTCCTCCTCCTCCTCCTCGTCCTCCTCCTCCTCCTCGTACTCCTCCTCGTCCTTCTCCTCCTCCTCCTCCTCCTCCTCCTCCTCCTCCTCCGTCTCATCCACCCACTCCTCCTCCTCCTCCTCCTCCTCCTCCTCCTCCTCTCCTCCTCCTCCTCCTCCTCCTCCTCCTCCTCCTTCTCATCCTCCTCCTCCTCCTCTACTCCTCCTTCTCCTCCTACTCTGCTTTCTCCTCTGGGGCGATGGAGATCAGCACGGAATGTTTGGGTCCTGAGGGAAACGGGCCCCCGAGTTTTGTCTCGCCGGTCCAGGATCCCTTGGGGCCCCTGGGGGGCCGTTCCCGTGGGCCACCTCGCACGCAGGAAAAGGGTCCGCGGGGGGGGGGCGGCGGGCCCGGGAGGGGGACCACAGCGATCGGAGTGGGCACGGGAGGCAAGGGGACGGAAATCAACAGTCGAGGGAGAAGTGCCGGCCAAACCATAATTTTCGGAGTTCATCGGGCAGGTGGTAATGGGAGGTGATCCACGTGGAGCCTCTTTAAGGCTCTTTTCTTCACCCCCCACTTGGGTCACCCCCCATTACCACCTGCCCGAGCTTCCCACCGAACGCTCCTAACCGCACTCGGACCCCACCCAGGAGGCCTCTGGTTTGTTCGGATGCAGCTCCTGGGAGGTACGATTCCGAAATCCTGCCTTACTCAGGCTTATGCCCGCTTAATCCAGCTTCATCCAGCTTAATCCCGATTGATTCCGCGCAATCCGCGGCCCTCTGGCGTAGCAGCCCCCCAATGGTGTTTCATCCTCCCGAATCCTTTCGGACGGAGCTAGGACGAGGATGAATCCGTTCCAGAGCGTTTCGGAACGCTCTCATAGCGTTCCTGAGCGCCTCCAGAGCCGCCAGATCTCAGATATTATCGGCATATCCTCACCCGAAGTGATCCTCGTCCTGGCTTCGTCTTATCCTTCCGGGAAGACCTCCCAGTAGTTTCCTCCTAAGGTTTGGGCTGTCCAGATCTTCGTTTCAAGGCGCCATTATCGCATAGCGGATTTCGCTCGGAAAGCAATGGGATGGGCCCGGACTGCCCTGGAGAATTCGCGCGGATTCGTTTGACCAGGAACGAAGACTGGTTGCAAAAGACCCACGTGAGATGAGTTTCGTGTTCCGCTCGCCGTCGCGGGGCTTCCCATTGACAGGCATCCGCGCAGAAATCCGCTGCAGCACGTCGGCAAGGTCGGCGCGGTGCCTCGCCCAGCCCGCCCCGCCCTGCCCGCCCAGCCTAATTACTCTCCCCGCGCTGGCGCGCTTGCTCCAGCATATCGCCCCCTTCTCCCTGCCCCTCGCGCCCTTCCCTGTCCTTCCCCCTGCCTCCCGGGCCTCCTCCCTCCCGTTCCCACCCATCTCTGCCCTCCCCCCTTCTCTCCCTGCCCCTTCTCCGAGGCGGGCATCTATGCATGACCACCGCCTGGAGGGCCAGTTTTCGGAGCCTCGGCAGGCGGTGGGTGTGGACGTGTTCGGGCCCCCGGGGGCCGAAACATATCCACATCCACCGCCCGCTGGGGCACCAGGACGCCGGTTCCCAGGCGGTGGATCTGGAGAAATCCCCGCCTCGCCCCTTCTCTCCCTCCCCTTCCCCCCCCCCCCTGGCGGCGGGCAGGCGGTGGATCTGGATGAATCCCCGCCTCGCCCCTTCTCTCCCTCCCCTTCCCCCCCCCCCCCCTGGCGGCGGGCAGGCGGCGGGCAGGCGGCGGGCAGGCTGGCGCTCTCCCAGGGCCAGCGGCAGCTGCTCTGCGCCGCGCGCGCCCTGCTCCGCAGGCGGGCGCGGCCCCCACTCGGGGGGGGGGGGGGGCGTCAAGACAGTCGACGCGGAGTCAGCAGCTGGCCCTTGGGAGGAGGAGGAGGAGGAGGAGGAGGAGGAGGAGGAAGAGGAGGAGGAGGAGGAGGAGGAGGAGGAGGAGGAGGAGGAGGGGGATGAGGAGGAGGAGGAGGAGGAGGAGGAAGAGGAGGAGGAGGAGGAGGAGGCGGAGGAGGAGGGAGGGGCGGGGGGGGCCAGGAGGCCACATGCGCACCCTGCCCCCCCCCCTCACCACGATTTCTGAGGTGAAGTCGGGCCTGTCCCTCTACAGGATCTGAGGTCGATAGACTCCTACTCGGAGGTTGATAGACCTCCAACGTAGCCGACAAATGCCCAAAAAGTCGTCTCCGCCGTACTATTGTTTGACTGTTTCTGGGTATTCCCTTTGTAGAGGGACACGCCCGACTCAAGCCTCGGTTGACCACGTTTCGGAGGTTGATCGACCTCCTACCCTGACACGTCGATCAGCGAATTGGCCGTTTTCGGTTCGCGAGAGGGCGTCGCGGCCGTCATTTTTGCGGGTCCAGGTCCGTCGGTTTCGGTCCTAGGCTGTTTTTACTACGTCCCTGTTGACAATGGCTCACCCGAGAAACCGTTTCTTGTGCAGGAAGTCCTGAGCGGTCTGCCCATCGGCGGCTCCTTCGGACGAGGCCCTGAACCACCGAGAAACCGTTTTGATAGGAAAGTCTAGGCGGTTTGCCCATGTTCGGCTTCTTCGGAGTGGGCCCGAAGACCTCGAGAACGATGTTGTTGCAAGGAGTCCTAAGCGGATTGCACATTCTCGGGTCGTTCGAACTGGCCCCGATTTTTTTTTTGCACAAATCATATGGGATTCGATATACTGCAGGTCGGCTGGTAAACTTTTCGGGTCGTCGCATGCGACGACCCGAAAAGTTTACCGGCTGCCGTTTGCTCATTGTCGGGTCAGTAAACCGAGGAAATCCTATGCCGTTTGCTCATTTTCGGGACAGTACACCGCTTGGGATATAACATTTTAAATTCGGAAGGGGGACCCGATCCCGCGACCCCGGGCGGGGTGTAGGCTCTGCCCTTGCATTGTACTGGGCCCCTCCGGCCAAACGGGGCGCTGGGCTGCCCATCGGCGCGCCGACTCTGCCTTCGCGAAATTGTCCCCATCCGCCCTCGGGCCCCGCGAGTCTTATCCTGCGCGCGCCATCGATGTCCGCGGCGAGCACGGTGGCGAAATTGAGGAAACTTTCGGATCGGCGCAGTAATGAGGAAACTCCTGGGGTCCTCGCGCGGCGCGTAATAGTAGTATGATCTAGTCCACACGTCAGTTCCGTAAGCTGCGGGTCGACGTGTTCCGGAGTCACTCCGAAACAGAAGCAAATCCGACGTAGATCCGACGTAAATCCGACGTGGACCCGACGTAAATCCGACGTGGATCCGACGTAAATCGGGTCCCAAGTTGCCGCGCAAGGCTTCCAGGCTGTTCCTTAGGACCTTTTCTATCGCACTTTTGGAGCAATCTGGCATATCGTCCGTGGCAAATCATGGGAACCTGGAATACCTGCTTAATTCTGTTTTGGGCGTCGGTTCGCGCCGATTCGCGTTTGGGAACCGATCAGATATCGCCGATTTAGCATCGGTTAGCTTCGATTCAGGCTCGACGAGCGTCCATTTAGCGTCGACGAGCGTCGATTCGCAAAAGCCGACAAGATGGTATGGGAGGTTCCCATGTGTTGCCACCGAAATTTGGGTGGCAAATTTACTCCTGCGTCCACGTTTCGTTCGCGTTCCTGAAGCATTCTGGCATGTCCATCTGCAACGAGGACGGGGCACTGAGCACGTGTTGCTGAACAGGAACCGGATGGCACCGCCAAGCGGCTACGAGTGGCTTGCTCCGACGGGAAGATGCCGCAGAACACGGCCCGCTTCATGCGGGCACCGTGTCATTGCCAGACTTCGCGTAGAGTTGCATGTGGCCCACGGAGCAAGGCAAATGAGCTCGGTTTCCGTATTGGTTGCGTGAGTCACGCAATCGGGTGGAGGATACAGCATGGGACAAGTTCAAAGTCATTGACCGGTCGATCGCCAATTTCCTCGCGTTGGGCCATTTGCCTGCGACAACCATGGCCTGGACAGTTCGCGGCGATCGTCACCATTGATTGCCGTTTCGCATGCGGTGATGCAAAAACGCCACGTAAGTGTCAACAACATCCAGGGGCAGTATATTTGGCCTGATTATGGACTGAGAGTGGCAGGCAGCGTTGTTCGGATAGGCCTGCTATGCTGGTATCAGACCTGCTTGTAGCACATCGTTATGCTGCTGCCCCGATTTCAGTTACAAGCCATGATGCGCACGTGCGTAACACAGGACTGGTGGCGATGTTTGGCGATGCCTGCGGCAGCAGCAAGTCTTCACGCTTCGCGTATCCCCACCAGCTTTCTGACGGCGTGCGGCTCTTCCGCAACGCTTGCGAACAAAAACGTATCCCCACCAGCTTTCTGGCCACTGCTACTTCGCAGTTCCCTGACAGCGCATGGCACCCCTGCGCGCTCGCGAACAAAACGTATCCCCAGCAGCCGCTCGGGGTACCCGCGGTGGTGGCGCTCTGCACTCTTGCACGGCTTTGTCGTGCCGGTTATTCCACTGCCTCTGGGTCTTGGCGAGCAGGGCGCCTTGACGGCTGGTCGCGTTGCTTGGCCGTTGCCTTATGCTTCCCGTCCTGGGGCATCGCTGGTCGTCCACATCTGCGCGAAGGGGTCGCGCCTTTGATGTGTATGCCCCCGTGCCTGGCTGCATCGCCCGTCGGACGTTCTCTGACGGTCTTTTCCCCGGTCCTCTTTTTTTGTACGCGGAGTTGGACATCGCCCTCATGGGGCCTCGAGGTCGTTTCCCTCTCGGCATATCGCTCGGTCCCCCTCTCAACGCTCATCTGTTCGGCAAGGTTTGCGGGGCACTGGACCGCCGCCCGCGTCTCCGCCCTTCTGGGTAAGAGGGGCGTTTGTTTCATCTCTCGCCTCCGTCAGGGCCCGCGCGTTCGGGAAGGCTACATGGGGGGTACCTCGGGTTGCCGCCACCGCCATCTCAGCGCAGCGCGCGCGTCACTACATCCTCGCTGGGTTCACTGTTCGGCTTCCTGTTCGGCACCCACCTCGCGTTCCTGGTGCCGCTCCGCCACTTCGCCCCATTCTGGCCGCGCTGAGTCTCTCTTCGCGCCAGGCGTCGTTAATCGTTTGTTTTTCCTTTTCGCAGGTGGCACAGCCTGCCCCGGCTTGCCAGGCGCCCGACCCGTTTCGCGCGCCTGCGAACCAACAAGTATCCCCACCTGCCCATTCAAAAACCCTGCCCATGAGAGTGGACGGGAAGAGGGACGAAGAGACGCAGGCAATGATGCAAAGCTGGCAAGCACGGGGGACAGAGATTTCTGGTAACACGTAGATGGCTTTGGAGGACATCCTCGGGCCATCCCTGGGGTCCGCGTTGGGGCGAGGGGTGCAGGGGGAAAATCAGGAAGAGGATGAGGAGGACGAGGAGGGGGAGGAGGAGGAGGAGGAGGAGGAGGAGGAGGAGGAGGAGGAGGAGGAAGAGGAGGAGGAGGAGGAGGAGGAGGAGGGGAGGAAGGCGACGACGACGATCACCACGACATGGAGGAAGAGGAGGAAAAGGAAAACGAAGACGATTTGGGCAAGGATGAGGACGTGGACGTGGACAGAACCCTCAATCTCGCCTCTTGGAGCATTCTTGGGACTCTTTTGGGGGAGCTTCGAGTCTTCTTGGGGCTTTTTTGGGAGGTCTTCCAGCCCTCTTGGGGTCACTGGGGCCCTGACGGGCCTTTTGGGGCCATCTTGGAGGCTATCGATCAAAAGGGGGCGTCCTCGATGTCTTCTCCCCCCCCCCACCCCCCACTGGGGCAATCCAGATCGCCTCTTGGGGCGCTCTTGGGGCGGCGCTCTTGGGCCCCTCTTGGGCGCTTTGGGGCCGTTTGGGGGGCCTCTTGGGCCACTATCGGGCCTCGGTTGGGCCATATTGGAGCCATCTTGTGGTCTCAAAGGCGCATCGAAAGCGAAACGGCGAGAAGGGAAACATCATAGATTTTCCGTAGGTGTTTGAAGGATTTGGGTTTCTTGGTGGGGGTCCTGAGGGGGCTCCGACAGCACTTGGGACCTTTTTGTGGCCCTCGCCAGGCCTCTTGGAGCTATGTCGGAAGCTATATTGAACCAGGACCGGCTATCTTGACCTATCTTGGAGGCCATCTTGGAGCATCGGAGGCCGTGTGGGAGCCATCTTGGGCCGTCTATGGCGCTCGGACCGATTGTCCTTCCCCCCAAGAAAACCAAGGAACGGGTTCTTGGAGGAGTAAGGAAGTTCGTGAGGCCACCTGGGCCCAAAGGGCTGGTGGGAGTTCTTCCACCGTGCTGGCTTTCACTGTGCTGGCGGAGGCGTGATCACAAATGATGGGGGTGTGTTTCATTGAAGAAAAAGGGCTGGCGGGAGGTCTTGTTGAGTTCTCCACCCCTCTCATCCTCGTCCTCAGCTGGCACGCTCCAGAAGAGGGGCCTGGCCTTCGATGCGTGGGGCCCTCCGCGGAAGGCTGGCGGAAGCCAGCGGGCGTACAAACGGGGGTAGGCCTGGCAGTGGAAAGTGGCGGAAAGCGGCGGAATTCGACGGGGCTGGGACGAGGACAAATCCGTTCCAGAGCGTTCCGGAACGCTCTCGGAGCGTTCCAGGGCGCTCTGAACAGGCTGCGGCGCTCGAGACATCCTCCAGAGCCGCCGGATCTCAGAGATTCCCGGATTATCCGGACCTGAGGTTCTATCCTCGTCTTGTCGGGGGCGGCAACGAGGGGGGTGATGGCTAGGGTGGGGGGATATCATGGCGTGGGCCATGATATTCCCTCATATTTCGTGGTGCCTCTTCGTATTTAATCGCTTCACTCATTCCACCGGCTCATATTGCGAGAATGAGGAGGAGAAAGGTGGATGAGCATGATGAGGAGGCCTCTCGATGGCTTCCTGAAGCATTGTGGGGCCAAACTTGGTCGTGGAGAAGGTGCCTCCGTGGGGCCTCTTGGGAGCCTCTTCGAAGCTTCTTGGGAGCCTCTGGGGGGCCTCTTGGGGCCTCTTGTTGGCCTTCAGGGGGCCTCCGTGGCTCTCTTGAAGGCGTGTTGACGGCCTCTTGGAGCCTCCTGGGGACCTCTCCGGGCCAACAGCTCGACATGTCCGTTCGGGTGCCCCGTCTGGGCTCGCTGTTATGTAGAGCCGTCTTGGAGGCGTCTTGGACCATCTTCGAGGTCTCTTGGACTGTCTTGGGGCCCTCTTAGGCTCTCTTGGGCTTATCTTGGTGGTTTGTTGGGCCGTCGTGGGGCGATCTTGGGGGCCTCTTGGGCACGTTAGGACGCTGTGAACCCCAGACGTCGTATATGCGAAAGATGTACGTTTCCCCTAGGGAGTGAGACGATTTTTGCTTGTTGGAGCCCTCTTGGAGAGCCTCTTGAGGCTCTCTTGGGGCTTCTCGGCGGCCTCGCGGATCGTATGAAGGCCATCTTGGGCGTCTTGGACGGCTCGCTCGGTGACTCTTAGCGCTTTTGGGCTGTCTTGGAGGCCTCTTGGGGCCCTCTTGGCGTTCTCTGGGGGGCCTCAGAGACCGCACCCAGGAGGAAAACCATCTCTGAGTAGCAGTTGCCGGGCTGCGGTCGGGCGGCGGTCGGGATACTTTTCGCCGGGGGACCCCCAGGGGCCGCCCCTCGCGCGCGAACTAGAAATATTGTTAACCAGTTACCGCAGATCGTAGCACGCCTCTGGCCCGTTGGGCCGGCGAATGTCATTACATCCCTGAGTCCGCCCCTGGGCCGTGCTCATGCCGCCAGCCATGATTTGCACCCCCCCTTCTTGGACGCCCCCGATCTTGGTTTCGTCCAAGGACATGGAAGTTTGTCGTTCACGTTGTTGTTGGATCCAAGGCTTCTGGAGTCGGCCATCTTTCCTCGCCTCCTTTCGGGGAAACGCAAGACCCGAGTAAGCCGGAACTCGGGTCTGCTGACGTTTTTTTGACGAGCGCGTCCTGGATTTTGACGGTCCAGTTTTTTCGTGGGATGTCTGCAGCGGGAGCCCGCGTCAGATTTCAGATTGGGCCTCGTCACCTCTTATGGTGGCCCCGTCGGGCCAACCCGAGTCCCCCGTACCCGAGTCTTACTCAGGAGGGGAAAAACACACAGACACAATGAATCGTCGATTCCCAAGAAAATATGGGAAAATGTGGGGATTGGGGGGGAAGACAAAAACCCAGAAAATATGGGAAAACATGGGATATCTTTGTATTTGTGTGTATTTATCTGTGTGTCCTGGGGCCCCTTTCACGTACGTCTCCCCGATCCTTCGCATGCCGATCGTCCTCCTCTCCTGCTGGCCGCTCGGAGAGGGAGGAGCGAGGGGGTGCCCTGCGCGGCGGGGGGCCCCCGCGGGGAGGCCGCGCGTCGTGCTGCTGGACGAGGTGTCGGCGTCGCTGCCCTCGGAGGCGGGGCTCCGCCGGCGTCCCGCGCGGGGGCAGCGGAGGGGCGAGCGAGTCCGCGGGAGGCACGGGGCGGCGAGCGGCAGCAGGCCGCCGTGGGGTGCGGGGGCGGGTGGCGGCAGGGGAGACTCGGGAGGGAACAAAAACACACACACAGACACGATGAATCGTCGCTTCCAAGGAAAATATATGGGAAACTATAGGAGAAGTGGGGGGGGGAGGACAGAAAACAGAAAATATATGGGAAAAGATGGGGAATCCTTTTGCTTGTGTGTATTTACTTATGTGTCCAAGGGCCCCTTCAGAGACGGTGCGTGGCGCACTCCCAGAGCACCCGCGGCGGAGCGGAGTTCTAGATGGCGTCAGGGGTCTTCTCTGCCCTCCCTCCCCCCCTCCCTCCCCCCCCAGCTCGATCCTCGGCCGTCGATCCTCGCTCATCCATCCTCGATCCTCGATCCTGGACCCTCCACGATCCTCGATCCTCCGCGATCCTCGAGCCTTAGCCTTCGATCCCCGACCCTCCCTGTTCGATACTTTCCATCCGCATCCTCCGCGCGCCCCCGCGTCTCCAGCGGAGGCCCCCTCCCAGAGGTCCTCCGAGGTCTTTTGAGAGGTCCCCGGAGGCCTCCGGAGGATCCGCAGCCTTGATAGATGGACAAGAATCCCTAAGGGCTTGACGACGTTTCGCCAACCGACTTGTGGGGACCGAGGCAGATGAGTCAAGGCGAATGCAGAGACATCGAAACACATCCAGGCAGCTCGCGTTCAAGCCAAGTGAACCCAGAGCTCTCCAGGGAAGGTTGGAGCAGCTCGTGGGCGCTATCAGCGCGAGTCCAGGGACAGCAGGAGTCGTTCGGCCCTGAACGAAGGAGCTCGTCGAGTTGCTCCGAGTCGGCGCTCGGCTCGATCAGTCCTCGGGACGCGTGCTCGCCCGCGCGTGTGCTTACGGTCGGACTTGATTGGCGAGGACCCGCGAGAGGACACGAGACCCTTCCGGGGGCCACGCTGCCACAGAGATGCAGGAGGCATGGGCCGCAAGACGGGGTCCTGTGTGTTGCAACGACCCTGTCGGACAGGAGCTGGGTCCCGTGTCTGACAAAGGGTACCCTCGTGTACCCTCGTGCACCCTTGCTGCCGCAGAACTGCAGGAGGCATGGGTCGCAAGACGGGGTCCCGTGTGCTGTAACGACCCTGTCTGACAGGATCTGGGTCCTGTGTCTGACAAGGGTACCCTCGTGTACCCTCGTGTACCCCTTGCTGCCGCAGGCATGCAGGAGGCATGGGTCGCAAGACGGGGTCCTGTGTGTTGCAACGACCCTGCCTGACAGGATCTGGGCCCTGTGTCTGACAAGGGGTACCCTCGTGTACCCTCGTGTACCCCTTGTTACCACAGACATGCAGGAGGCATGGGTCGCAAGACGGGGTCCTGTGTGTTGCAACGACCCTGCCTGACAGGATCTGGGTCATGGTGTCTGACAAGGGGTACCCTCGTGCACCCTTGTTGCCACAGAAATGCAGGAGGCATGGGTCCAAAGACAGGGTCCTGTGTGTTGCAACGACCCTGTGATCTGGGTCCTGTGTCTGACAAGGGTACCCTCGTGTACCCTCGTGTACCCCTTGTTGCCACAGAAATGCAGGAGGGCACCCTTGATTTGGCAGGGTCGACCTACTTTTAAGTCGGGCGTGTGCCCCTACAGGGGGATCTTCGACGAACAATACAGAAGACCAACAATAATAACAAAATGCTCCAAACATAGTCTGGGGTCTATTTCTTGAGCGTTTCTTCACCTTCTTGAGGTATTTTGGGGGTATTTGTTTTTATTGTTCGGCGAAAATCCCCCTGTAGGGGGACACGCCCGACAACAGGGTGCCCTCGTGCACCCTCGTGTAAATTTCTTGCCGCAGAAAAGCTCAGGAGGGTCCCTTCTGTACCCCCTCCATACCCTTGATCCGGCAGGGTCTCTCTGTGTCCCGGGGCCCCTTCCATACGGTAGGTTTGCGTCGTGTCGACCCGCGGCGACCCCAGCGCGGGCGTTCAAGGTTGAACGCCGCCGGCGACCCAGAATCGATCGATGTTGAACGATCGGACGTTGCGGCAGCGGCCGATCGTTCAAGGTTGAACGATCCACGCGGAGTCAAAAACCAACGCCGAAGTCGGCACGACACAGACCTGCCGTACTTGATCCGGCAGGGCCGACCTGCTCATCCGGGCCGCCCGTCGTGGCCCCCTCCCGGCTCCGCCCGCGGAGAGCGCCGCCCCGTGCCGGCCCGCGCGCTGCCGCCCCGCGTCGCACCGAAAGGGCCTCGGCGTAGGTCGGGCACGTGCCCCCCTGCAGGCGGAGCTTGGACGAAGGATCAAAGATGCGAAGAAACAGATTCCAGCATAGGCGACGAATGCCAAAAAAGATCGTCCCCGTGTTATCGGGGGTGGACAGAAGCCCCAGCAGTGGGACGTCGATTCGTGAATTGTCCGTTTGCGGTTCTCGAGAGGGCGCCGTGGCCGTCATTTTCCAGGCCTGCGCCCGCCAGGTTTGGGCCTCAGGTCGTTTCCACTAAACCACGTTTTACTAAAGGGGGGCCTGTCCATCCCCGATATTATTCTTTGACTATTTCTGGATATCCCCCCTGCAGAGGGACAGGCCCGACTTGAGCCTCGGTTGACAAGCGCACGTTTCGGAGGTTGATGGACCTCCTACCCTGACACGTCGATCAGCGAATCGGCCATTTTCGGTTCGCGAGAGGGCGTCGCGGCCATCATTTTTGCGGGTCCAGGTCCGTCGGTTTCGGTCCGAGGCCGTTTTCATTAGAGGGTGGTTTATTAAGGGGAGGTTTGTCCACCGCCGAACGTTGGCGCCAACTTTTTTTACGTCGGCGGCGAGGCAGACGTGCAGCTCCAGCGGGCGGCGATCTGGGGCGACCGATACGCGAATTGGCCGGCGTGCAAGAGGGGGCAACAGCGGGACGAGTCGGCCGCGGAGGAGAGGAGGAGGAGGAGGAGGAGGAGGAGGAGGAGGAGGGCACTCAGACGCGGCAGACTTCCACGTTGGCGCCAACACACGTTCTGAGGATCATCGAGAGGCAGCCTGCCGCGAGTTCGACGCCGCGAAACGACTGCGACGTGGTGAGAACGCGTGGCCGGAGCCCTGCACCCCGGCCTTTGCACGCTGTCTCGGGCCGTACTGGTCTGCTCCAGGCCTCCAGGGTGGGGTCCGAGCAGATGGGGGTCGGAGGATCGCGCCGATGGTCGCCGCTGCACCGGCGACGCGGCTCGATGCGGAGCCCATGCCCATCTGCTCGGACCCCGCGGTGGAGGTCTCGATTTGTGAGGGCCCCGGGCCCCTAGCTTTCAGTCGGGCCCGTCTCTTGACGGGAGGAATATATTCAAACACAGTTTCAACGTAGTCTGGGGCCTACTTTTTGAGTGTTTGCTTCTCCATCTGGGAGCATGTTTGGTGCATTTTTCATTTTTCGTCGCAAAATCCCCCCGTCGGGGGACACGCCCGACTTACCCCTGGCTCTGGCGAACGGCTTCCGGTGCGGAGCACAAAAAAGGGGGCGACGCGCGGATCTGCGGGCCTCCCCTGCCGCCTCTCGGCGGCGCGCTCTACCATCAGGAGGGGAAAAAACACACAGACACAATTAATCGTCGATCCCCCAAAAAATATTGAAAATATGGGAAGTGGGGGGACGAGAGAAACCCAGAAAATATGGGGAATCTTGTTATTTGTGTCTATTCATTTGGGTGTCCCAGTTCCCCTGCATCGCTTCCCCCCTCGCAGGAAGGAGAGCGAGAGCAACATCTGGGAAGCCAGAAGGCAGGAGGGCTTCTGGAGGAGCCCCGCCGCCTTCT
>CAUYUJ010014352.1:248716-296216 GCA_963575745.1 Prorocentrum cordatum | reverse complement strand
TCGATGACGACGACGACGACGGACGTGTGTTTTTTTTCTCGGCGAGGGCACTTGAGGAGCATCCTGGATCATCTGGCAAAGCAAGCACGCATGAGGCCGGAACGTGCACGAGAAGTGGACGTCCGAGCGATGGCCAGCTCCCCGGGACAGTTTTCTCACCCGGATCCGCCAGAGCCGTTTTCTTTGACGGTGCTGGGGGGTCGGTGAGGGCCTTGAGGAGGCCGGAAACGTTCAGTCGGAAACTGAACCGTATACATTACCAGCGGCGGGCTGTTTTTTGAATCCCAAGACTTTTTGAGGGTCGGGGACGATGTCGGGGTGGTGTGGTGTATCCTTTGTTCCCCCGCATGTATACAGCGAAATATGTATACACCAGGGTCCCGTATGCACCAGGAGCCGCTCGCTTGCTTGCAGACTTCAGTGCATGGCCGGAAACAGCGTTGGTGTATAGTGTTTGGTTCCCTATTCATCGGGGGTGGACAGAACCCCCAACAGTGACACGTCGATCAGTGAATTCTCCGTTTTCGGCTCTCGAGAGGGCGCCGTGGCCGTCATGTTCCAGGCTCGCGCCCGCCAGGCTTGTGCCTCAGGTCGTTTGCACGAAACCACGTTTTACTAAAGGGGGGCCTGTCCATCCCCGATATTATTGTTTGACTATTTCTGGATATTCCCCCTGCAGAGGGACAGGCCCGACTTGAGCCTCGGTTGACAAGCGCACGCTTCGGAGGTTGATGGACCTCCTACCCTGACACGTCGATCAGCGAATCGGCCATTTTCGGTTCGCGAGAGGGCGTCGCGAGAGGGGGGTCTGTCCATCCCCGATTTCAGCATATCTCCCGAGGGGCTCTTCCCACGACGCGAGGGGGTCTGGGCAGTGCGCTGCCAGGTCCGCGTCCGCTCGCGCTCCCGGCGCCCCGACGCCCTGCCGCGCGTTCCATGCGGCCTGCCCCGCGCGCTGCCGTCGGCCCGCGGGCGCCGAGCGCGGAGAAAGGGCCGCGGTGCCGCAGGCGGGAGGAGGGAGCGGCGGGGGGGGGGGGGAAGGAGGGTAGGAAGAGACACGGGATTCGGAATAGAGGAGGAGGGAGGAGGGGGGGAGGAGCACGGGGGAGGAGGGGGGAGGGGGGAAGGGGGGGAGGAGAAGGACGGGGGAGCGGAGCGTAGCGGAGCGGAGCCCGGCGAGGGGAGTGGGGAAGTGAGCGGGAGAGGGGGGAGAGGCAAGCTAGGTGCGCTCGCGTCATATCTGACATCCTACCCCTCCCTCCCATCCCTTACCATGGCGTAGATCCCCTCTCTACTCGTACAGTCGGATGTCAAGCAGGGCGATGATCCCGAAAGGGTCCGCGATGCATTGTAGAGCACGGCATGGCATGGCGTAGAAGAGCACCGCGAAGCGTAGTATCAATCTGGCATTGCATTGCATGCCGTGGCATGGCACGGGAAATGACGCCAGCGCTGCAGCGGGAGCACTAGTCGAAACGAGCGGAAGCGCGGAAATGAGGCCAGCGCTGCAGCGGGAGCACGATTCGGAACGAGCGGAAGCACGGAAATGAGGCCAGCGCTGCAGCGAGAGCACGATTCGGAATGAGTGGGGCCCGAAAATGAGGCCGGCGCCTCAGCGAGAGCAGCATTTGGGGAAACATTGCAAGCGAAAACCTAACTCCGGGGAAGGCTTCCCGGGCGCCAGAAGCAGAAAATCAGTATTTTCAAAAGAAATTGTATTGGAATGGCCTTTTTTCGGCGCCGCCTCGGAACTCGATTTTCTGGCGCCGGCCGGAACCGGCTCCGGACCTGCAGGCCCGGGCGCCGGCCCGCGGGCGCCTGCTCGGGCGTCCGGCCGGGGCGCCGGCTCGGGCGCCGGCCTGGGCGTCGGAATCGGCCCGGGAGGCCTCGGGCGCCGGAAGAAGAAATTGAGCAGTTTCAAAAGAAGAATGCGTATTAGAATGGCATTTTTTCGGCGCCGCCTCGGAACTCGATTTTCCGGCGCCGGCCGGAACCGGCTCCGGACCCGGCCCGGACGCCAGCCCGGGCGCCGGCTCGGGCGTGCAGCCCGGGCGCCGGCGGAAATGATGCCAGCGCTGCAGCGGGAGCACGATTGGGAACGAGCGGGGCCCGAAAATGAGGCCGGCGCCCCAGCGAGAGCAGCATTTTGGAAACAAATGCAAGCGAAAACCCCAACTCCGGGGAAACCTGTGTGTAAAAAACAGTACGCGGGGAGGGGGGGGGGGCGAACATTCCCAAGACGTCATCAGGGGAAGAGGGAGAGTAGTATTCATATTGAGTAATTGTGGGGTGAGGGGAAGGGAGGCCTGGAGAGGCGAGGGGAGTGAGGAAGGGAGGCCTGGAGAGGTGAGGGGAGAGGGGGGGAGAGGGGGGAGGGGGAACGGGGAGAGCAAGGGGCATGGGGCGCAGGAGAAGGAGGAGGAGGAGCAGCAGGAGGAGGACGAGGAGGAGGAGAACGAGCAGGAGAAGGGGGAGAATCACGCATGATTGTTAGTGCTTTCCTCGCCAGCATCTTCTCCCCTTCGCCCTGCGCTTCCCCCCCCCGCGCTTGCTGCGCCCCCCTCGCCACTCTCCGACCAGCGCGACTCGACGCTCGGCCCACGGCCCCTCGCTGCTTCCTTCCGTGACCCCTCTCGAGGTCTCTTTCCCGACCCTGCTCCTCCATCCCTGCGTCTTATCCCAGGGTTGCGGAGGACGATCAACGGAGAGGAAGCATGTTGCCAAATACTTCCCAGATGCTTATAACATGCATTTCGCTGAACATGCAAAAAACAAAATGTTGAACACATGTTCAGAACGTGCTTCCTACATGCGAAACACATTTTTCCATTCAATGACAGGACTGTGAGGGTTATGTCGAGCGTGTCCCCCTACAGGGGGATTTTCGACGAAAAATTGAAAATGATCCAAACATACCCCGAAAAGGTAAAAAACAAAATTCAGAAATTAAGCCCCAGACTATTTTTGGATTATTTTTTGACTATTGTTGGGGGTATTTTTGATCATTCGTCGAAACTCCCCCTTGTAGGGGGACAGGCCCGACTTAACAGCGACAGCCCAGGAGACGTGCAAGGTGCAGGCGTTCGCGGCGCCGGGGCCGCCTGTGGACTCCGGGCCGCCACACCTCTGGAAGCCTCTCCGTCCGCACGGTGGCCGGGGGCGGAGGTGCGCGGCGCGGGGGCCTCGGCCTCACGCTGAGGCGGGTCCGCCCTGGAGGAGGAGGAGGAGGAGGAGGAGGAGGAGGAGGAGGAGGAGGAGGAGGAGGAGGAGGAGGAGGAGGAAGAGGAGGAGGAGGAGGAGGGCTGGAGGAGGGCTGGAGGGCTGGAGGAGGACTGGAGGGCTGGAGGAGGGCTGGAGGAGGGGTCGAAACTTCGCGCCGCGAGGAGCTTTTCATCGCTACCGCGAAGACATCCCAGGAGGGTTCGCTCTGCCCCGAGATCCCAGGTTGCGGACACATTAACTTAGTAGAACATCGCGAACAGTCTTTCCCGGAGCCCTAGACGCCATCTTTCTGCAGGATTTCTCGGGCCGCCTCGACCTTTGAGGGTCACGGGGCCGAGGCTTGGCGAGAACGCCCGTTGCGAGCCAACAGTTCGCTGGATGCCAAGTCAATGCGGAGTACGTCCACACGGAGTACTCTGTCACCACTTGGGCTTACTCCGTTTGGACTCCGCCTCTCTTGATAGGAGGCTGAGTCCATAAGGAGGAAGTCCATACGGAGTGCTCGGCCTCCGTCGGGGCATGCTCCGTCTGGGCTCAGCCTTCCCTGAGGCAACAGATGGGCAAGAGATCTCCAGCCTCAAGGGCGAGAACATCTTGGAAGTTGCGACAACGGAGTTTTGGAACAGGGTTTGAGTCGGGCCTGCCCCTCCACAGGAGGAATCTTCAAAAATAGTGCATCAATGGCCTGGGGACGATTGTTTGACTAACTTTGACTATTGCTGAGCATCGGTTCACTATTTCTTATCTTTGCTCCCAATTCCGCCTGCAGGAGGACACGCCCGACCTAAAGCAAGGTCGACTCGAACTTCTGATCGGGCATCATTTTCGGACGCTCGGCGCCCAGGTGCCGCACCCGCAGCACCCAGGACGGTGCCCATGTGCCAGCGTGCTCCGTGCTTCGTGACGCAACACATGCAACGCTTAAGCCGAGCCTGTCCCTCTACAGGGGGAATATCCCGAAATAGTCAACTAAATACTCGGGGGACTATCTTTTGAGTATTTGTTTGACTCTTTGGGGAATATTTTTGGGGGTAATTTTAATTTTCCTTTCGTCGACGATCCCCCTGTAGGGGGACACGCCCGACTTGATGCAACTCCCGGATTTCGGAGCTTCCCGAGAGCGACCCTCTCTGCGGGGAGCGGCTCCCTGCGTGCTCGGCGCCCGCGCGCGGGCGCTCTGCAGGGCCGGCGCGCGCCCGGAGCCGGCGCGCGCCCGGAGCAGAAGGGCGCAGCAGCTCAGAGGGCCGGGGAGGAGCGTGGAGAGGAGCGATACGGGGCACAGATGTGTACACCACCACTTCGGATGCAACTCCTGGGAGGTAAAATTCTGATTTTGCCCTGGTCCGAAGTCCGGCTTAATCCCGTTTAATCCCGCTTAATCCCGCTTAATCCCGCTTAGTCCCGCTCAATCCGGCTTAATCCTGCTTAGTCCGAGGCCCACTCCGGCGTAACAGCTCCCAAATGGGGCTTAATCCTCTGTAATATTTCCGACGAAAACCTCCCAGTAGTTGCCTCCTGGCACCACCACCTCCCTCCCCCCCTCCTCCCCCTCCTCCTGGGAGAGAGGAAAGGGCCAGGAGGGGAGAGGAGGGAGGAGGAGTCGGCGTGGTGGTGGTGGTGTAGATTCAATTGGGTCCCGCGAGCAAGAATGGGATGACTTCCGCTTCGTATACCGTACGTCGACGGAATGTTGCACCGCTTTTGCCGCGCATTGTCAGCTATCTTGCATTGCTCCTCCCCCCCCCTCCCCCTGATCTTAATATTGGGCACATAGCAAAGGTTCCTTGGCGCCCCCCCCTAGGGCTCGCGACAGAATGTTGCACCACCGAGCCGTTTCGATGAACCCGGGACCGCAGCCAATGTTAAGATTGGGGGGAGGGGGGGGTGGAAGCGAACATCCATTGCAAAATCGGCTTGCTTTCTTGACAACACCAGGTGGTGCAACATTTTGTCGATGTACCGTATCCGATCCGATGTCGGATCCCGATCTGGACGCGGATTTCCCAACGGAGGTTTCTTATTGGCCTGCCGACTTCCGCCGATGAGTTTCGGTCGCCGAGCCGATTCATCGGTTCGACCTTGGGCTTAAGTCGGGCCTGTCCCTCTACAGGGGGAATGTTCCAAAATAGTATGACACTAGTCTGGGGACGATGTTTTGATGATTTTGTTACCTTGAGGGTATTTTGAAAAATTGTTCGTCCAGAAATCCCCCTTGTAATTCGGGGGACGGGCCCGACCTGACCCTGGGCTCCTCCTGGGGGAGCCCGAGCAGCTCTTGCCCTGAGCTTCGAGCTCTGCGCAGACCATTTTGTGGCATTCTTGGGCGTATGTGTGCAAATTGTTCGTCCAGAAATCCCCCCTGTAATTCGGGGGACGGGCCCGACCTGACCCTGGGCTCCTCCTGGGGGAGCCCGAGCAGCTCCTGCCCTGAGCTTCGAGCTCTGCGCAGACCATTCTGTGGCATTCTTGGGCGTATGTATGCAAATTGTTCGTCCAGAAATCCCCCCTGCAATCAGGGGGACGGGCCCGACCTAACCCTGGGCTCCTCCTGGGGGAGCCCGAGCAGCTCTCGCCCTGAGCTTCGAGCTCTGCGCAGACCATTTTGTGGCATTCCTGGGCGTATGTATGCACATTGTTCGTCCAGAAATCCCCCCTGTAATTCGGGGGGACGGGCCCGACCTGACCCGGGGCTCCTCCTGGGGGAGCCCGAGCAGCTCTCGCCCTGAGCTTCGAGCTCTGCGCAGGCTTCCCACTCGCTGCCTGCGACGCCCGGGGCTCTCGGAGCACCTGCTTCGTGGCAGCCTCGGGGGGCCTCGCCTGCCCCCCAAACAAATTTGAGGTTTCCTCTCTCGCGCCCGTAATAATAAAGATCAGAAGGACCAGTTTGATAAGAAGAAGAAGAATACATAATCAACATAATAATGCGAATGCTACTAATAATCAGAACAAGAGGAAAAATCACAATACTACTAATAATGATATCGCGGGCTCGAGGCGGACCCGACGCGGATTCGGCGCGATCTCGGCGCGCACTCGGCTCGACCTGGATTTGAGTCGGGCCTGCCCCTCTACAGGAGGGATTTCCAAAAATAGTGAAAAAATACTCTGGGGACGGTGTTTTGAGCATTTTTTTGTTTGTTGCCATTTTGGGGTGTTCTGTGACTCTTTTCTCTTTTTGGTCGAAAATCCCCCTGTAGGAGGACAGGCCCGACTTCAACCTGGATTCGACACGGCTTCGACGCGCATGGGGCTTCCGCGCAGGGCCCCCCCCCGAGGGTGCCACAGAACCCGTGGTGGTGACCCCGCGCCCCCGGCGTGTGGGCCGGAGCCTGCCCGAGGCCCAGCGGCCCCCAGGGGCGGCCGCCTGCTCTTCCGGAGGAATACGGGACGTGAAAACGACCACAGCGACTGCTTTTCTTTTGCTGCCGCCTTCCAGCCAGCAGAAACAAAGCAGTGGTTGTGGTCATTTTCATTGAGCTTGGCACCGGGCAAATGACCACAATCACTGCTTCTTTTTCGGCCGGCTCGAAGGCGGCGCAAACAAGAAGCAGTGGCGGTGTATTCATTCTCCCGTCCCGCAGGAAAAAAAAACACAGACACAACTAATCGTCGATTCCCAGGAAAAGATGGGAAAACATGGGGAGTGGGGGCGAAGACGAAAAACCCAGAAGACGTGGGAGCAGATGGGGAATCCTGGTATCTGTGTGTCTCTATTGGTGCGTCCCAGGGCCCCGCTCGTTCTGCGGCCGCCGGGCAGCTCTCTCGAGCAGCGCGCCCGCGCCGAGGCCGCCCCCGCGCGCTGTGCGCGCCCTCGCGCGCAGCGCGCCGACGGCGCGGCCATGTCTGCGGCGGCGGCGTGGGCGGGCGCGCGCGCAGCGAGGATCGGGACAGTGCCGTGTTTTTTTTTTTTTTTTTTTTTGGTTTGTTTTTTTTTTTTTGTTTTTTGTTTTTTGTTTTTTTTTGTTTCCTGTATTTACCTCGAGCTGTCAGAGAGCAACAGAGCTGGCACTCACAGAGACCGATCCAGAATTCTCAGGCGCGTCCATCTCAAGCATCCAGAGGTTCGGTCGGAGTCGACGGGGTCGGAGGATCGCGCCGTGTCGGCGATGCATCGGCGATGCGGCTCGATGCGGAGCCCGACGTTCTCCACGCCGACGGCGCCGAGCTGTCGCCGGCGTCGCTGATGCATCGCCGATGCGTTGGCGATGCGGCGCGATCCTTCGACCCCATCTAGTCGGACCCCATCTCGGAGGCTTTTAAGTGGGCAACCGTCGGATTCGACATTCGAGGTTTTCGGGCGTATTCGTCGGTTCTCGGCGGTTTTCCAGCCTCGGGGTGACCCCCAGCGGGCGACTGGGCAACGCTACGGGTTCGAGGCGCGAGGTTTTCGGGCGCTTTCGTCGAGTTTCGGAGGTGTTCCAGCCAGGGCAGGGCGTTCCTGGGGTGCTTGGAGAGTCCCGAACGGCCGCCGGTGAGCCGAGTTATGACCCGAAAAACAAGGGAACAATGTAAGGGGGGGTAGGCTTCGGGGGTGGGATGCATCGACAGCCAATCGCCCGTCGATCGCCGAGAGGAGCCCGACAACCCACCCCGCCCAGCAGCGTTTGGTTTCGCTTTTGGGGGCCTATCGCCGATCGGCGATGTATGGGCTAATTTAAGCTCGATGTGTCCCTGTGAGTCAGTCCCCTGAGAACATTGTCTAAGAGAAGGCCTCCCCGATGGGGTCGGAGGATCGCGCCGCACCGCCGATGCATCGGCGATGCGGCTCGATGTGGAGCCCGATGTCCTCCACGCCGCCGGTACCGATGCATCGCCGACGTCGCTGATGCATCGCCGATGCATCGGCGATGCGGATCCGCCGATCCCATCTGCTCGGTCCCCGCGACGCAAAAAAACGGTGTCGTCTGCGCCGACGTTGTCGCGTGGGCTGCCCGCGTAAGGATCGCCCCGTGAGGGCCCCAGTCTACAGTGGCGTGCCGCGCTGGTGGCCCGCGTAAGCCACCGCGTAAGGCCGCTGTGCCATGTCGCATCTGTGGGAGGCTTCTGAGCGCGTGATTAAGCTGCCCGCGTAAGGCGCTGTGCCATGTCGCATCTGTGGGAGGCCTCTGAGCGCGTGCTTAAGCTGCCCGCGTAAGGTCGCGCCGTGAGCGCCCTCATCTCGGGTGTGGCGTGCCGCGCCCGGTGGCCCGCGTGAGCCACCGCTGAAGGTCGCCATGCCATCTCGCGTACAGTCACCCCGCACAGCAATGGAGGATGACGATTAATAAATGACCGGGGGTCGTGTTCACGCGGCGGCGCCCGGGATGACGATTAGAAAAAATCGGCCGCGGACTGGAAAACTATTTTTTTAATCGTTCTCCTCCAGTCAGAAAATTCTGCAGAAATAGCAGATTTGTTTGTTTACCGTTCTCTCCCATTTTTTATTCACAGTCATCCCGCAATAAGGATGGGCAACCGTACCAAGGGTACCCTTGCATCCCTGCTCCGTCGGCCCATCCTCACTATACGGGCTGACTGTAATACCCACTGTCGATCGTCGCGTCCGTGGGAGGCCTCTGGACGAGGGGGGGTGCGGACTGGGCCAGCCATGGCTGGGGCCACAGCAGCTCCTCCTCCTCCTCCCCCCCCTCCTCCTCCTCAGCTGCCGGTTCAGACGTGCACAGCGCGCGGGCAGCCCGCTCCAAGGTAGGAAACCTTCCCCATCAGGAGCGAGGATACTGTACCTCACCTCCCCCTCCTGCAGGAGGCATATTGCATGCATGAAAAGCGTTGGGAGGACTCTGGCAGTTGTTCTGACGATGAGAGCGTGCACGTACAACCCGTTGTCAGCATCGCAGGAGAGGCACGAAGATATATCCAGTGAGTTGGGATCGTGGGGCGTGGTGCTAGTATCAGGGACATGTCAAGTGGCACAGCCCGGCCACGGAACGCAACAGCATGCACACGCGCGACACTGGGGAGTGCACTTTGGGAAGAGGAAAGGAAAGTTGGTGTCGGACGCATGCGGGGTCACGATCATGGTACACAATAGGATACCTAGTCGAGCGCTGCGCACTGCATATGTACCTCCAGTGCAAATACGAGGGCGGGTGGGCGGCATTCGTATTCAGACGAATGAAATTGACTTCGTGGCCTTCTGTATCTACCTCGCCCCGATGAGTGATGCGAAGCACTCACTGGTTGCAGAAAGGGTATTCAGGTGGATAGACCAGCAGCTGGATGCACTTGGGGTGAGATGTGCTATCATAATAGGAGGGGAAGTGAATAGTGGACTAGGAATACACCGAGATGATGACGGCACCATGCAGAGGACAAGAAGTGTGACCCTACGAGGAAAAACCTTTGTTGCGAGAACGAGAATGGTAGGGCATACAGAGAGTTCTGCTACAAGAACGGGCTGGCAGTGGTAACTACTTTCTACGAAGACGGACCCACCTTCTATGGCCCCAAGGGGCAAGAGTCACAGATTGATCACGTGGGTGTCCCCATAGGAGCCATCCCGCTTGTCTCTCAGTGCAGCTGCCTATACAGAGCAGCAAAAAGACTCCAGATGATCCCAGATAGGAGGTTCAGGGACCACATCCCGATAGGCATACACGCGGAGATGTCAATCACCAACCACGGGTACCCTACAGGTGACAATGACAAGATAGATCGGGGGTGCTTGATGAGGTGCCTGCAGAAAGGCTACAGAAGAGAAGAGCTATTCACAAAGGTAGACGAACAGATAAAAAAAGGTACCTATAGGTATCTGGGAGCAGCTGTATTCTAAGAAGTCCCCTGATTTCCTTTGGAAAAAGTACGTGGAGTGTGTGAGCGCGGCGTTGCACGGCGCGTTCAAGCAGGGAGCGCGCAGCAATGACAGCACATACAGCACGATGCGCACGAGAAGGATGCAGCTACTGGAGGAGAGGAGGCAGCATAGGGAAGGGCTACACGAGGAGGGTACAGAGAACAGCAGGTCAAAGGTGGAGGAGGATCTGAAAAGAGTGACTGCAGCACTGAAGGAGCTCAGGGAAGCACACGTAGCCGCAGAGCGAGAAGGTATCGTCCGAGAGATTTGGGAGGCATGCAAAGAAAACAGATTCGCTGACATGCACAGACTAAGGGTTGAGTATCCGCGGAACGGGCGGGGGCCAAAGAAGAGATTTTACTTCAGCCACCGTTGTCGCTGGTCAGGCGAGCAGTGGAGAGAGGAGCTAGGTCGTGATCCGCATGAGGGAGGGCTTGCGTGCACCCCGCTCGACTGGGAACAGACTAGGCAGGACTACGCACATGACTGCGAGCTGGACGACGGTGACTTCCCATTCCTCCCCTCGGATAGTGACCTTAAAAACAGAGTGCAGAAAGATCGAAAGGCCATGAAAGCGTACTGCAGAACACCAAAAAACCGACGTGCATATCCAGAGTGGGGTCTCCTTGTAGAAATGGTGCGGATGCTGATCGAGCCAAATATTAACTTGTCTGGGCCAACAGAGAAGACGAAGAGACTAGAAGCACAAAGGATTAGAGCAGCGGAGAAGGAGGATGACGAGGAGGAGCTTGGGAAGTACAGCACGCGCTACATCCTAGCCAAAGGAAGAACGATCCTGCAGAAGTTAGGTTGGAACCCAGGCGAAACTATAGGGGCACGTCAGCGAGCAGAGGGAGCGCCAGCACAAGAAATTATTGAGGGCCCACATTGGCAGTTCGGCAGAACGGAACTATCGGGAGTGGGAATGCCATTATTTAGTGAAGTAGAGTATGATGCGCCGAAGATGCTGCTGAGGATTATGGGGCACTTCAGGCAATGCCAGACTATGCCGCTAGACATGCTACGATCGCACAGCTTCGCAGCAGAGAGAGCAAACAACAAGATCGGACTCGCGGGAAAGCGCATCATGCACGCGTACTGCGCAGCTGGCATGGCATGGCACAGTGGGATACATAAAAGAGCGCTGCATATTACTCGACCTCACTTCGCACACGGAGGACTTGCGCATAGGTCACGGGAACATGCAGTGCTAGTATTGCTGGCCACGAAGTGGAGATGTGAGCAGGCAGGGAGATCGCTTATCATGAGCAATTTTGACTGCACAAACGCATTCGCATCGACCGACAGAGCGTTGCCCCGAGAACAAATTGATCGCACCACAGAGGAGCATGACATCCCGTACGCGTATGGAGCGCTGGAGCACACTGCTTTGTCCCTACAGGCAGCCGGCGAAAGGGTTGACCTGAAAAGCAACAAAGGGGCCCAGATGGGCTTCACGCTGGCTCCACGTGACTTCAACGATAGCTACAACCCAATCGTCACAGGCTGGCTAGAGGGAGAGAGAGAACAGGAAGGACAGCAGGTGAATGACACTCTGCACCCCATAAATGAGAAGTGCTACGACTTGAGCATTAGCACCTTCATGGGCGATATTACAAGAATAACGATGCTACCTTTCGCAGCAAGAAAAGAGGAAGTGATAGAACAGATGAACCTGGTAAGCGGTAGACTCGAGGAGCCCTAACAGCAGGAAGTTGGCGGCTCAACCCTGACAAGACAAACCGCCTTCTAGTATTACGAGGTGAAAGAAGCTACCAGTGCACGCGGGCACTGAGGAACCAGACTAGTGGACCCAGGGGGGCGGCTTTGCGAGTGATGAGAGTGTTGGGGCCCTATATACCTTCGGACCAGGGACTAGGGGACGAAATGCGGAGGCGCTGCGACGCAGCAGGAGCAGCGTGGAGACAGTGTAGCACGTTCTGGTCGTCCAAGACCTCGAAGGTGATCAAGCGAAGCATGTTTATGGCATTTATTTTGGGGGCAGCATTGAGCGGGTTGTCTTGTTTTGTCATAAGTAAGGAGTACACGGACACGATAGACGTCATGCTGTGTAAGTTACCAAGATATCTGTCGAGGGGAAAGCACTGTTGGACTGACGAGCAGGGAAGGAAGATGACAACGACGGTGGAGGAAGTGTTCAGGGAATGGAGGATCATCAGGAGCGCAGTCGAGCTCAGAGTCAGAAGGCTAAAATGGTACAAGCGTTGGTCGCAGTTCCCGAACGACCACGAGGCAGTCATAGCAGCAGTTTTCGGCACGTCTAAGAGTGACCAGAGCATAGGGATAAAGCGCACCAGCGAGCACAAGAATATCACACAGCCCACACCGTGGGCAAAACAGTATTTGGAGGACATGCGCCACCTTGCAAATAATGATGAAGAATTTCAGGAGTGGTACGATAAACGGTCGAGCGACATGAGTTTATTTACAGATGGGACCGAAGAAAAAGAGAAATGGCTTAAGACTGACCCTTCAGTGTTGAATAGCATAGCAAGAGAGTGGAAACAAAGTAGACCACATACCGAAACCAAAGAGCCCGAGGAGGTAAACCAACGGAACTGGGTAAAAGATTTTGGTGCGACTATAAGAGCGTGAACTCAGAGGGGGCAGACGTTGCGTGCGGGTGCAGATTTCGGACAGCAGCAGCACTGGCAGCGCGCTGGAGAGTACAGCACAAGATAGAGCCGCTCATACCTAAGCTTGTAATCACGAATCAGTGCCCGCGGTGCAGATCGATTTTTTCCAGTGAGAGAGTGGCGACGGACCATGCAGCAAGGGCGGCAGAGGGGGCGGGCATCTGCTACATTGCTTTTTCGAAGTGGGAACACAAGCTGATTGGGGTAAGCGAGAGTGAGCTGATCTGTAGCGTTTGCCAGTATCAAGCTAGCAGTTTCGAAGACTTTCAGACACGCGTCACGTGTCACCACCCTGGACCGCACACAGTACGATTTGGAAGAATTCAGAGCGTCCTGGGCGTCGGCGAAGAAGAAGAGGGCGGTGGAAGGAGCCAGCGGAGCGGACAGCAGCAGTGGGGACCAGCAGATGCATGGGAAAGGAGGAGGTGGCAAGGGCAGAGGGCACAAGCAAGTGAGAGCAGACAACGTCGCCGCAGCCCCAGAACTCCAGCAAGCCTTGGTCACTGTCCAGAAGCTAACCCTCCGCGTCGCAGCAGAGCAGAGAGACGTGGCCAACATATGCACCGAGTTCTGGATCCCCCCTCGCACAGCCGCACTTATTCGAGAAGGTTTCTAGGCTGGACAGGGGTACCACCAGGCTGTAAAGGAAGCGGGAAAAGGACACAAGCTGGGCCCCCCCCCCCACGTGCACATAGCGGCGGGGGTGATCGGGGCGATGCACGAGGCGTTCGGGGACGACGGGACAGAGGGAGAAGCAAAGAAAGTACTCGCGTCTTGGATGGAAGCAGCAGGGCCAGAGGAGTACGGGAAAACATGCGTGGACGAGTTTTTCCGGATGTTCCGATTGAGGGAATGCTACAGCCCAGACGGAGCGCCAGAGCAGGAGCGCAAGGCAAAACTTCAGTACTCACTCAACATGAGCCCCGACCTCAGGACGGTGATCCACCTGGCCACGGGGCCCCCAGCTCAAGTGCCCACGGTCGACATGAGATCCTTCCAGAGCGCCTTCACCCTGGGGTTGATCAAAGCGGGGGGAACCAAACCGACGGGAGCAGGGCCCAGGGCGGAGTTGGAGAGGACTGTGGAGCGCCAGCTGAGGAATTTCCAGAGAGTGTGATGCAGCACGCACGTGCGCTTGCCCGCGGTCCTCGGAAGCTTGCGAATCTTTACAAGATGCGGGACAACGGGGTGCAGAGAGTCGGGCAGCTAGTCAGAGCAGTAGAATTCGTTAGGCGTCAGATGTCCCAACAGTTGCAATATGCGTATTTAAGTGGGCAGTATGTTTTACACTGAAGACGCCTGTATCATAGTAAGGGAGAGAGGAGATATGTCGTTGAGTGTAGCCGTCTCGATCGAGCTGTTGCAGGGGGACAGCATTGAGCAGCTGATTGTAATATTGCTTGTGCGGACGTGCGCCATGGCAACCGCACCAGCATCTGCAACGGGAGTGACCGCAGCGAAGGCTGCGCCAGCTGTTGCTACGGGTGCAAATGCAGTGCCAGTACCTCGCCAGCCGACAGGCCCCCCTCCTGGCCCTCCTGGCCCGATCCGCTCAAAGGCAGCACCAGGTCGCAGGAACCAGAACCAGAATGACGATCTGAGCCGAGTGCATGCTGCTCAGCAGGCCCACCTGTCGACGGGCCGCATTCTGAGGGATCATTACTCTATCATTCTGGGGCAGTGCAGCATGTTGAACAGCCAGCTCAGTTACATCCAGCCCCAGAGAGACAATATCATGAACCCAGTTGTGAATGACACGCACTTGGAGGCAGACCGTGTCACCACCAGGCGCAACTTAGACAGTCAGATAAGCTACCTGGCTGATGAGCTGGAGCGTCTGCATGGAATCATCAGGGTGCTGGATGAGTCTGACTACGGAGTGCAGAGATTCGACTGGGAGATCTCGAGACCGAGCGGGAGCAGCGAGAGGGATGAGGGGCAGTAGTGCCAGCATGTCAGCGTGTCTGCATCCACTCCCTCCGAGAGCTGCCGCTGCCGCTCGCCTCCCCCCCCCCCTCGCCCCGCCCGGCCGGCAACGTCCACGCGCTGCTGCTGTATGCGCACAGCCAGCAGGACAGCCCTGGGCGCGGGGGGCGGGTAGAGTCGGCTCGGCCACAGTCAGAGACCATCGATTATCTTTTCTCCTTTCTTTTTGTCCTCCCAGGCCTCTAGGGGCCAGAGGTTTAGCAGTGCGGGGTGCGCGGCTCGCTCCACGAAGGAGTAACCGCCCCCCCCCCCCCCGAGTTTTGAGGTTTAAAATGCGTCGGGAGCCTCTGCCGAAGCGGCAGCGCTTGCAGTGTGAAGCTGCGGCGCTCGCCGTAGGCGGCAGGGGGGGACAGGCAAAGGCTCCATCCTTGAATGCTTCCATACCGTACCTAGGGGCAGCTAGTGTCACATGTGGCTTGACCTTTGCCCCCAACGGCTCCGCCACCACCACCTCCTCCTCCTCCTCCTCCTCCTCGCCCCCCTCCCCCTCCTCCTCATCCTCCTCCTCCTCCTCCCAGCCGTTCTGGCTCAGGCTGTTGTGGCCTGTGCTTGCAAGCGCGTGCTTCAGAGCGGCTCGCGCTTGCGGGCCAATCTCGCCGTTCTGTTCACGAGGCCTGCGCGGCCAGCCTTTCGCCGCGGTGCCCCCCGCAGTGGATGGCCCCTCTCGATGGTCAGGTGCTGCCTGGGCCGCGCGCGCCCCGCTGGGGCTGTCAGTGCGGAGTGGCGGACAACTGGGCGTCGAGGATTTCATGCCGTTTGCGTGGTCGCGCTGCCGCGCAGAAGACCATCCAGGCTGCGCGCCAGGCTGCTGCGAAGGCCAGGTCATCACAGCAGCCGCTGGGGCCCAAGTCCAGGCCGCTGCTCGGCCAGCGGGCGCAGGGCCCCCCAGGCAACGCGAATGCGAAGATGCTCAAGCAGCTCCAGGACTTGCAGCATCAGGTCGCGAAGCTCAAAGGTGGAACCCAGCCGTCGTCGGGTACGTTGCCACCGTGGGCCAATGGAGCAGAAGCTGCAGGAGGTGGCAATTGAGGTGTAGGTCCTGCACCGCACACCTCGGGGATCGACGTTTTCGCCTACCTCAAGAAGCTCAGGGTCGACAGTGCGGCCATCGATGCGGTTGTGGAAGCAGAGAAGAAGGCTACGGAGAAAAATCGTGCACCTACTGCCCAGTCGGCGCGCTGGAAGGTGGAGAACCTCAAGTCCAAGATCACGAAGACGGAGGCGCGGATCACCGAGATTGAGAGCCAGCGCACAGCCTTGGACGAGGGGCGCAACACGGTCAAGGCGCCCCTGGACAAAGGGCGAGAGGATCTTGTGCAGGCCCAAGAGCTCTTGTGCAAGGCGCACGTCAGTGAGTTCGAGGACCCGCTCAAGGACATGTCTGCTGGCCTTGCCCCAGCGGTCGATGAGTCGGCGGAGGGCAGGGCTGCGCTGGAAAAGCTGCAGCAGCTGCAGCTCGAAGCTCAGGCCGCTGCTCGGGCCGCAGAGGCTTCTCAGGATGATGCTGGTGCTGCTGCTCAGCCTCCAGGTGCTCCAGGCGGAGGCGGAGAGAACGTCGCTGCCAACGCTGGAGACTCTGATGACATCGACATGGGGCTGCTCGGAGGAGAGGACTTCGACGAACGGAAGCAGGCCTTCGACACAGCCACTGAGGAGCTCGAGGCAGCCAGAGGTGGACCGAAGGAAGAGCTGGACGCTGCAAAGCGTAAGTACCTCGCAGCTGCACAAGCTCTCGGGGTCAAGCGTCCACGGGCTGGCTCCTAACCGGAGCGGAGTCGGTGGGGGGCGCACAGGCATGGCCGATCTTGATCGCTTCCTGGGCAGCGACATGCTCGACGCCGACTGGGAGGTGGCCAGGGGCTTTGCTATTCCAGTCCTGAGGGATGACCGGCGCTTCGAGTCCACGCTGTTTAGGCAGATGGATATGGAGGGGGGGCCGTTGCTCGACCCTGCAGCGCGGCTTCTTCCTGGCGCAGGACGCGGCGAGGGCCGTGGGCCCACGGGCGGAGGGGAAAGGGATACAGCCCTTGTTCGCCACGCCCGTCAAACCCTCATGCACTGGGGCTTCAGGCTCGACTGGGCCGTGAGCGGCGACTCCGACGAGCGGTGCACTCACTTCTCCTTTGGAGCCGCAGAGGTCGCCACGTGGACCTCGTGAGCCAGCGGAAGTTCGTGGACCTCTCCCCCATCTGGCCCGCTCCTCGGGGTTGGGGGCATGTGCAACTCAGAGGTTGACTGTTGAGCCCCAACTGGCCCGCTCCTCGGGGTTGGGGGCAAGAGCGAGCTTGGCGGCGTCGCCATCATCGCAGAGGGCCAGTGCATCGTCGTGGTCGGAGGCCCCCGTAGGCACGCACTGCTCAGCACTCTCGCCTGGCAATGAGGGCGCCAGAGGGTACCGACCTTCGGCTTTGGCTGTCGGCACGCGCTGCTCAGCGCACCCCTTACGCCAGGACTGTAGTGCCAGAGGGTACCGACCTTCGGGGGATGCTGGCGATGCCACTTGCGGTTCTGAGACCGCGAGCCCTCTTCCCCATGTGAAGCTAGACCCGGATTCGAAAATTCATTGGTTGAAATCCGACAGGAGAGCCTCGGAACCTCCTGCGTGTAATCTTCTTGCAGGCGAATGTACTCCAGGGGTGGCGCAGGGATCTGCTAGCGTTGTGAAAGTGACGAGTTATGCTGCTGAAGAGGCTCGCCGACACCCGCAGTCTATCGCCATCAGCACACTCGTCATTGCAGGCATGAGCGTAAATGCGTGGAGCACGTTCGAGGCGGTGATGGAGTGGTGGGCTGACGATGGCAAAGCTGCTGGGGCTCTTTCTCTTCTCCATGTTTGCTGCATACAAGAGACGCGCATTCAGAGTGATGCCAAGCAGGTCTCCGCTATGAGCTGGGGGCGCAGACATGGCTATCTTTTTCCCAACCATCCTGTGGTGTTGGGTCCTGGTTTTGAACAATTGGCCCCCGCGTTATTTTCTCCTCTCCTCTCCTCTCCTCTCCTTTCCTCTCCTCTCCTCCCTCCTCCCCCTCCGCGTCAGCCACGCCCACTTCGGCACACCCCTCACGCGTTTCGTGGCCCCATAAGGAGCTCCACCGAGGGCTCCAGTGGCTGCGTTCGCATGGCGGCACCGCGCCCATTTCGGCACACCCCTCGCACGTTTCGTGGCCCCACAGGGACTCCACCGAGGGCCCCAGTTGCTGCGTTCGCATGGCGGCGCCGCACCCATTTCGGCACACCCCTCACACGCTTCGTGGCCCCATAGGGAGCTCCACCGAAGGCCCCAGTGGCTGCGTTCGCATGGCGGCACAGCGCCCATGTCGGCACACCCCTCACTTTCGTGGCCCCATAGGGAGCTCCACCGAAGGCTCCAGTGGCTGCGTTCGCATGCCGGTACCGCGTTCATTTCGGCAAACCCTTTACACGTGTCGTGGCCCCATAGGGAGCTCCACCGAGGACCCCAGAGGCTGCGTTCGCATGGCGGCACCGCGCCCATTTCGGCACACCCTCACATGCTTCGTGGCCCCATAGGGGGCTCCACCGAGGGCCCCAGTTGCTGCGTTCGCATGGCGGCGCCGCACCCATTTCGGCACACCCCTCACACGCTTCGTGGCCCCATAGGGAGCTCCACCGAAGGCCCCAGTGGCTGCGTTCGCATGGCGGCACAGCGCCCATGTCGGCACACCCCTCACACGTTTCGTGCCCGCATAAGGAGCTCCACCGAGGGCTCCAGTGGCTGCGTTCGCATGGCGGCACCGCGCCTATTTCGGCACACCCCTCACACGCTTCGTGGCCCCATAGGGAGCTCCACCGAGGGCCCCAGCGGTAGCGTTCGCATGGCGGCACCGCACCCATTTCGGCACACCCCTCGCACGCTTCGTGGCCCCATAGGGAGCTCCACCGAAGGCGTCAGTGGCTTCGTTCGCATGGCGGCACAGCGCCCATTTCGGCACACCCCTCACACGCTTCGTGGCCCCATAGGGAGCTCCACCGGGGGGCCCAATGGCTGCGTTCGCATGGCGGCACCGCACCCATTTCGGCACACCTCTCACACGTTTCGTGGCCCCATAAGGAGCTCCACCGAGGGCTCCAGTGGCTGCGTTCGCACGGCGGCACCGCGCCCATTTCAGCAAACCCCTCGCACGCTTCGCGGCCCCATAGGGAGCTCCACCGAGGGCCCCCATGGCTGCGTTCGCATGGCGGCACCGCACCCATTTCGGCACACCCCTCACACGCTTCGTGGCCCCATAGGGAGCTCCACCGAGGGCCCCAGTGGCTGCGTTCGCATGGCGGCACCGCACCCATTTCGGCACACCCCTCACACGCTTCGTGGCCCCATAGGGAGCTCCACCGAGGGCCCCCGTGACTGCGTCCGCATGGTGGCACCGCACCCATGTCGGCACGCCCCTCACACGCTTCGTGGCCCCATAGGGAGCTCTACCCCCACCTGCACGGCCATTTCGGTACACTCCTCACACGTTTCGTGTCCCCTGAGGGAGCTCCACCGAGGGCCCCCGTGGCTGCGTTCGCATGGCGGCACCGCGCCCATTTTGGCACACCCCTCACACGCTTCGTGGCCCCATAGGGAGCCCCACAGAGGGTTCCAATGGCTGCGTTCGCATGGCGGCGCCGCACCCATTTCGGCACACCCCTCACCCCGCTCGTGGCCGCACAGGGAGCTCCACCGAGGGCCCCAGTGGCTGCGTTCGCATTGCGGCACCGCGCTCATTTCGGGACACCCCTCACACGCTTCGTGGCCTCATAGGGAGCACCGCCGAGGGCCCCAGTGGCTGCGTTCGCATGGCGGCACCGCGCCCATTTCGGCACACCCTTCACACGCTTCGTGGCCTCATAGGGAGCTACACCGAGGGCTCCAGTGGCTGCGTTCGCATGGCGGCACCGCGCCCATTTCGGGACACTGCTTCGTGGCCTCATAGGGAGCTCCACCGAGGGCCCCCGCGGCATTGCGTCATTTCGGGACACCCCTCACACGCTTCGTGGCCTCATAGGGAGCACCGCCGAGGGCCCCAGTGGCTGCGTTCGCATGGCGGCACCGCGCCCATTTCGGCACACCCTTCACACGCTTCGTGGCCTCATAGGGAGCTACACCGAGGGCTCCAGTGGCTGCGTTCGCATGGCGGCACCGCGCCCATTTCGGGACACTCCTCACACGCTTCGTGGCCTCATAGGGAGCTCCACCGAGGGCCCCCGCGGCTGCGTCCGCACGGCGGCACAGCGCCCATGTCGGCACACCCCTCACACGTTTCGTGCCCCCTGAGGGAGCTCCACCGAAGGCCCCAGTGGCTGCGTTCGCATGGCGGCACCGCGCCCATTTCGGCACACCCCTCGCACGCTTCGTGGCCCCATAGGGAGCTCCACCGAGGGCCCCAGCGGCTGCGTTCGCATGGCGGCACCGCGCCCATTTCGGCACACCTCTCACACGCTTCGTGGCCCCATAGGGAGTCCCCTCTCATTCGCTCAACCTGCTTTGCGGTACTCGTAACTGCATATGGTTGGGTCCATCGCCCGGGTAATTTCGTTTGGGAAGGCCCGCAGCATTGGGCCAGCCTCGCAGCAGAGCAGTTCAGGCGTTGCAGTTGCTGTCCGTTCGTCTCTGGGGTCGACGCCGACAGCGACCACGGTATTTGAGGATTGCTCTAGCAGAGTGCTGGCGAGGATCGTTAACGTGGGGTTCCCGAAGGGGCTCGTCATCATCAGTGTGTACTTTGTGACGGACAAGGAGCTCTCAGGACCCAATCTGGACTTCTTGCAGACGATTGGGGCCTATGTGATGGGCCATGGACCAGGCCCCCTTGTACCCGCACGCGCCAGCCATCTTAAAGCTTAAGGATCTCAACCACGTGTCGGCGATCAGCCAAGGCCTTTCACATGGAGCTTATCGGGCCCTTGCAGGCCCCGCAGGTGTACAACTGGTCTTGGGATGTGGATGCCCCGTCAGACCCGGGCCTCATGGTAAAGGAGTGGTTCGGCTTCTCGGAGCGGCGTATGATCCAGATCCACGGGATAGACCAGCAGAACTCCAGGGCCTTTGTGCGCAGGGCCGCAGGACCCAAATCGAAAGTGGTTCCTCCCATATCGGTTTGGGACAAGGACCAGAGGCGCAGGTTTTCTAGGTCGGCCGCGGCTTTGATCTCTCATGTTGCGCTGCGCAGGCGAGTTTCGCTATAAGCGCCGCCTGTTCCTCGCTCAGTGGTCCAGGGACCTGAAGGTCATGGTCGCTGACATGGGTTTGTTCGCCGCTGGCTCCGAACTCTCGCCCGAATGTTTGAGCACCTTCGCCGACGCTGCCACTGCGGGCGACGAGCCCGCCCACGACGCCTTGCATAAGATAGACGAGGAGGTTGACAGCAGGAGACGGGAGGATTCAAGACGCTCACTGAAGGAGTGGAGGGGCTGGACGGTTGAGAGTGTTAAAGGAGGAGGGAAGGCGGCTCACACGTTTGCTGCGAAGGAGGCATCGCACGTTACTTCACGTCTCGACGCCGAGGGCGTCCCGCATATAGGTGTTGGTGCTCCCTCTTTCTACGCTATTAGATGAGTGGGTACCCCTCTGGTGCGTAGCTGGTAGGCCAGATGAGCACCCCTCGCAGTGGTCTGCCCCCGACGATGAAGGCCAGCTTGAACGCATATCTTCGGATCGGCTCCTGAAGGCTTGTCGCAAGTATGGTCCAGGGGCTGGTTTTGGGGTGGAGTGGTTTCCACCCAAGATGGGTATTGAACCTCGCGGAGGAACGCCAGCTCAGGCTTCTAGATATACATAGCCAATATGGTCTTCTTAGACAAGCCCGACGGCGGTGTGCGCCCCATCGGCCTCCTCTGCCTCGTGCTGCGCCTGTGGTCTCGACTGCGTCAGCCATACTGCCAGGCATGGGGGAAGAAGCACGCAGGGGCTTTTTATTGGGGCGCGGGGGCCCACAACGCGTGCGAGAGGGCGGGCTGGGTCCACAACCTTTTGGGAGGCTTCTGCAGAGAGGTCGGCTTCCAGAGTGGGTCAGTCTTGGTAGATTTGAGCCGTTTTTACGAGCACCTCAGACATCTAGATCCTAGGGCTGCTGGGCTCCAGTATAGGTTCCCCATCAAGGTCCTCGGAGGGTACTGCTCGATCTATGCTGGATATAGGGCTCTCATGTATGGAGGAGCAATATCGTCGGCGTACTTGGCGAATGCAGCTGCGGTGGCAGGGTGTTCGGGGGCGACAACACTGGCCAAGTTACTGCTGCTCCGTCCTCTCCTGCTCACTCAGTAAGGTCGCCCCCCAATTTATGCATCCGCAATGTGGTAGATGATGTGGCGCTTCAGGCGTGCGGGCGCCCAGCTCAGGTTGCGCAGGTGCTCGCAGGTGCAGTCGGGCAGCTGTTCCCGTGCTTTAAGGAGCTTCACCTGCCTGTGAACATCAAGAAAACGAAGTACATGTGCACGCGTGAAGTCCAAGCGCCTGTTGCTGGAGCTCGGTGTCTGCCAGCATCGTCTCGGGTCGATCTTGCACGCAACCTAGGCACAGATGCGGCTACTGGTTCACGACGACGAATCGGGGTGCAGAGGGCGAGGTTCATTGATGCTGGATCGCGCTCGAAGCGTCTTCGACTTCTGAGGGAGGCTGGGGCCGATGTGGCCCTCGTGCAGAGAATGGGGGGCACGGCCTCAGCTCTTTGGGGTAGTAGCGTTTCTAGGATTTCGCCGATGGCCATGCATGCCCTGAGGCTGTCGACGGCCCATGCGTTAGGGCACCGCCCCAAAGGTGCCTCCTTGGGGATTAGGTTGCATTCGTTTCGCCTCGGGGAAATCGTGGACCCCTGCGTGGCCTATGTCGGCCACGTGGCCTTCCAATGGGCTGCCGCCGTTTGGGGCAGCGTTCCGGATGTTTCGGTTTTGAATGCGACGGCTGACGCAGCCATAGCGCGAGCGAATTCGAGGACGTACCCGTGGAGAAGAGCCTCGACTCCTGCGGACGTGGCTGTTCTCAGCCTGCGTCGAGTAGAAAGGGGCTTCCGTGATTTCCGCACGGTGGAGTCGGACCTCGGGCAGGTCTGGAATCTGTCCCAGATATCCCCCGTCGAGTTTCGGCTGCAGGTTAGAGCTGCGGCCATCAGGGCGTCTGACAGGCAGGCTTTAATACAGGTAGGCGATGACCTCCGAGGGTACCTTCTGTTCTGGGATGCTTTGAAGCCTCTCCTCTGATCCTCCTCTTGGAAGCCCAGGCATCAGAGGTCTCTGAGGAGCCTGTTGAGCAATGTGGATTGGCCTCCGGCCAGGGTGCACAAGTATGGGTACCACAGTTGATGCAAGTGCAGGAGTTGTCAGGAGGAGGCGGGTAGCTTGTTTCATCGGCAACATCGATGCTCGGCCCACGCGGCACTCAGGAGGGACATGGTCTCGCCGCAGCTAGCCAGCAGGGCTGCCCGTGTGTGCGAAGGAGGGGATGAGCTCGCTGAGAGATTTGCGCGCGCGATCTCCCCTTCGCCGATGGTTCTTTTTCCTGCCCAGGAGCCCGATCAGACAGTGTTCTGGATCAACAGGCCTGAGTCAGGCCGACTCAGTGGCTTAATTTTCTCGGACGGGTCTGCTCTCTGGCCAGGGATCCCTGGGCTTTCGAGTGCTGGTTGGGCTTTATTTAGTCCAGGCCGATCCCCTGGGCAACGTTGTAGCTGCCTGCTATGGGCCAGTGCCTTTCTCCCATGGGCCGAGACTGTCGGCTAAAGATGGAGAGGACTGTGCAGTGCATATGTTTACCCAATGTGCTATGGCGCCAATTGATTTTTACTGTGGCTGTCAAGGGACCCTGGAAGTCCTCTGGGGTGGCCAGGGGGCTGGGGCCTCGGCTGGGGGGCCCAGGGCCCATCTCTGGGCCCCGTTCTGGTCGAGTTTCTCTCCTGGGTGCCTCGCGGCGACCAAGACGGCAGCGCACTGCGCGATGACAGACGTCCACAGTGGCAAGACGACCCTGTGGGAAATGAAGGCCAACGGTTCGGTCGACTCTTATGCGAAGATGGGTGCAGCCAAGCGCAATCTTCGCGAGGCAGATGTGGATTTGTACAGAGGTCTAAAGTGTCTAGTCAAGGAGTCGGCCAAGTGGGCGGCCAATGTAGAAGTTCTCCTGCAGAGTCAGTCTGACAAGCGTCTTGACACTGCGGGGCTCGAAGCAGCTGGAAAAGGCTGCTCTCGACACCCACGAGCATCCGCCCTTGCTCGAGACAGAGATCGACGTGTCTGAGGGCGAGGACGGGGTGGAGCTGGGGTTAGGTGGGGCGGAAGGGTTCGACTGGGCCGGCGTGGCCACCTCTGCGTTCTTTGTGCAAGGCCATGCCCTGACTGATGCGCTGTGAGATCGAGAGTCCTGTCCGTGCGGGGATGCCCATTGTATTTTGTGTGAAGTGTGGTGCATACTGTGAGGACTACAGGCCAGGGGACCTGCTCAGAGCAGGGTGTAGCCATCGGCCTCGGTCAGCTCAAGTAAGGCACCAGCTCAAGAGAATTCATGACGGTAAGCACCCCCATGGAAGGGCCTCGTCTAAGAATGTTGCCGTCTCCCAGCCGCGTGGGCTCTCGGAGGCGGAGAGGGATCTCATGAGCGTGCGCTGTTCTTCCTGGCCCTCTCCTGCCGCAGGGATCCTAGGCCTTGCGAGGCTCGGCTACGCCTCCCGAGAGGCCGTGCTGGAGGCTTTCGGCCTGCAGGAGTGCGACCTAGACGAGATCAGGTCGCTAGGCGGGGCGGCGCGGCGACCTCCCCAGGATCCCGAGGAAGAGGAGGCCTCCGATTCGGAAGGAGAGTTTTTTTTAGTTTTGTCCCCACTGTCTTTAGGTCGCTCCACAACACAACAACCTTCTCCTCCTCCCCCTCCTCCTCCTACTCCTCCTCCTCCTCCTCCTCCTCCTCCTCCTCCTCCTCCTCCTCCTCCTCCTCCTCTCCTCCTCCTCCTCCTCCTCCTCCTCCTCCTCCTCCCCCCCCCCTCCTCCCCCCTTTGCCTGGCCGACCTCGCGGCCGTCGTTCGCTTCGCCGCGGTGGACCCAGCTGGTCCCTGGCCCCTCCCCCCTCGGCCCTCCTGGGCGAGGGGGGGATGGGCTCTGGAGCCGGGGGCCTCCAGAGGCGGGGTTCCATGCTTGCGGGGGTCGGTCAGAGCGCCGGGTCTTGCGGGATCCTGCAGGGCCAGGGGCGCAGTGGCCCGGGTCAGGGTGCACGATCCTGCAGGGTTTTGCAGGATCCTGCAAGGCCCGACTGGCCAGGGTCTGGGTCAAGGGCGCCCTCGAGGGCGCGAAGCTATTCGCGCTTCGCGCTTCGGCTCCGATTCCTCCTCAGCCTCCTCTTCTTCCATGGGGGGCGGCGCGAGAGCGCTAAGTTATTCGCACGTCGCGCTTCGCGCAGCGCGAAGCGCGGGGTTGGAGCCCTTGTGGATTGACCCAGGTCAAAACATCCCCGACTCTTGGGAGGATGGATGACACAACGCCACGCCATGCCCAGTCGATGGGCATCTCCGCGCGTCGGGGCGCTTCTCGAGAGGGCGGTGCTGCTGACACTTTTGCGGGCCCGCGCCGACGGGGCTTTGGTCCCGAGGCCTTTTTCAGTCATCGGTGGCTCAAAGATTGGGTCCTGAGGGATGGGGACCCAAGGGATAGGAAGGGATCCGGGGTGTGTGGATTCACGTTGTTCGAGGCACCTCGTCCTCAGGACCCCATCCTTCAGAATTCTATTGATGAGCCGACGAAGTCAATGTCATTTCGCTGAAAGGTGGTATCTGTCCACCCTCGGCGTTCGGGCAAAAAGGTGGTGCGACACCTGCTGCGTGTGTCGGCCCCGCAGCCAGGCGCTCTTCTCGACACGATCGGCGACCCTGGCGCCAGGAGGCGCCCGAAGGCCCAGCTGCGCGAGCTGAGCGATTCGCTGGCCACCGCTTTCTCGCAGTCGGGGGCCTCTCGCGGGTCTATCGGCGACGTCTCGCCGATTCCACGCCGATGTTTCTGGCCTTGAGCCAGGCCCCCTTGTCATTCCGGGCCCGACTGTGTTCGCGGCAGGGACTCCGCATAGATTTGCCAATGCAGCGCCGATAGCTTCGCCATAGGGGGCCTATCGCCGATCCATCCAGGTACAGTCGACCCGCATAGGAAGGATGGGTCACCTTCCCAAGGGTGCCCTTGCATCCTTGCCCCTTCGGCCCATCCTGAGCGCCTCTCGCTTGCCGGCCTTGTTCGGAAAGCGTTAGCATGGCCCTCCAGTGCCCTCGCATCCTTGCCGCGCATCCTTATGATGCGGGTCGACTGTGTCGCCGATCCATCGGCGCTGTACCGCCGATTCCATGTATCGCCGATTCCAGCTCTCATGGCGCCAACATCGCAGAGCGGATTCCGTTCGGAAACCATTGGGATTGGTCCAGATTGTCCTGGAGAATGTCGTTCCGGATTTCGAAGTGAATTTCGTGCGGATCGTTGTTTCGGGCCAGGAACGAAGATTGAAACAGCAATCCACATGACCCCATCTGCTCCGACCCCGCCCGAGATGACTGGAGCGAGATCTTCCCAGAGCCCTGACGCCATGACGAGTTCACGGCGTCGACCCCCAGAAGGTCTCGACGCGCGTTCCTTGGTGGACAAGAACTTTGTGGGCCCTGGAAACGGCAGGGCCGTTCTTTCACCGTTTCGAAAAAATACCCCTTGCAAATGGAAACGGCAAAAAAACGGCGACGGGAAACGGCAAAAAACGGCTCCAGGATTGGAATCGGAGCCGGAACCGGTCAAAAAAACTGCGACGGAACCGGTAAAACAACGGCGTCGGAACCGGCAAAAGAATGGCAAAACGGAACCGGTAAAAAAACATGTTGAGCGTTGTTGCTTCGACGGCCCCAGGTGCGCGCGGCGAGGGCCACCAGAGGCCGAGCAGTTGGCTCATAAGCCTTCCGTCGTCTGTTTTTTTTGTTCGATCGATCGATCCAGGATCGACCGATCAGTCCAGGATCGGGAACCGAGGATCGACCGATCCAGGATCGAGGCTCGAGGATCGGCCGGGTGAGGATTTGATCGATCGGTGGAGGATCGAGGATCTGGGATCGATCGATCCAGGATCGAGGATCGAGGCTCGGTCGTTAGAGCATGACCTGGCCGCCTTCACCCCTGCACGGCGCGCCCGGGCAATCATTGCCACGGGTACCTCTTGGTGTCTTCTTGTGTCAGGCCAGGGTTCTCTACACGAGTTCTCCTATCCCACGTCTGTTTGTGTGGCGTTCTGGGTTTGCCTGGCGGCCGTCTGACTCGAATTGTTCGGGGGCTGCTGAAAGTGCCTCTGGGCCCAGGTGCCCCCAGCTTTTCGGTTTAGAGCCCCTTGGGCCCTCTTGGCCTCGTGACTCGTGGGGGGTCCTCGGAAATCCTGGGGGCGCCTCGGCCCAGGGGCACTGCTAGCAAGTGTGCTCACTGCCAAGGCTTAAGCTTGGTTGCGGGCGTGAGTTATGGGTGGCTCTCCCCTGGGGAGGGAGCACCTCCTCCTCATCCTTCCTCCTCCTCCTCCTCCTCCTCCTCCTCCTCCTCGTCCTTCCTCCTCCTCCTCCTCCTGCTCCTTCTCCTCCTCTGTCAGTCAGTTCTTAGCGGAGCCCGAGAGGAAACACCACCCCGACCCCGATTGGTGGCGTTTGCTACACGGCCCTGAGCCTTTACTAAACAGCCCTGCCCTGGTCGGTTCCTTCCTTGGGCTTGGCGTCGCTCGGACGTGTGCGCTCTTCCCCGCCGAGGGCCACCGAGGAGCACCCTGTATCCTCCAGCAACAGAAGCACGCGCACGGAGCCGAGCAATTTGCACGGGGAAGGGACGGCCGAGACGGCAAGTTCTGAGGGTGAACTTTCTGCCCTCCAGCAGATGGACAACGTATTCGAACTCTTACACATTCGAGGGAGATTCTGAATCAACCCCGCGCCCCCGACCTCAGTGTTGATCTCAGTAAAGGCGGTGCTCTGGGGTTCGGATATTTCTGTCCACTCACGCCCCCCCCGTCGCCACGCCATCAATATTATTTTCGGGGGGTCTGGGGGGCATCTTGGGCCACAGGGTTCGAATGTAATGTCCATGTGCGGTCTCGAGGAGGCGAACGTCCGTCTCCGAGGCTCGGCAGCGGGGCGCCCTCGAGCGGCAGCAGCAGCAGCTGCGGGCCGAGGCCGCCAGCCAGGCCGAGGCCGCCCGGCACGCGGCGCGCCAGGACCCGCGCGGGGGGCCGCCCCGGCAGGTTGGGGTGGGGGTCCTTGCGAGGGGCGAGGCGCGGCGGCGATGGTGGTGGTGGTGGTGGTGGTGGTGGTGGTGAGAGCGGCTGGTGATGTGGATGTTGGGAGCAGGAGGAGGAGTAGGAGGAGGAGGAGGAGGAGGAGGAGGAGGAGAGGAGAGGGGAGGTGGAGGGGGAGGAGGAGGAGGAGGAGGAGGAGGAGGAGGAGGAGGAGGAGGAGGAGGAGGAGGAGGAGGAGGAGGAGGAGGAGGAGGAGGAGGAGGAGGAGGAGGAGGAGGAGGAGGAGGAGGAGGAGTAGGAGGAGGAGGAGGGGAGGAGGAGGAGGAGGAGGAGGCCGATGAGGCTTCGAGTCGTGATCTGTTCGCTTCAGGCGTCCTTCCCCGGTTTCGGCTTCTGCATGGTCCCAGTTTGTCAGGCTCTGGGGCCATCAGACATGAATTACCTGGCCGGTTCATGTCGGCGTCGTCGCCGCCGCCGCTGCCGCCGCCACCCGCCACCGCCGTCGGCGTCGTCGCGGTCGCCGTCGTCGTCGCTGTCGCGGTCGTCGTCGTCGTCGCGGTCGCCGTCGTCGTCGACGTCGTCGTCGTCGTCGCCTTCCTGGGAAGTACTCTGGCCACACCTGGCCGCTCCTCCTCCTTTTTCCTTCTCCTCCTCCTCCTCCGCCCTCCTCCCCCCCTCCTCCTCCTCCTCCTCCTCCTCTCCTCCTCCTCCTCCTCCTCCTCCTCCTCCCTCCTCCTCCTCCTCCTCCTCCTCCTCCTCCTCCTCCCCCCTCCCCCTCCCCCTCCTCCCTCTCCTCCTCCCCCTCTTCCCCCTCCCCCCTCCTCCTCCTCCTCCTCCTCCTCCTCCTCCTCCTCCTCCTCCTCCTCCTCCTCCTCCTCCAGCGCCCGTCGCCCCAGGACCCGGCGGCCTTCCTCGAGGGCCTCGGCCTGCGCGGCTCGAGCCAGCGGGCCTCCGACGGCGGCGGCGCCGCCCTGCGGATCCAGGCGCGGCCACGGGCGTGACGTCAGGTCGGGCCTGTCCCCCTAATGGAGGATGACGATTAATATATGACCGGGGGTCGTGTTCACGCGGCGGCGCCCGGGATGACGATTAGAAAAAACCGGCCGCGGGCTGGAAAACTATGTTTTATCGTTCCCCTCCAGTCAGAAAATTGTGCAGAAATAGCAGAAGACTATGTTTCAGTCGTTCTCTCCTTCTTTTATGAATCGTCATCCCGCATGACAGGGGGATTTCCGACGAAAGATAAAAGATCCCCCCAAACATACCCTCAAAAAGGTCAAAACATACTTAACAACTGGTCCTCCGACTATTTGTTGTTCATGTTTGGAATATCTTTGGGGTATGTTTTATTTTTCGTCGAAAAAAACCCGTAGGGGGACAGGCCCGACTTGAGCGTAACGCAGCGCCGCTCGCCGCCGACGATATCAGGGGCAACGATTGGGGATACGCACAGCCGGGACAACAGTTTCTTCAGTAACGAGTCCTAAGATGGCATGATGACTGTGTAATCCGGCGGAGTAGTTTCCCGATCCGCTTGCTGCTGATGACCCTGTTGCCCCAAAACCAACTTGGGAGCTGCTCCGCTCCGAACCCCATGCGTTCTCGAGCGGGGTGCGCCCACTCGCGGAGCAGCTGCAGTACTTAGATTCCGAACCTTCCCGCGCTGGTGCGCTATATGCGAAGGCATATTGGAAGAAACTGTGGTCACGGTGATGTAGTGGGGAGGCATCGGCCCCCAATCGCCCCTTCATCGACGACAAGGACCCGACAGCTCCAGCCTGCCCTTGCACGTGCGGGTTCACTGTCGGAGGCCCGTCGCCGATCTATCGGCGAGGCATTGCCGAGTCCAGGTCGATGCCCCCCCTGCCAGTCCACCCGATCGTTGCCCCTCAGGATAGAGACTCGAGGGTCGAGGTCGAAGAAGAACAACAAACAACCATCAACTGTCATAGCTCCGCGCGGATTTCTCTTGGGTCGGCGTTTGGCCCCTGGCGGCGATGCAAGAAGGCCGCCCGCAGCTCCGACATGTTATGCTTATGCTGGTTGCCGTTCCTATACGAGGGCGAATTCTGTTGTTAAACCTTCTCGTAGTTTGGTATTTGATTGGCGTCCAGACGCCTCCAGAGGCCTCCTGGGAGGGCATCAGGAGGCTTCTGGGGATGGCCTCTCACCTGACCCATGCCGTGTAGTCGTAGGCGGTGGTTGTCGTAGTGGCAGCAGCAGCGGCAGTAGCAGTCGGTAGCCGTATCAGTAACACCATCAGTATTCAGTGGTAGGGGTATGCGTAGTAGCAGCAGCGGCTTGAGCCGCCACAGCTATACAGCCACGTAGTCTCAGCAGTCGTGTAGTCGCAGCAGTTGTGATGGTGGCAGTTGTTGTTGTAGGGGTACCTGCAGTGGTGGTTGTAACGGTATCGTCACTGCATCCCCAGAACGAACGTTTCTTCCGTTTGGGCCCAGACATGATGCATTCAATTCTTGCGCCAGTGCGGATGGCACACTCTTTGATGAATCAAATTACATGTGCACGGTTCCAACATTGGTTTTGATTCTTGTTGCGGTAAATCCGAGTTCCGCCCGCGCGGATCCGATGCATACGTAACACGCACAAAACCGAGCAGGAGAGACACGCACAACACCGAATAGCGCACAGGGCATGGGCGTCCGAGCGACGGCAAGTAGAGGTAATCGTTAGCTTACGCCATCCCGCCCATCCCCCCGGGAGGAGAACCGAAGTGTGTGTCCACGGGTTGGGCCTCGCTGCCTCTTGGGAGCAGGCTGCGACAAGGGGCCCGTCAGGGCCTCTTCGGGGTCTCTCTTGTCAGGAGGGAAAAACACAGACACAATGATTCGTCGTTTCCTAGAAAATATGCGAAAATATGGGAGGTGGGGGGAACGACAGAAACCCAGAAAATATTGGAAAATGTTGGGCATCTTTTTATTTGTTTGTATCTATTTGTGTGTCCTGGAGCCCCTTCATCTTGGTCGCAGGCCTAGAATTTGACAGCAACACCAATCTGCACGAACGAAACGGGTACGGAGGGAAGGGACACAATGCCCAACAGCAGTTCCCGTTCACTCTGACCAGGGCTCGCTGTCCGCGCAGCCGCGGCGGGTGTCCCCTTGAGACGGAAGGCCGCCTGCGCAACAGCGGCCGCTGTTGGTTTGGGACAACATTTGCTGTTGGGCCTCTTCGGGGTCTCTCTTGGTCGCAGGCCTAGAATTAAGGCGGGCCCGTCCCTCTACATGAGGAGTATTCAAACATAGTCAAACAATAGTGGGGGGACTATTTTTTGATAATATTTTTAACCATTGGTGAGTATTTTTTTAGTATTTTTACTTTTCGTCGAAAATCCCCCTGTAGGGGGACACGCCCGACTTAAGCCTAGAAGTTGACACCAACACCAATATCGGCGGTGTTCCTCCACCGGGGGAAGAAGATCCCGATCTCGGTGATGGTGGGAATATTCTGGCTTCCAAGGTGGCCGAAATATTTCCACCAGCACCGAAATCTAGGATCATCTTCCCCCTGTGGAGGCAGCCCCCATGTCTTGGTGTTGGTGCCCATTTCCAGGCCTTCAACCTGGGAGTCTACTGGAGAGCCCCTTTGCGGGTCCGTGGATCGCCTGCTGGTGGTCTCGGGCGGCATTTCTTGGTGCGGAGAGGGCTCCGAATGGCAGCCATCGGCGGCGAGTAAAAAGGGGGGGGCAGTAGGCTCGGAAGTCCCCCGGCCTTCCGAGAAGTTCTTTCTAAGCCTTATCCCGAAGACAGCGAGAATTTCTCAGAAGGCGCGGGGTTGTCTGAGAGGTCCCGCCGCCTTTGAAAACCTTCTCCGTCTCACTTCCCCCCCCTCGCTCGCCGCCGAAGTCAGAATTCCTCCTCAGGGGCCCCTCTGGAAACTCTGTTGGACACCTTTGGGCCGTCTTGGGCGTCTCTTGGAATCTCTGGGGCCGAACCTTGTCTGGGCGTGCTGGAAGCTTCACGTCATCGGTGCCGTGTGTGGATCCGAAGGCACATCGTGGATCCCAGCTTTCTGCGAGCTGCGAAGGCATTTCGGGCATCGTGGAGCCGAAGGAGTGTAAAACAAGTCGATGTTCTGGAGATTGGAGAGGCGTGTAAGAGCGATGCCGTGGAAAGCAGCGACGGGCCATATGATGAAGCAGAACAAAGTGATGAGGGCGAGAAGCTGGAGCAAGGGGAGGGGTAAGATGATGAGGAGGAGGTGGATGAACTGGAGGACAAGCTGGGAGGTGGAGGGCGAGGGGGATGACATGAGGAAAAGGAGGAGGAAGTGGATGAGGAGGAGGAGGAGGAGGAGGAGGAGGAGGCGGAGCACCACTGTCGCATGAGACCTTGTTGTCGGCTTGTGGAGGTTTCTGGGGGATTCTGGGGCTTTACTTGGGCACTTTGGGGGCCTCGCTCGGGCTTTGCGGGGGCTTCCTTGGGCTCCTGTTGGCGGTCGGGGCGCCGTGGGCCAGACAGCCCGACACGTCAGCGGGGTTGGTTGGTCTTCTTGAGCACCGCTAGGGGCTATGTGGGAGCCGTTTGGGGTCGTCGTGGTTGACTCCTGGGCCGTCTTAGGGCTCTCTGGGGCCGGATCGGGGCTTCTTTTGGGATTTCTTCTGTTGTCTTGGAACGATATGGAGGGCGTGTGGAGCAGTCATGGAAGCCGTGAAGACCCATCAGTTGAGCACTCTCAAAAAGTACGCTTCCCCAAGGGATTGGGACGATGCTGGTCTCTTCGGGCCTTCGTAGGGGTCCCGATGGAGCTCGATCAGTGCGTTTCTGAGGCCGCGCGGGCGGTCTGGAAGCCATCTTGATTGTTGATGATATCTCTTCGGCATATTGGAGGCCGGCTGAGGTGGCATCTTGGGTGTCTTGGAAGGCACGGGATGTAGATTTGGAGGCTCCGCAGTGAGGAGCCCATGGACCCCTCCCAAACGCGATTTTTGACTCAAGGGGAACGGGAAAGGGGGACTGGGACAGCCAAATGTCCCACACGCCTTTTCACCCCCCCGGCAAGCGGGGTCGGCGGACACCACTAGATTTGAATCCACGAGCCGCGTGAAGTCAGATCCGCGGCACCCAGGCCCGCCGCTGTAGGATTCTACCTGGGAAAAGGCTGGTATAGCCAGGACGCCAGGTAAGGGGACCCGGTTAGCGGTAGGGCCCCAGGGCCTTTGAATTGGCCAGAATCACTAAACCGGGTTTGCCGTAGTTGGTGTTTTTCGGGTGACGGCAGTTCCGGTTAGTGGAACGGGGCGTGGGGGGGCTTCCCACAGTACACATCATCAAACCAGGTTCCACGAAACCCAGTTCTGCCAACGCCCGAGAAAAGGCGGGCCCCCCCCCTCCCCTCCCCATCATCGACGGAGGAACAAACTGCATAGACGGAAACTCTTGGCGGTCCGCGCGGGTTTCTTGGCTCTGCGCTGTGAACCCCCCTGTCGGCGCCTTTCCGGCGCCGCGGCTCCAGCTCGGCGCGGACCGCCAAAAGTTTTTATGCATATGCCGTTGACTCGGCATCGCTCGGACGTGTGCATTTTCTTTCGGCGAGAACCATCGAGGAGCATCCTTGATCATTTGGCGAAAAAAACACGCACGAAACCGAAGAAAGCACACGGAATGGACGTCCGAGCGATGGCGAGTTGATGCTCCTCCGCATCATTCCCATCCTTCACCTGCCCCCCCGCAGTGGGGAAGATCCTGGACGGGGGGGGGGCATTTCCTGTCCGGCGTCTCTAGCGCAGCCCGTCGCGATGCCGAGTGCAAGACAGGGGTCGTTGACAAGGAGGTGTTCCCCTGCATGCCAATCTCTGGCACGGCGGAACGCGACCCCGAGTGCAAGGGAATTGTCTTTTTGCAAGGACTTCTCGAGCGGGAGCCCCATCTCTTCCAGCCCCATGGCTTCAGTTACGGGCGCCAGCATGCCCCAGCACGATCTGGAGTCCAGTGCAACGCTGGATGAGGAGGGGTGATTCCCCTTTTTGGCGGGCTCTGGCGTGGCCCACCACGATTCCGAATCCACGGCGCGAACTTGAGAGGACGTCTCGAACGAGATATCCTGACTGCGCGTCGCGGGGCAATGGAGGTGAGATGTGGTATGTCGGCCCTGCGACAACAAACAAGTCCGAGTGCAAAAACGCCCATCCCCAGGACGAGAGTGTTTTCTTCTTGGGCCCAGATCTGACGCCTTCAACTCTTGCGTCAGCGCGCATGAGATTAACATTTGCGGACCCAAGTGGTTTGGATTCTTGCTGCGGTGGGTCGGGTTTTCCGTCCGTGCGGATCCGATGTCAGATGTTGTGGGTATGGCTTGCGTTTTTTTTTTCCACACATCAGAATTTCACGTCGTCTTACACTCTTGCTATCAAATGGCATCAGCGAGCCAAGCGGCTGAGCGGTTGAGTGTCAAGTATACCACGTTTGGCTCAAGTCATTTTGGCTGAAGCGGTTGAGTGTCAAATATGACACGTTTTAATCCAGGCGACTGGACCGCATCATCTTCGACAGCTTGCGCTTCCTCTACAACGATGAACTCGCCAACGCGTCGGGGAACATCTCAGCGGGTCCACAGTGGCATCCCCAACGCCACTTGCGACGCTCGCGGCTTCTGCGCCCCACCTGGAATATGCAGTTTCACCAGTGCCACTAGTCGGAGCACCCCCACGACTTATCCAAACATAGACGCTGACGCAGGGTGACTTTCTGGTCCTCATGAACCGGTCCATCGGCTTCTCGTTCGACGAGCTGGTGGATTTCTTTTTACGTTTCACATCTTGTCCGACGCCTTGTCGAGGACCCACTTGCGCATGGAGAACGGGGCGGCCCCCTGATAGTTCCATTTTCACGCAGGGCCATCGAGGTGGACCTCGGTTTGGACTTTCTTCTGGCACCACTCCAGAGTTAGGGTGGCTTGCTATCAGCAGGTGTGTGTGTGTGTGTGTCGCGAACCGCTATGACTTCGCCTGCGTACCAACCGACTTTCACGCTCGGCCTACGAAGGGCCAGGCGCTTGTAAATGTCATCACCCCCGGTGGCGCCCTCGAGTTCGTTGCCGAGCGGAGCAGGTCGCGGCGGGCCAGGGCTGGGCCCGCCGCGCCCGTCCTCGAGGTCGTGCCGGCACAGCTACAGGGCTACGAGGAGAGCGCCAGGAGGTGGAGTGCGAGGCGGCTGCGTCGCACGAAGAACCCGGAGTCGCAGGCTCAGGCCTAGAGGTTGACACCAACACCAAGATCGGCGGTGTGTCTCCGCTGAGGGAAGACGATCCCGATCTCAGTGATGGTGGTAATATTCTGGCTTCCAGGGTGGCCGAAATATTGCCACCAACACCGAAATCTAGGATCGTCTTTCCCCCGTGGAGGCAAGCCCCTGGGCTGGTGTAGATGACAATTTCCAGGCCTCCAACTGAGCTCCATCCGTACTTCGCCCAGAGGTGGACGTTCGGCTGCACAAATCGAGTGTGCAGGAGGTGAAGGCGGAGAGCGGCACGCGCTGATGATGAGGAACTCCCCTTGACCTTCACCGCTCATCTACGGGTTGGGTGTCAAAGTATCCCGAGGAGATCGATGGCATACATTGCGGTCGATGTCAAGTGATGATCTTCTCCCTTCCTCCTGTCTGGCGCTGTGCTGTACTAGCAATTGTATCTGCTACGTGGACCTCGCAAAGTAGATGCCATTTTTGTGCTCTATTGTTCGTCAGTTTATTGGAGGTGTCCTTCAGTTTCGTTCAGTTGTCATAGACAGCAGCTCGACACTGCGTTGTCTCGCGTTGCTGCGAACGCAGGACAGCCCCCTCGCTCTTCCTCGTCCTCCTCCTCCTCCTCCTCCTCCTCCTCCTCCTCCTCCTCCTCCTCCTCCTCCTCCTCTCCGTTTGCTCCCGCGTTGTCTTTTTGCGGATCGGATTGTGCTTCATTGTGGGTTGGGCCGTGTGGGCTCCGACTCCCGCATGCGGCCTCCGACTCTGGCGTGACACGAGCATCGCTAACACTGCGCCCCAACAGACAATGGCATCAGCGAGCTGTTTTTTCTTAAAATCTGCTTGGCTGCCTGAGCTGAGGCTCTATTGGAGGTGTCCTTCAGTTTGTTCGAACTGTTTTTATCACGGATGTGCTGGTCCTGCTTTTTGAACACGGCTGTGTAGACTCACATCATATGTGTGGGCATCGTTCCGTGGGGTGGTGAATTGCCCTTCCGCTTATCTCCATCCGTTCCATTCGCCGTTCTATCTCTCAGCTTACCTGCATACAGTTCCATGGCGTGTCCTCACCATTTCCATGTTCCGTTTTTTTGGTCGTGCTCACGAGGGCCTCGGTCTGGGCGTTGTCCAGTCAGATCGGCCTATGCACTCCAATCAGAGCCTGCTTCGAGCATGTTGAGCTCATGCGCTGTACAAGTTGTCATTTAGACAGCAGCTCGACGCCGCGTTTTCTCGTGTTGCTGTGAACGCAGGACAGCCCCCTCGCTTCTCCTCGTCCTCCTTATCGCCGCTGCAGTATTTCGCCCCGCGTAAGTCGTATTGGTCGTGACCATGGTAGTTGTAACAGTCGTAGTCGCAGTTGCCCATGGTAACAGCCTTCGTATACATATAACGGCGCACCAGACTCGGGGGCCGAGGGCCGGACTTTCGACCGCACATGTGGGTGACGGGGCCCGGGCCCGCCTCTGGGAGGCCTGAAATCGCCCCGGGGAGCCCTCAGACAGCAATCCCGGCGGCCCCAGACGGTCTCAAGACACCCTCAAGACGCGGTCCAGGGGTCTCTGGCAACGCACGATGCGTTGTAAACTGCCCCGGAGGTCCCCAAGACGCCCCAAGAGGCCTTTAAGATATGCCGCCCAAGAGCGCCCCGAGAGGGCAACATCGTTGATTTTCATTGGTTTTTGTCAATGCTATTTTGCATTCTCACTGTTTCGTGTTTTTGGCGCTAAAGCACCGCTCAAGAGGCGCCCCAAACCGCTCCAAGACGGACCAAGAGGCCCCCAAGAGGGCCCCAAGACGGCCCAAGAGAGCCCCGAGACGGCCCCAGAGCCGCCCAAGACGGCGCAAGAGGGTCCTAAGAAGGCCCCAAGAGGGGCCCAAGAGAGGGAACGCGAACTGAAAAATCAAGCTCTCCGCCCCAAGATCCAAGAGGCCCCCAGGAAGCCCCCAAGAGGCCCCCAGAAGGCCCCCAAGAGGCCCCCAAGAGGCTTCAAGAGGCCCCAAGAGGACCCCAAGAAGCCCAAAAGAGGCTCCAAGAGGCTTCAACACACTTTCTGAGAGGCCCCCGAAGACACACATATAGACATATGTATGTAGAATAAATTGATATGTATCTATATGTATATATATATATATATATATATAAGACTGCATTGGCGCTTCGCGCCATGCACCTTGGTTCTTAAAGTTCGGCATGCAGGCAGGATGGCAGGAAGGTCACGCCGGCAATTTAGCGATAATTCCTTGTTGCCTTTTCTGGCATTGTCGTTATCATAATGTTATTCAATTATCCATCCTCCATGCTTCTGTTTCTTCATTCTCGCCGTACCCTGCGCATTCTCCCATCCTCCTCATTTTTGGGGGGCGGAGGCTCCTCCTTGGAGAGCCTCTGGGGGCCTCACACAAGTTTTCAGACTTTCTCAAGGCCTTTTGGAGGCCTCCTGGGCGTGTTCTGGGGTCCTCTGGGGGCTTCCTCGGGCCACCCTGCCTCCAACCGCGGTCTCCCTGAATGACTGGGTTTCGATTTGGAATGCTTCAGAGCGTGTCTTCGGCCCATCTTGGGCCGCCATGGGGCTCACTCAGGGCCATCTTGGACCACTGTTGTACCGTTTTGGGGCTGTATTGGACTGCCTGGAAGCCCTTTCGGATAGTTGTGGGGCGATTTTGGAGCCTCCCAGGCGGCTTCGGACGCCCAGAAGACCGCCGTCTTGGAGCGTCGGGAAGCCGAAAAGAGGATAACCCCAAATTCAGCAACAACCATTTGAAAATCACAGGTGTTTGCCTCTTGGGTTCTTTTTGGGAGTGCTCTTGGAGGCCTCTTGGGGCGTTTCGGAGCGATCTTTGGGGGTATGACGGCTTCGTGGGCGTCGTCGTGGACCGTATTGGGGCTCTTTGGGGTCGTTTCGGAAGCGCGCCGAAGCTCCTTGCGAGGCACGGGGGGCCGCTTCGAGGCCCGTCCGGATGGTCCCAAAGCCCCAGATCCCGGGAGTCTTTTTTTTGGGGGGGGGGCCGCCCGGGTTTATAGAAATATAGAAAGAGGAATACATATATATATATATATATATATGTATATATAGATGTTTATATATACACATATGTCTATATATACACATATATATACATATGAATAAATACACACTTCAATACATAGATGCAACTATATATACATACATATATATAGTCACATCCCTCTCTCTATATATATGTATGATATATATATATGTATATATGTATATGTGTATATATATATATATCGAGAGAGAGAAAGAGAGAGAGAGAGAGAGATCCCTGGATCGAGGTGGGGAGGCCCCCGACGCGCCATGGTGGTGTCGGGGCGCCAGGGACGCTGCCAGACCGCCCAAGACAGCCCCAACACAGAAGAAAAGGGCCGCGAGAGGCCTCCAGGAGGCTTACTATGCGAGAGGCCTCAAGGAGGCCTACTATCGCGGAATTATCGCTCTAACACGCCCAAGATAACCTCATGCCCGTGAGAATAAACACTAGGGGATAATAAAGTTCGGGGTTCAGGGAGAGATAATAAAAGTAGCCCAGCAGACCTCAGCATAATCTCGAAGTAAGAGATGATCAAGAGGAGACCAAGCCGAGCACGTTTTGAGACATCCTTGGCGTTTATTTTTCATAGAAATATCCTCAACCATGGCTTATCTCTCATGAACATTGTGTTTTTGTAAGTGCTCGTGTAGGGTAGCTCATGTGCCTCAATTTCCATGGATAATCAACCCCAGAGATAAAAAAGTTCAGGCGAGCGTGGGGACAGAGAGAAATATAAAAGAAGAAGAATACAGTAGAAGAATAATAAGAAAGAAGAAGAAGAGGAGAATAAGAAGAGGACGAAGAAAGGAAAAATCCAAAGTTCCAAATCTATCAATTTTAATTTACAAACGCTTTATGAAAATTGATTTTTTTAAGTGCTCGTGTAGGGTAGCTCATGTGCTTCATTTTCCATGGATAATCAACCCCAGGGATAAAAAAGTTCAGGCGAGCGTGAGGACAGATAGAAATATAAAAGAAGAAGAGGAAAGTAGAAGAATAATAAGAACATTGCTCGTTTCGTTTGAGTCTGCCTCCCAAAATTATTGGTTTCGCTTGACACATCCTGAAAAAGTGTGATCGCTTCGCTTGATGTTGCTATATCAACATCGCTTGATGTTGCTATCTCAACATAGCGTTTCGAGGTGATAATGAAGTTCGGCCTCAGCGCTCGCCGCCCAATTTGAATTTTGTATAGGGCGACGATAATCAACTCTAAACACTGAAGGGGGGGGGGTCCCTTTATTATCATCGGCATGCGGTTAGCCTCCGGATGGCCCGCACTCCCAAAAGGGCCCCACGAAGCCAAAATCTCGGATGTTCCTCTGGTTTTTGGTACATTGTAGCGCTTCAGTCTTTCGTATCCCGACGCTCCAAGCGGCCCAAGAGGCCCCCAAGACCGCTCCACGATAGCCGAAGAGTCTTCCAAGAGGGCCTCAAGACGGCCCACGAGGCCCCAAGGCGGTGCCTGAGGCGCCCAAGACGGCCCGAGAGGGCCCCAAGACGGTCTCAAGAGAGGCCCCAGAATGGGAACGCGAACCCAACAGCAGAGTCTTCTGCACTATGAGACCCAGAGAAGGCCCCAGGAGTCCCCAAGTGGTCCGACGAGGCCCCCATAAGCCTCTCAAGTGGCCCCCAAAAGGCCCCAAGGGAGACGTACAAGGGGCCCAAAGATTGCCCAACAGTGCCCTCGATGCATCAAAACTGTCTGCAGGAGGCCCCCGGGAGGCTTCCGGATTGCCTCAAGTGTGGCCCCGGGCGCCCTCAAGTCGGGCCTCCACGCAGCCAAGACGGCCAATGACGGTTTCAGATTGCAGAACATGATCTTCCGACTGCCCAGAGAACCCCGACGATGCTCCCAAGGGACCCCGAAGCCCCAAGACGCCCCCCCTAAGAAGCACCCAAGAGGTGCCTCCAACAGCCAATTGAGGAAGCACGGAACACCCCCCAGAAGCCTTTCAGATGTCCCCACGAAGACCCAAGAGGTCCCCAAGAGGCCCTCTGGAGGCACGACTATGTCACGCGCCTGTGCGTGATAGCGCTGCCCAAGATCTTCCAGCGCCCCCCCGAGCTGGGCTAGCACGCGCGAAGCGCGCACGATGGTTCTAGTAGTAGTATTAGACGTTCGAAGTAGGGTAGCGCTTTAGCAGTGCGAGTAGTGGCGTCATGCTTGTTATATCGCATGTGCTGTAGTAACAACTGCACTTCACTCTTGTCAGTGGGAAGTAACATCGATGGTACGACTAGTGGGAATGGGCGTGGCAGCAGCAAAGTTTCATACCGATCTGATAGTCGCGGCGGCTTGCAACCGAGGCATTGTAAAAGGCAGTCCGTCGCTGTTCCATCGCCCGACGCTGGCAGGTGCACGGGCACCAGGAAGAGCAGCGTTGCACGTACTACCAGATGAGGTGCACCGTTGTGGCAGTTGAACCGGCAGAGGAAGACAGTGTGGATGGTCATTGCTACGCCAGCGAGGTCGGTGCAGAAGTTGGTAGGTCCACGTGTCGTTCCCCACCCCTGCGGCCGTCTTCGTTGGCTGAGGGGTCGTATGGGGAGCTCGGTTACCTTCTGGTGCCCATGGGCGTCGTACTGGGAGGCTGGCAGGGGGTTGGGGGAAGGGGCGGAGCGGGAGAGGGAGGAGAATCATCAGGATTAGCAGTTTCAGGGGCAAGGGCGGGGAGCTTTTTGAATCCTGGTGGCGGGGTCGGCAGCAATGATGGGAGGAGGGGAGAGGACAGCGGGCTTGCAGCCGACGTGGAGCAGGAGCGGGAGCGGCAGCGGCAGCGGCAGGAGCAGGCTGCCAGGGAGGACGAGCAGCAGCAGCAGCAGCGAGAGCAGCAGCATGTATCAGGATCGACCACACGTGAGAGTGACCCTTCGCAGGAGTGGCCTTTGGTGCGGGCTCCATTGCGGTCGGTCCCCCGATCGCCGAACGCGATGCGATAGCAGCGCCTTGCGCGCTTGTGGTTGGTCCCCCCGCGGCCCCCCCAAAAGCCGCGCACCAAAGGTCACTGTTACCCAGGGTTGCTCGTTGCGTGCGGCCGATGTGAGGTGGGGCTTGGCAAGGAGGAGGAGCAGAAGCAATTCGCAGGATCCGCGGCAGGGCCAGGACGAGGAGCGCGACGACGAGGAGGAACGGTAGCAGCAGGAATGAGCGTAAGCAGTGGGAGCACTGAGATCTGGAGCAGCAGGAATATGGCGAGGGGCAACAGGGAACAGAGGGAGCGAACCGATCCGATATGATGAGGCAGAGGTGGCGGGGGCTATGGGAAGATGTGGGAGTATGTTGGATGAGGACGAGGACGAGGGCAAGGCTAAAGAAACATACGGAAGATGACTGGGAGGAAGGATGAATTGGGATGGAGGAATCGGAGAGCGAGGAGGAGGATGAGAGAGGATGGAATCGTGACACCACATGCTGGAACTGGGGGGAGGGACGATTTTGGGAGAGAGAAGAATCGGAACAGTTTGAGGAATATCCATCATGAGGAGTTGCAGGCGAAGCTGGAGGAGCAGATTGCGGCATGTTGTCAATGATCGTGTTGATGATGATGATGATGATGATGATGATGATGATGATGATGATGATGATGATGATGATGATGATGATGATGATGATGATGATGATGAGGAGGAGGAGGAGGAGGAGGAGGATGATGATGATGATGATGGTGATATGATGATGTTGATGATGATGATGAGGAGGAGGATTATGAGGATGACGCTAGTTGTGTTGGTGGTAAGGAGGAGGCGGCGGAGGCATTGTATGATGATGAGGATGATGATGGTGATGATGGTGGTGATGGTGATGATAATGATGCTGATGGTGATGATGAAGAAGAGGAGGAGGAGGAGGAGTGGGAGGAAAAGGAGAAATAACACTTGGGAGCTTGGTACACGGTATAGCCATTCATATTGTTTTTTTGGGCGCAAATCTTGTTGCACAGTATGAAAGTACGAAAGAAGAGCTCACCGACACGGAACAACAAACGTCGCCGCACTCGCAATTTAAACCATAACCGGAAGCACAACGTCGCGGGTACACAGTTGGAACAGAAGCGGGAAAGCGGAACATAACAAGACGGCCTGGTCGTTTCCAGGATCCACCAAGTTTGGGAGGAGGTTGGTGGATGAGTAGGGGCAGGATAGGAGGTAGGATTCACCAAGTTTGGGAGGAGGTAGGATACACGACCCCCTAACCCTAATAACACTGAAGACGTGGCCTCACTGAGGGTCCCGTCTTCGCATTAGGGATCATAGATCTAGGCGGTTTGGTCTGACACGTCCGCAGAACAAAGACCCCCTTTCCATAATGTGTTTTTGCCCTTCTAACTTCAGCACGACCGTAGCAAATGCGGCCAGACCGTGCACATGCAGTCAGCCCGCACGTTAAGGATGGACTCCCTTCCCAAGGGTACCATTGAATCCTCGGCTCCTCGGTACACGAGTTCTGGCCCCTTGAATTGGCCAATTCCGTCGGCCGCGCCCCGCTCGAGAAGCTTCGACATGGGCGCCCAGGGCCCTTGCATCCTTCTCGCGCATGCTGATGAAACGGGTTGGCTGCACAGCAGGAACCGGAATCCAGGTATGCGTGGCAATGCATGTCAGCATGCAGGGACAGTTGTGCACCACGAGCAATCCATTTTGCTCAGTTCCGTTGGCCCTCGCCTGGGGCTGATGCGGCTCCCCATGGCCATCTTCGAGCGTGGCGCCGATGCCCGACCAATCAATCGGTGCCCACGATTGCAACTCGATGGCGAGTTGTGGGGGATCCTCGCAGCGCGTTGGCATCCTTCAGAAGCTGCGTCCTTGCCGCGCTGGCCTGCCACCCCTGGCAGGCACCCGCATCGGACCAGTCCATGGACGAGTGCGCCTCGATCTTCTCCTCACGCTGCACAAAAAACGTCTGCCGTCGCCCCTCGAGCTCCATCTCGTGGAAGCCCTGCACCGCGGAGTCCGGGGTAGGATGAGGAGGAGCAGGAGGAGGAGGAGGAGGAGCAGGAGGAGGAGGAGGAGCAGGAGGAGGAGGAGGAGCACGCTCTCTCGAACGCTGCCGCCGCCCGCGGGCTGGCACCACCAGGGGTCTTGACGACCGGTGCCCTCTCCGGTCGCGCCCGCCGAGGCTTTCTCGAGCACCAGGTACAGTGAGCGGCTTGAATAGGGAACACTTGGTCTTCAAAAGGGGCTCGGTCGTTCCTTAGGTTTGCATGCGTTATGTTTCGCTCCTGATGCGTTATGGATTACTTACCGTTCCTGATGCGTTACTTTCCCCTTGGGTAAAAAGGGGCTTCGTTTCTTGTTTATCGTTCCTTAGGTCAGGTCGACGACTGTACGTCGGCAAGTGGAGCACATACATTACCAGCGGCGGGCTTTTTTTCAACCCCAAGACCTTGTTGAGGGTCGGGGGCGACGTCGGGATGGTCTGGCGTATGGTTGTTTCCCCGTGTGCCTGGAGACAGGGCGGAGAATGTATACACCAGGATCCCGTGTACACCAGGATCCGCTCTCCCGTGCGAGATCCAGTGTGAGGCCAGACGAAGGCGTCGGTGTCTGGAGCTCGGTTCCCTGGCATGTCGCCCTCGAGCTGGCGGGGGGCCTCCTCGCTGCAGCGGCCGCCACGCAAGAGGCGCCGGCTCGCCCGCGCGCGGCGGGGCTCTCCGCAGGAGCGGCGCCGGCCGCACGCCACCACCCACCAAACCACCCCAACCCGACCCGAAGGCCTCCCTTTGCCCTCCATCTCCAGTGGGGGGGGGGTCGGGGCACATGGGAAAAACACATGTGGAACCCGTACCCCTCCTCCTCCTCCTCCTCTTCCTCCTCCTCTTCCTCCTCCTCCTCCTCCTCCTCCTCTTCCTCCTCCCCCTCCCCCTCCTTCTCCTCCTCCACCTCCTCCTCCTCCTTCTCCTCCTCCTCCTCCTCAACCTCCTCAAATTCGAGTCTTCGGGTTGGGTTGGGGGTGTCTGGTAGGTAGTCGGCCCGCCTGCCCGCCGCACGCCTGCGCGGACTGTCCTCGGTGCGGGCGGCGCCCCCTGCGGAGCACGGCGGCGCCCTGCGGAGCCCACGGCGGCGACGAGTAGTGCCTGGCGTCCGCGCGCGGTGCCCCCGCCCGCGGCCACGGGCGGCGCGGTGGCCGGCCCCCGGCCGCCTGCCCCAGCCTCGGACATGTCTGTCAGGGAGGAAATTGCGCTACCATATTTTTATGATTTTTTAGAAACTGGGTGATTTGTATTAAAAGTAGTTCCATTTTGTAAGAATGCCTTTTTGTAAATTTAAATTATTGTTACATATGTTACGGCTGGAGTGACGTGAGGTCCCTCCTTCTGCCTTCCTCCCTCTGTCAATCAAAGCTGTGCGCGGCCCGCTTAGCTTCGACCGGAAGAGGCTCGCTCTCGACCCGCGGATCAGGGGCGGGGTGAGGATACAGTCAAAATGCATAGTAAGGATGAGCAGTGTTACAAGGGTGCCCTTGCAGCCTTATCGTGCATCCTTACGTGTTCGGCCGTGCTCCCTTCGAAAATTGCCAGCATGGCCTTCCAAGGCCCTTGCATCCATATTGTGCGTCCTTACTGTCGATTTTGACTGTAGCTGAATTGAAGCATGTGCGAATGATGTTGGCGGCCGTTCCCTGCGTACCCCCTTATGGTGTCGAAGAAGTGCCACGCCTGCCACGCCCTGGACGACCGGCTCGGATAGCGGCAACGCTGAGAGACCACCACCTGCGGACCCCCTAAGGTTACGAGAATATGCCACGCCTGCTACGCGGATGGGCGGAGTGGGAGGGAGGGGCGCATTGGGAGGGTGGGAAGGAGGATGGGGGCGACAGAAACCAGGGGAGGGAGGAAGAACGAGGGCGAAAGGGACAGGGCGGAGAGGAAAGGGAGGGACGGAGGGAGGGAGAGAGGATTCCGCTCTCGAGGAGCCAGTTGTCTTCTGATGGGCGAAGGAAAGCGGTCTACGATGGGCGAAGGAAAGTGGCCGCCGGGGGAGGTCGAGGAGAGAGAAGGAGGGAGAAGGAGGGAGAATGGGAAGGAGGTGGAAATGAGGGAGAAGAGGAGGGAGGAGCACAGGAGGAGGGAAGGAGGCAGGGGGAGAGGAGAGTCATGCCAGGGGGGCCAGGCAAGGGGGGGGAGAACGCATCTCGTTGAAAGGGAATCTCCGCCGCAACAGCGCAGAGACCCCGGCGGCGCGGCGCGGAAGCCAAAACGTGTTGTGCGTTCAACTCGAGCCAGCATGCTGCAGTCCTGCTGTGGAGGGAGTCACGCCGGGCATGCCCTGCGCCATGACCCGCATAGACGCCGCGCTCGGGGACCACCCCCTGCGCACCCCGTCTGGCGTCGATAAAGTGCCACGCTGGCTATGCCCTGCGCCATGGCCCGCAAAGACGCCGCGCTCGGGGACCACCCCGTGCGCACTCCCTGTGGTGCCGGGAAAGCGCCACGCCTGTTATGCCCTGCGCCATGGCCCGCATAGACGCCGCGCTCGGGGACCACCCCGTGCGCACTCCCTATGGTGCCGGGAAAGCGCCACGCCTGCTATGCCCTGCGCCATGGCCCGCATAGACGCTGCGCTCGGGGACCACCCCCTGCGCACCCCCGATGGTGTCGAGAAAATGCCACGCCTGCTATGCCCTGCGCCATGGCCCGCATTGACGCCGCGCTCGGGGACCACCCGTTGCGCACCCCCTATTGTTTCGAGAAAATGCCACGCCTGCTATGCCCCGCGCCATGGCCCGCATAGACGCCGCGCTCGGGGACCACCCCCTGCGCACCCCCTATGGGACCACCCCGCGCGCACTCCCTATGGTGCCGAGAAAGCGCCACGCCTGCTATGCCCTGCGCCATGGCCCGCATAGACGCCGCGCTCGGGGACCACCCCCTGAGCACCCTTTTTATGGTGTCGAGAAAGCGCCACGCCTGTTACGCCCTGCGCCATGGCCCGCATAGACGCCGCGCTCGGGGACCACCCCGTGCGCACCCCCTATGTTGTCGAGAAAGCGCCACGCCTGTTATGCCCTGCGCCATGGCCCGCATGGACGCCGCGCTCGGGGACCACCCCGTGCGCACCCCCTATGTTGTCGAGAAAGTACCACGCCTGCTATGCCCCGCGCCATGGCCCGCATAGGCGCCGCCCTCAGGGACCACCCCCTGCGCACCCCTTATTGTGTCGACACAACCCCTGGACGACCGTCGTGCTGTGCTGAGCTGAGCTGTGCTGTGCTGAGGTTCTGTGCAGTGCTGAGCTGTGCTGTGCTGAGCTCAGCTGTGCTGTGCTGAGCTGTGCTGCGCTGTGTGAGAAGGATGAGGAGGAGGAGGAGGAGGAGGAGGAGGAGGAGGAGGAGGAGGAGGAAGAGGAGGAGGGGAGGTGAGTGAGACACGCGGATGCGACGCGGCAGGGATGAAAACCAGAACCCCACGAAACATGTGGGGAAAAAACAGACAGACACAATGAATCGTCGATTTCCCAGAAAACATGGGAAAATATGGGAAGTGGGGGGGAAGACAAAATCACAGAAAAGATGTGGAAGTATTGGAAATCCTGTTAGTTGTGTCTATTCATTTGTGTGTCCCAGGGCCCCTTCAGTCTGGGCGGCCCTTACCTCCTAGACCCATGCGGCGAGCACCGAGATGCCGTTCGCCGTCTCGTGCAGGGCCACGCTGCGGCGCAGGGTGCCGAAACCAAAAGCCGTGGCCGGTTCGCACCTGTGCCCGCAAGTCCGGCGCGGCCGCGTGGATGCGCTGCCCGATCTCGGGCTCCGCGTCGAAAACGTAGCTGGCAAGCCCATGACCTGCAAGTGCTGCTCGGGGGAGGCTTGCAGCTCGCCCTCCAACTTGAGCACCGACCCGTCTCCGGGTGTTGATTTTTCATGTTCCTTCGGGGTGGCGCAGGGCATGGGGGCTAGAGCGCTTGAGTGGCTGGTCAAGTGTTCGACCCTTCGCGTGCGTAACTCACCTTGGCTTGTAGAGCTGTCCGGAGGCGATCGCACGTTTCCTCTTTTGTGGTAGGGTCAGGCTGCCCCCACCAACATGCACGCCCCACTGACATGTCCAAGCTCCAACAGCGTTGCCGGCGGGAGAGGGGAGTGTTTTGCAGTGCTTTGACGAGAAGTATCGCAAAAGTCAGCGGGGGGGGTGGTGATCGGGGGAGATGGGTGCGGCTTCAGGGGGGAATGGCTCGTGGCGTCGCGTCGCTCGCCAGATGGGCATGGCTTCCACGGTTGGTTTGTCGGGGTGCGTGTGTGCTTTGTCGGCCCGCGCTTCCAGCTGTGGGCGGTGCGCGGGCGGCGCCCTGCTGACCTCGCCAGGGGGCTCCGAGGGTGGGGCCTGTGGCATCCCATCGGGAGGCTCTGTGTCTTGCGAGGGCGTCGTCGGAGCTGTCGGGCGG
>CAUYUJ010014352.1:193716-243716 GCA_963575745.1 Prorocentrum cordatum | reverse complement strand
CTCCTCCTCCTTCGCCTCCTCCTCCTCCTCCTCCTCCTCTTCCTTCCGAGGAGGAAGATCCTCCGACCCCATCTACTCCGACCCCATCTAGGAGGCTTCTAGGGGGGAAGTGAGCAGGAGAGGGCCTTCTCAGAAAGCGGCGGGGCTTCTCAGAAGCCTTCTGACCTTCTGAATTGTTGCTGGCGTCTTCGAGGAAGGCTTAGACACCTCTCAGAAGTCTGGGGGCCTTTCCGAGCCGCTTTCTGGGAAGGCCTTCTCCTTCTCGCCTCCCCCCCCCAGGCTCGCCGCCAGTTCTCATCCCGAGCCGTTTCCGGGCGGCCCGGGAACCGGCGAGGGCGCCCCGAGGCCGAAAGCGGCAGAAGACCTCCGTTTCTGTTTTGTTGTTTGTCAGCACGTCGGAGGCCAGGAGGAGGAGGAGGAGGAGGAGGAGGAGGAGGAGGAGGAGGAGGACCCCTTCCCCGGCGTTAGTCACCTGCGTCCCGGATCCACACCCGATGGTCCTCCTGGTCCGATGCCAGGCCCCGGAGGCCGAAATGAGGAGCACCGCTGGGATGTGCCCCAGCACAAAGCACCCTACACTTGCGGAGGACGTTCAATGGAGAGGGAGCATGTTGCCAAATTATTTCCAGATGTCTAAAACGTGTATTAAACATGTTTTGAACATGTAAAATACATGTTTAAAACATGCTTAGGAAATTTGTCCTACAAACACATTTTAAAATTCAATGATAGGACTGTTAAGGTGTCCAGTGTCGTGACATCCACAACCTTAGTGCACTTTCTACAAGGGATCGTGGCCCTCCAGACCCAACATGTAGCCGGCATTGGGGCGAGAGCACGGTTCCTGAAATAGATTGTGAAGGGGTCTCAGGCGGAAGAGTGGGCGGAAGAGTGCTGGAGTGGGCGGAAAATAGGCTGCTGGAGTGGGCGGAAGAGTGCTCCCCGGCTTCCCTGTGGCACTCTTCTGTGTATTTTTCTTTCGTGGGAGCTTCTACAGCGAAACGCCATCACGCAGAAAACCTGCCAGGATTGGACCGTTCAGATCGTGGGAGGTCTTCAGGCAGTTGTTGTTTATCCCTTAGCGATAACGGGCGTGACCAGGGGGGGGTGCCCTCATGTCACGATGTGCGCCAACGTCGCCGTTCCTGGGAATCCCCTAGGAACAGCAAGCTCCCAGGCGGCGCCGGCGCGGGGGGAAGGGGGAGGGGGGGGCCGGTCACTCTGGAGGCAGGAAAGGGGTGTGGTGCGAAGGGGCGTGGTGCCAATTTCATGCAACGGGGGGTCTGGCGATGTTCTCGATCGTGGATAGCATTGCCATTGCCACGATGGGCACCACACCCCTTTATTATGTCACACCTCGTTCCGACCTCCAAAGTCACGGACGCTATCGCGCATACACGCCGGTCGTTGAAAGTTTGTATTTCTGGATTTCCAGATCCTAATATACTTCAAGCGCCTTCCTACTTCAAGTGTCGATCTGCTTTTGCTGTGTGTTCTTCTCTGGGAGGACCTGAACCCAATCTACTTGATCCGCCTTCCTACCTCGGGTTTTTCCCTACTTCTACCGACCGATGTGCAACAGCAAGACAGGCTCCTAACTATACTCCGAGTTTCTCAGTAAGCGTCGGCGGGGCGTCACCTCCGCCGACAGCCCCACATCGACCCCCGTCGCGGGCAGCCACCGCGCGGCGACGGCGATCGACCCCCGTCGCGGCGCGACGACGAGGCGAGGTTGACCCCTGTTGGGGGGGTACCCCCCCACGCTTATCAAGAAACCCAGAGTAGAAATAAGCTGCAATAGCTGACTCAAGTCGTGGACGATCTTCTGCTGGAGTGCGCGGCCCACCACTCAGCCATGATGGGATGTGGCCTCGGATGCTAAGCTTATGTCGGGCCTGTCCCCCTACAGGAGGATTTTCGACGAGAAATAAAAAGATACCCCAAACATAGTAAACAAATAATCCAAACATAGTCTGGGGACTATTTGTTGAACATTTTTTGACCTTCTTGGGGTATTTTTGGAATATTTTTGGGGTATGTTTTATTTTTCGTCGAAAATCCCCCTGTAGGGGGACACGCCCGACATAATGCTGAGCGCTCTCCGCGCTTGAGCCACAATGGCCACGGCTCGTCGTAAGTAGGGGCGACGCCCCCCGAAGGAGGACATGGGCTCGGAGTACGAGGCGGCCTTCGAGGACGCCCCCTTCGCGCTGCGGGGCGGCCTGCCCGGGACGACGGCGCGGCTCAGGAGGGTCGGCCGCGCCGCGCCGGCCCGCCGGCCCCGGGGGCCCCGGGAGGGCTGCGGCTGGGTGGGGCCAGTGCCTCGGGAGGCCCTCCAACACACACACACACATACATTTATATATATATATATATGTATATATATATAGATATTTACAGCGCTTGTTTTCATACATGCTCCGCGTGCGGACCATGTATTAAAAATAAAGGGTTGATTAATAAATACAAGGATGAGTTTATGCATTCCTTTTTATTCATAATCTAATCATGTATTCAAAATATTATATTTCAAATCCTATGTATTAAAACCTGCCCTGTGCATATACATCGAGATGTATAAACACATGTATGTTTGAACATGTATGGGTGTGTATATATATATATATACAGATATGCTTGTTTATGTGTGGGTGTCTGTATTTACAGATTATACATCGAGCGTTTCCAAAAAAGGGCCGTGCCTTCGAGGATCGATGGAGGTGCCATCCCTTCCTCGGCCGGAGGCGGCGGCGGGTGGCGGAAGCGAAACACGAGGGCGGCTTCGCCGGCGGGAGTTGGCGGGAGGCCGGCGGAGGCAAGCGGGAGCAGAAGACGACCTCGCAAGAGGTGGCAGGCTTCTTTTGGGCCCAGGATTTCCAGAATCCGCCGTTCATACATACATACACCATGAAAGCCGCGGTTCGGTTCGGTTCGGCTCGGTTCGTTCTGTTCGCCATGGTTCGGTTCGGCCGGCTCGGTTCGGCGGGTTCGGTTCGCACCGCGGGCCAGTTCGGTTCGGCCAGTTCGGTTTGGCAGGCCAGTTCGGTTCTGCCGGTTCGGTTCCAGACCCAGTTCTCGGTTTTCGGTTCGGTTCGCGGCCATCATGATATATCTATACATACATATATATGTGTATATATATATAGAGAGAGAGAGATTTGCACATGTGAGGCGTTGCAAAAAGTGCCTTGCCTTCGAGGATCAAAGGAGTTGTCTCTTCCGTGGCGGAAGGCGGCGGAAGGGCGGCGGAAGGTCGGAAATCGCTCATATGTGCACAGACAACCTTCAGTGGATTGTCTTTGGGTCCTATGGGAAGGGTGGCGGTGTATAAGTCACACGTGACAACACGCGATGGTATGCACCCTCCCTTGAAGGTACAGGGGCACCTCCCATGGTACTCCACACTCCCTTGATATGAATACTAGTCTCCCCTATTCCCCGAAGCTGGCCGGGGAATGCCTCGCCCTCTCCGCGTATTGTTGTTGTACACTACACACATCGGATTTCAAAGGTTGGTGTTTCCTACGCTTGTTTCTACAATCCGATAGTTGTCGGTAAATGGTGCTGCCGCTTCAGCGTGGGCCTCATTTTAGGATCGGCGCTTTGTTCCCGTCTTTCAGAATTGCACTCCCGCCCCAATCGCGGGCCGCTTTTCTGGATCACAGTCGTTCCTCATCGTTGTCGCCCCCCTCCTTTCCCTTCCCCCGCCTTCCCCTGGCCCTGTTGTCCCTCCCGCTCCTAACTCCCACTGCTGCTGTTTTGTCCTCGTCTCCCTCATTATTTCTCCGGCTCATTCGCCACCTCCTCCTCCTCCTCCTCCTCCTTCTCCTCCTCCTCCTCCCCCTCCTTCACTGTACTCAGCTTGCCTTCAGCGGCCCTTTTTGCTCTTTTCTAGTGCGGCCTCGGGTTGCGCAGAGATAGCACCCCCAGGTAGTCCTGGCTGGCCTCAGCAGGCCCCCCGAATAGTCCGGTCCTCTCCCAGCATGCTGGCGCCGCCTCCAGCCCAGGATGCTGAGGCCGCCACTGTTGAGGCCAGCCGAGACTACCTGGGGGTGGTGTCTGTGCGCAACCCGAAGCCTCATCAGTGCTCCTTCTCCTCCTTCTCCTCCTCCTCCCCCTCTTCCTCCTCCCCTCTTCCTCCTCCTTCTCCTTCTCCTCCTCTTCCTCCTCCGCCTCCTCCTGCTCCTTCTCCTCCCACTCCTCCTCCCCCTGCCGTCCTCCAACAGACAGGACGCTGAAGCAAGGACTGCTTTGAGCTCAGGAAGTGCTTTGGTTTTCGGGCCGTTCCTCAGATCTAGGTCCAGAAGCGTAATGTCCAACACCTGTTAAAAGTATGACTCCCCCCCTCCCGCCATGGCGCCTCGCGCATGGCGTTTGTCCATACAAGATGCGCGTGGGCCACCGCGCGCGCGGCGGCCCTGGTCCCTCTCGCGGTGTGTTTTTTTCCATACAGGATGCAAGGGGACCGCCGCCCGCGCGGCGGCCTTGTGCCCCTCGCGCATTGTGGCTTTCCATACAAAGGTGCGCGTGGGCCATCGCGCGCGCGGCGGCCCATGACCCCTCGCGCAGTGTGTGTTTCTGTGCAAGATGCGCGTGGGCTGCGGCACGCGCGGCTGCCTTGGCCACTCGCGCATTGAGTTTCTCCATGCAGGATGCGCGGGGGCCGCCGCGCGCGCGGCCGCCCATTGCCCCTGGCGCGTTCTGTTGTGTTGTTCCATACAAGATGCACGTGGGCCGCCGCGCGCGCGCGGCGGCCCATGGCTCCTCGCGCATTGTATGTTTTTTCCACAAGATCGTTGGCCGTCGCGTGCGCGGCGGCCCTGGCCCCTCGCGCATCGTGTGTTTCCATGCAGGGTGCGCGTGGGCCGCCGCGCGCGCGGCGGCCCGTAGCCTCTCGCGCACTGTGGTTTTCCATGCAGTATGCCCCATCGCGCATTGTGTTTTTACATGTGAGATGCGCCTGGGCCGCCGCGCCCGCGGCGGCCCTGGCCCCTCGCGACGGCCCATGGCCTCACGCGCGCTTTGGTTTTCCATGCAAGACGCGCGTGGGCCGCCGCGCGCGGCGGCCCTTTGCGCCTCGCGCGGTTGGTTTTTGTCGTGCCAGGTGCGCATGGGCCGCCGCGCGCGCGGCAGCCCATTGGCTTTCGCGCATTGCGTTTTTCCATACAAGATGCGCGTGGGCCGCCGCTCGCGCGCGGCGGGCCATGGCCCTCGCACGTTGTGTTTTTCCATGCAGTATGCGCGTGGGCCGCCGCGCGCCAGGCGTCCCTGGCCCCTCGCGCATGGCGTTCTTTTCCATCTAAGATGCGCGTGGGCCGCCGCGTGCGCGGCGGCCCTGGCCCCTCGTGCATTTTTCGTTTGCCATGCAAGGCTCGCGTGAACCGCCGCGCGCGCGGCGGCCCTGGCGCCTCTCGCATGGTGTTTTTCTATATAAGATCCGCGGGGGCCGCCGCGCGCGCGGCGGCCCATGGCCCCTCGCGCATGGTGTGTTTCCGTGCAAGATGCGCGCGGGCCGCCGCGGCCCTGTGCCCTTCGCGCGTGGTGTTTTTGTCTATGCAAGGTGCGCGTGGGCCGCAGCGCTTGCGCGGCGGCCCATTGCCATTCGCGCGTTGTGTGCTTCCATTCAAGATGCGCGTGGGCCGCCGCGCGCGCGGCAGCCCATTGGCTTTCGCGCGTTGCGTTTTTCCATGCAAGATGCGCGTGGGCCGCCGCGCGCGCGGCGGCCCTGGCCCCTCGCGCATTTTTCGTCTGCCATGCAAGATGGGTGTGGGCAGCCGCGCGCGCGGCGGCTTTGGCCCTTCGCGAATTGTTTCTCCATGCGAGGTGCGTGGGCCGCCGCGCGCGCGGCGGCCCTGGCCCCATGCGCATTGTGCGCTTCGGCACAAGATGCGCATGGGCCGCCGCGCGCGCGTCGGCCCATGCCACACTCGTGCGTTGTTGTTTTTCCATACAAGGTGCGCGTGGGCCATCGCGCGCGCGATGGCCCGGGCCCCTTTCGGATTTTGCTTTTCCATCCAAGATGCGCGCGGCGGCTTTTGGCCCCTCGCGCATTGCGTTTGTCCTGCAATATTCGCTTGGGCCGCGGCGCGCGCTGCGGACCATGGACCCTCGCGCGTTGTGTTTTTCCATGTAGGATGCCCGTGTGCCGCGGCGCGCGCGGCGGAGCATGGCTGCTCGCGCACGGTGTTTTTTCCACGCAGGAGGCTCGTGGGCCGCCGCGCCCGCTGCGGCCGTCAATCGGGAAGTCGCCATGCTGGCCTGCGAACCCAAGTGAGCCCGCAGCGGTTGCCGATTCGTGCGCCAACGTAACATACGGTCTTTAGGTTTTCGTTTGTCGGCGCGGCCTACAATGCGCCGACGCGCCCGCGCGCGTGCGGCGTGAACCCGCAGCCGTTTCCGATGGGGTTTTCCATGAAACATGTGGTCTTTCCGTTTTGCTTTCGTCCATTGGTGCAGCCTACAATGCGTTGGCGCGCGCGTTCGTTTGGCGTTTTTTTTGTTTTGTCCGCAATAGGAAAATTGCTTTGCTGGCCTTGGAACTAACGTGAACCCTTAGCGCTTGCCGATTTGATTGGCGGTTTCTGTTTTTCCCGCAATAGGAACGTCGCTGTGCTAGCCTGCGGACTGAAGCGAATCTTTTCTAGCGGTTGTCGATTGGGTTTTCAAGTTGGGCTGCGGTCTTTACGTTTTCGTTTATCGGTGCTGCCTACAATGCGCCGACGCGCGCGTGTGGCGGTTTGTGTACTGTTCGCGATGGGAAAGTCGCCATGCGCCGGACACTGCGCTGTGGCTTTGGATGCCCAGAATCATTCTCCGGGGTGCGCTCTGGTGATTGCGCTTTGGTGAGGCGATGGGGGTGGGAGTGCACGCGTGGTGAGTGCGCGCGCCGAGTGTCGGTGCTGAGTGTCGGCGCCGAGTTTGACTGCCGAGTGTCGTCGCCGAGTGTCGGCGCCGAGCGTCGGTGCCAAGCGTCGGCGACGATCGTCGTTGACGCGCCGAGCGTCGGCGCCGATCGTCGTTGACGCGCGGGGGGTCTCTAAAGACCTGCCCCCCCGCGCGAACCCAACGCAGGAGCCGGCCCCTGGACGCGGAGTGCCAGGGCGGTCGCGGGGACGTCCCGGGCGGCCCGGTTTGCCCCGCCTCCTTCGGCTTCTATATGCGCACTACAGCGTCGCGAATATTTTGTTTAAAACTGTCCCCCGAGATTGTTTTAACAGTGTTTCTAGACATTAATTATTGGCGGCGAGGGCTTGGCCGTGGAAGGATAACCTGTTTCGTTTTTTATCGAAGGTTCCCGGTTGTAGGGCGATGAAGTAGTCCTCCTCTCCGTCGGGAGGATCGAGGAGTGATGATTGAAGATCGATCAAGGATCGAACATCAGTCGAGGGCTGGGAATCGAGGGCCGGGGATCGAGAGTCGAGGATTGCCGCTGCCGCCGCCGCTGGTTCTTTACGTTCGTGTTTTGGACAGAAAGAACAACGGCAAAGACCAGTAGCAGTTCCAGTCTCTTCTGGCCAGTGCTCGCTGTCGGTGTCGCCACCGGCGTTGTCACCTTGAGACGACAAGTCGCCTGCGCAACAGTTACCGCTGTCGGATTTGGACAAGATTCGCTGTCACGGCATCGTCCTAGGTCGTTCCGTCCCCGTGTCGGGCGTGTCGAGCGTTGGTGCTGCTTCCTCCCAGGCGTACGCGTGCTGTTACTACTTCCGCAATCCCCCTTCCTTTTGCATCCTGCCCCTCGTTTCCATGATTATTTTGTGTTTATACTTCCATTCGCTCCTCCGCATTTAACCGTTCCATTCTTTCCTCGCGTGCCTCTACTCACCCACGCACTCCTCGGCAGCAGGAGCCGCCCTGGCCCCGAAGCCAGCCTTTCTGTTCTGCGGCCCATCCAGACTGCCTTGGCCCCAACTGCGCGCCCGTTCGCCGGGCCGCTCTTTTTGGAGCCGTACAGACTTGCCACTTACGGCTGGCTCACTCTTCCCCCTACCTGCGAAGCCTCGTGTTGCAGGCTCCGCACAAGCCTTTTCGGGAGGCCTGCGGGCGTCTCCAGGGTCTCCCGGGGGGGGGCTACAGGGATCCCGACAGGTCCCCAGCGAACGGCCAGAAACGCAAAGCTACGTCCGAGGATATTTAAGTCGCCCCCTGTGAGCCTACGAAGTCATCCTCCCCTCACCATCTCCAGCAGCCCATGCTCTCGCGCCCTCCCCTCCGCCTCTTCAGTTTCCCCCGCCTTACCCTGCCCAGCCCCAGCTCCCCGCCCCCCCGCATCAGCTCCCGCATTCGCCGCCGTCATCCGCCTCCGCCTCCCTCTCCAGTCCTTTCCTTCTTCCGCTGACGCGCTTGCAGATGGCGACGTCTTGTGTTGCATTCCTGGCTTGACCAGCGATCTCCAGTCTCACGTCACGAAGGCAGTCGTGCATTGTTGAAGAGATGCTTGCCCCTCCCCCCTTCCTCCCCCCATTTCCTGGTTCGCCTTCTTCTTAGGATGCAACTCCTGGGAGGTTCAATTCAGCATCGGCGCTGGCACACCCGCAGTCGACAACCGACCAAATCCGGCCTAATCCCGCCTCATCCCACACAGTCCCGCTCAATCCGGTTTCATCTGGCTCGGTCGGGCTGAATCCTGGACCTGGTCCGGCCACGTCTGGCCTACTCCAGCATAGTAATAATGGCGACCCAATCGGGGGAAGGGGCTAGAAAGAGGATCAATCCGTTCCAGAGCGTCCTGGAACGCTCTCAGAGCGTTCCTGATTGCTCGGAGAAGGCCGCGGCGCCCGATGCAGCTTCCAGAGCCGCCGGATCTCAGATATTCTGGAGTTATCCTCGCCCGATGTTGTCCTCGCCCTGGCTACGGCTCCTCTCATCTTGGCATCGCTCGGACGTGTGCATTTTTCCTTCGGCGAGGACCATCCTCGATCATTTGGCGAAGAAACCACGCACGAAACCGGAAAAAAACACAGGAAATGGACGTCCGAGCGATGGCCAGTCATAGCTCTCTACCAGGAGTTGTCCACTGGGAGTCGCTTCCTGTAATCACTCCTCCGCGCAGACGCTGCCCGGTCACCCGTAGGAACGCAGCAAGCTCTTTGGGTTCATCCCCCTCCTCTCCAGGCCGCCCCAGCGGGTGGCCAGGCCAGGGCAGGGTCCTGGCATCGCTCGGACGTGTGCATTTTTTCTCGGCGAGAACCATCGAGGAGCATCCTTGATCACTTGGCGAAACAACCACGCACGAAACCGAAAAAAACACAGGGAATGGACGTCCGAGCGATGGCGAAGGGTGGGGTCGGAAGATCGCTCGCCGCGTCTCCGAGGCAACGGCGGCGTGGTGTGATGTGGGAGCACGGCTTCCTCCTCTCGAGGAAGGGAACGGCATAAACGCTTTTGGGGCTCCACGCGGATCTCTTCGATCTCCGTTGAAGCGCTCTGGCGGCGCCTCCAGCGCCGCCCCTGGCGCGCTCCGCGCGCCAGGGAGGCGGGTCCAGCTCAGCTCCAAGAATCCGCGCGGACCGCCCATCAATGTTTATGCTTATGCCATTTGTTGTTCGTCTATCCTCGCTGGCAAATCTTTGGAGCCTTGTGTACCCTCTTGCTTCCGTCTTTAGCGTCGGTTAGCGTTAAAGTCCAGGGTTCGCCAGGGACTGGGTTCTTTTCGAAACCGCCGAAGCCCTCCCGAACCCCTCCGAAAACCCTCCAGGAAGGGTTCTGGAGGGCTTTTCGGAGGGTCTTGGGAGAGTTTTCGAAGGGGGGGAACCAGTGCCTAGCGAACCTTGGACTTTCTAAGGTTAGCGCCAGTTGGCGTCTGGTAAGCGATGAGATAACGCCGATGTTGCGCCGATCGGCGCCGACTTAGCGTCGACGAGCGTCCATGCGCAAAAGCCAACAAGATGGTCTGGGAGGCTCCCACGAGTTGCCACCGGACTTCTCCGTCCCGAATGACGCCCGTGCACGCCGCATCGGCGATGCGTCGGCGATGCGGTGCGACCCTCCGGCCCCATCTACTTGGCATCGCTCGGACGTGTGCATTTTTCCTTCGGCGAGGACCATCGAGGAGCATCCTTGATCATTTGGCGAAAAAACCACACACGAAACCAAAAACGGCACAGGGAATGGACGTCCGAGCGATGGCCAGTCTAGCGGGGCCCAGCGAGTGCGAAATGCCCCAGGGCGGGTGTCCGCGGCGCCCCGCGGGGAAGTTTTTTGCGACCTTGGCACATCTGCTCCCCGGGCGTCGCCGTCGGCCTGGGCGGCGTCGCCGTCAGGGCCGCCGGGCCGCCGCCAGCCGCCCAGACGAGGAGCACGCATTTGCGCATCGTCCCCGCCCCATTTTCGGGACGATCGAAGTGGTACGCGGAAGAATGGGTACACTGCCCAACAGCAGTTCCTGGTAAATTCTGAGCAAGGCTCGCTGTCCGCGCTGCCGCGGGCGTTCTTCTTTTTTTTGGGGGGGGGTCTTGAGACAAAAACGCCGCCTGCGCGACAGCGGCCGCTGTCGGTTGTGGGCAAAATTGGTTGTTCGGCATTGTACCCACTTTTTCCGTACCCCTTTCGGGCGTCCAAACAGTTGTTCTCAGTCCTCCGGCGACCCCCTCCTGGGATGGCCTCCCTCTTGTGCTCGGCTCGGGCAGGAAATGGCTGGAGGCTCTCGCGCGGTGCATCAGCGCGGGGCAGCTGAGCCCGATGACCTGTGCCAGCGCACTCTGCTTCCTGGGCGTCCCCACGGAGGCCGCGAACTGACCCACCGCCTGCCGGCGGCGCGCAGGGGGGGTGGGATCCAGGGGCATCGTCAGGGGGGGCCTTTGGGCTCAGGGGGGAAATGTCTTCGGGGTTTTCGAGGCTCGAGGGTTCCCCGCCATGTGCGGGGCTTCGCGGCGGTCTTCCAGCCTCGAGATGCTCTCCAGCAGCGGCGCCTCGCCGCGAGCGTTCCTGGCGTGCACAGATCGTCTCGAGCGGCCGCTGCAGAGCGGAGTGATGACCCTCCAGGCCTCCTGACTGGGGTCCGAGTAGATGGGGTCGGAGTATCGCGCCGCATCGCCTCATCAGCGATGCGGCAAGGTTCAGGAGGGAGAAAAGCACAGACACAATTCATCGTCGATCCCCGAGAAAATATGGGAACATATGGGAAGGGGGGGGAAGACAACAACCCAGGAAATATTGGAAACTATGGGGGATCCTGTTATTTGTGTGTATTCATCTGTGTGTCCCGGGGCCCCTTCAAAGATGTGCGGAGCCCGATTTGCTTCACGCCGACGTCGCCGATGCCTCGCCAGCGTCGACGATGCGTCGCCGGTGCGTCCCCGAGGCGTCGCCGAGGCATCGCCGGGGCCTCGGCGGTGCGGCGCGAGCCTCCGGCCCCATCCAGGAGGCCTCCGGGCACCGAGCCCCCATCGACCACGGATCGCCGAGGGGGGCCCAGAAGCCTGCAGTCGGGCCCGTCCCTCTACAGGAGGGATGTTCACAAGTGGTCCAAAAATAGTCAGGGGACGATTTTGTTTTACTATGGTTTGACCTTTTTGGGTGCACTTTGGGGGTATGTTTCATTTTTCGCGCAACATTCCCCTGTAGGGGGTCAGGCCCGACCTAACAGTAGCCCACCCCGCCCGGGACCGTACGGGTTCGCCGATCCATCGGCGACGTATCGCCAATTCCAGGTCCATGTTTCAAGCAGTGGCGAAGCGTCCTGGCGTGCCTATAGTCCCACCAAACAATGTTCCAAGAACTTTTTTTGTGGGTCCCACGGAGTGTTCTTAGAACGTTTCTGGTTGGGACTGTCTTGTTTTATCACATCGGGTTTATGTTCTAAGAACATTGTTTTTGTGATTAGAACATTTGTGGGTTCTAAGAACGTTTAGTGGTAGGACTATAGGAATGCCAGGATGCTCAAATGTTTCCAATCCTGATCCAGGCCCCCCCCTTGTCCTTGCCCCTCGGGGGGGCGAGGCGAGCTTCGCTATCGGGTGCTTCTCGCCGACCTATCGGCGATGTATCGCCGATTCCAGGTCGATGTTTCCCCCCCTGAGGCAGCCCCCCCTTGTCGTTGGCCCTCACTTGTGCTTCTCAGAAGGCCATCGCGCCCGCCCCCCCATCCCCGCTTGCGCGCGCCGCCTGGCGCGACTGTAGGACGGGCAGGTGCTGCTGACCGTGCCCACCGGAATTCGAGATAGCCGTGCCATTTCAATGAACACTGCGCCATCCTTCACTACGGCAGGTTCGCGTCGTGTTCGCGCGGCGGCGACTCCGCTGCGGCCGTTCAAGGCTGAACGCCGCCGTCGGCCCAGAATCGGCCAGCATGGAACGATTGGCGATCAGAAAGGCGCCGATCGTTCAAGTTTGAACGATGCACGCGATGTCAGAAACCCACGCGCAGGCAGTCACGATACGAACCCGCCGTGAGTGCATTTTCGGGGGACCTCGTCTGTTGTGTGAACGGCGTCCTTCCCTGTGCCCGACCCGGGTTTGACGCGGACCTGGCGCGGATCTGGCGCGGATTCGGGGCGGAATCGGCGTCGGTTCGACGCGGATTCGGCGCGGATGGCGACGCGATGGGTCAGACAGGCGAGGTCCTGCGAAGATGCAGTCGGATTTGATTAGGCGGGTTCGCCCCCTGTCGTGCCCGCGCCCGCGCAGGCGCGTGTCGGTATTGTAGCCACTGGCCTCTCCTGGCTGCCGGCTCGAGCTGCGCGTCGTTGCCAAAAAGGTGCTGCTGATCCTTTTCACTCTCTGAGCAAGTTGGGGAGGAGCGCGAGGACTGCGTCTCCCGGTCGCCAGTTCTGGAGGCTCGTCTTGACTCGGGCGTGGTGGCGGTGATACAGCAAAGGGAGACACGAGTACTCGCCATCCGTGCGCCTGTATCTACCCTCTTCCCCCCTTGTCAATTCCCCCTTCCCTTCTTGCAGGAGGCGGTTGGACTCGCACGCACTCAGCTTGTTCCTGCTCAACCCACACCCACTTGCCTCGCACTCGCTCAACTGGTGCGTTCCTGTCTCGCATGCCGGTCCTCTCGCACGTCAATTACCGCGCATACCGCTTGACTCGTACGGGTTCCGCTAGCACCAGCTCCACTCACCGTCTCATTGCCCACGCCTCCTGCTTTTGCTCAGGCTTCGGAGTGCTAGTCTTGGCACTGCAAGTCTGGCACGGGTTTGGTTCGTGCTTGTTGACCTCCGTGCAAGTCCAGCTCCGTGCGACTTGAACCCCGAGCCGGCCTCTTCCGTGCGAGCCGAGCCCTGTGTGAGCCGTGCGTGTGCGAGAATGCCGCGTGCGAGTGAGGTAGCCGAGGGCAAGGGGGGGGGTGGAAGGAGGGACAGATGGCAAGGAGGGGCGCGGGACGGGAGGCAGTGCGGGTCGCGGTGAGGAGCTGGACGGGCAGGACGAGCAGGAGGGGGGGGGAGGACGAGGAGGGCAGGGAGGAGGGGCAGGAGGAGTTGGAGGGCGACAGAGAGGTCAAGAGGGCCGCGAAGAGGAGAGGAGGCCCAGGAGGCAGATGCTGGAGAAGTCCCCGTGCCTCTCAGGCAGATCCTTGTGCCCTCCGAGTGGGAGGACGGGAGGAGGGCTGGGCGAGCAGAGGGAGGGAGGAGCAGCACGAAAGGAGGAGGAGGAGGAAGTGGAGGAGGAGGAGGAGGAGGAGGAGGAGGAGGAGAAGGAGAACGAGAGGAGGAGGAGAACGAGAGGAGGAGGAGAACGAGAGGAGGAAGAGGAGGAGGAGGAGGAGGAGGAGGACGAGCGGAGGAGGAGGAGGAGCGAGGAGGAGGAGGAGGAGGAGGAGGAGGAGGAGGAGGAGTGAATAGGAGGGGATATTTAGGGGGACGAGGAGGGTGAGACGAGGAGGGGGACCAGCGGCTCGCCCACACGCGGGGACGGGGCCAGCGGGGGGGGCCTTCCCTCAGATTGGGGCGCTGCATTCCTCTCGCACCAGGCCTTTCCGCCGGGGTTTCGTGCCCGGGCCCTTTTCAGATCGATCCAGCTGGGAAAATGTAGGAGAGGGAAAAGGAGGAGAGGTGTAGGAGGAGGAGGAGGAGGAGGAGGAGGAGGAGGAGGAGGAGGAGGAGGCGGAGTATGAGGAGCAGGCGGAGGAGGAGGATGGGGAGGAGGAGGAGGCGGAGGAGGAGAAGGAGAGGTGTGGGAGGATGGGGAGTCGGAGGAGGAGGGGAGGAGGAGGAGGACGAGAGGGAAGATGATGGTAGTGATGTTGATGCTAATAATATCGATGATGCTGCTGCTGATGATGATGAGTATGAGGATGCTGATCATGATGATGCTGATGACGATGCTGATGTTGATGCTGATGCTGGTGTTGATGATGATGCTGATGATGATGCTGGTGTTGATGACGATTGATGATGATGATGGTGATGATGCTGATGATGATGATGTTGATGATGATCATGAACATGGTCATGATGCTGATGCTGATGCTGCTGCTGATGAGGGTGGTGGTGGTGGCTGTGCTGATGATGCTGATGATGATACTGGTCATGAGTATGGTGGTGGTGATGATGCTGGTGAGGGTTATGATGCTACTGATGCTGATGATGACGATGCTGATGGGAGACTGCTGCTGATGATGACGATGACGATGACGATGACAATGACAATGATGATGATGATGATGATGATGATGATGATGATGATGATGATGATAATGATGATGATGACGATGACGATGACGATGATGATGATGATGCTGATGCTGATGCTGATGATGATGATGATGATGATTATGATGATGATGCTGATGATGATGATGATGATGATGATGATGATGATACTGATGATGATGATGATGATGATGACGAGGAAGAGTAGGAGGACGAGGAGGAGGGGGAGGATGATGATGATGATGATGATGATGATGATGATGATGATGATGATGATGATGATGATGCTGATGCTGCTGCTGCTGCTGCTGCTGCTGATGATGATGATGATGATGATGATGATGATGATGATGATGATGATGATGATGATGAGAGGAGGGAGGAGGAGGAGGAGGAGGAGGAGGTGGAGGAGGAGGAGGAGAACCGAATCCGAATCGGCCCCAGCAGCGTGGCGGGCCGCGCCAGGGACGGCGACCTCCGCGCCGCGCGCGACGCGGCCACGAAGGGCGAGGCGGCCTTCCAAGCCATGGACGCCAAGGCGGAGGCGTGCCGTGCAGTGCGGGGCCTCGCGGCCCAAGCCCCGCGCGCCTTGCTTGCCGCTTCGGCGCCCGCTCCGCCCCGCGGGGGCACGAGGAGAGGAGCAATGGTAGGAGGAGGAGGAGGAGGAGGAGGAGGAGGATGAGGAGGAGGAGAAACATTCAGGGGGACTTGGAGCAGGATGTGGGGGGGGAGGAGGAGGAGGTGGTGGAGGAGGAGGAGGAGGAGGAATGAGGAGGAGGAGGAGGAGGAGGAGGAGGAGGAGGAGGAGGAGGAGGAGGAGGAGCGAGCACATGAAGGAGACGCGCCGAGTCAGGGTGCAGGACGGGGCAGACGGATGGGACAAGGTGAGAAGAGCACAATCTCTCACAGACATAAGAGAGAACATGCACGAAAACGAAACATATCCTCACACAGCGATCTTATAATGATAGGACAAGTGTGGCAACCCAGGGAAGGCCTGGGGTAGCAGAAAGGGCGGGGGCGATCAAAACACCAGCCCCCGACAGAAGACAAACAAGTTGAATACGGATTATGGCATGAGACCAAGCAACTGCACAGCAGGATCGGAGACGAGCATTCTCCTCGGGAGCGGAAGCGGATGCTTTCGGCCATCTCGAGGATGGCGGCCCGAAGCGAAGTTATCTCGGCGCCAGTTTCGCTGCGGGTTACCGTCGAAGGCCTTGGGCCCCTCACACACATTGTACAACTGCGACCTGTGAGATCGCTCGGAAAAGGAACCGCACTTCATACAGCCTACCACTTCGCCAGCCCGATATAAGACGCGGCCGCGAGCCGCTGATGGGGGGATCACCCCATCCGCAGGGAGGGCACAGCTGGGAGGGGTGGCGTTGGCCCGAGTGGTGGCCGCAGCGAGTCTGGGGCGCTTCTCCGAGCCTTGTCCAATCGCAGAAGCAGCCTCGCGCACGCGGGTGACAATTCGAGGCTCAAATTGGACCCTGGGCCTGACTCGGCGGTCAGGTCTGATAAAAAAGGCTCCTCCCTTTCTTCCTCCGGCCTCCGAACGATCCCCCCAGCCCGCGAAGGAGGAGACGGCGAGGGGAGGGGTCCAAGGTGAGAGGAGGAGGAGGAGGAGGAGGAGGAGGAGGAGGAAGCGGCGGCCTCACCGCGACGCACCTTCCTATCAGGACCCTCCTCCTCACCATCCTCCAAGGTGTTGTCGCCCTCCAGGCTCCTCTTGAGGCTAAGGGGGGGGCATCCTGGGAGGGCGCAGCGGGTGGGCTCACAGCATCGGGCTGGGGTCGGGGCTTGTGAGGTTCAGGAGGGGCCCAAACCGTGTAAACTTCACGAGCCATTCGTTTCCGTCCAGCTGTGGTCCGCGCGAAGCGCTGACAAAACTTGCATTTCCAACCACCTGCCTGCCCTGGGCAAGGGTCGTGCAGGCGCTGGCCCGTCACGAGCAGAGGAAGAGGTCGAGGGCCACGACGCAGGGGACGGCGGTGCTTACGACGAGGGCGCCGAGCAGGCGGTGGCTGCCGACCACGTCCGTCAGCAAGTGTCATGGAGTTACCAATCCAGCATGCCACCTGCCTGACAATACTGACGGCTGATGTCCTGGCAAGGGTCCGTATGCAATGCCTCTCATGGTCTGACCTGTCATCACTGCTATGCCCCAGCCCGCTCTGTTGGCTTCTGGCCAGCCAATGGGGGCAAGGCCTGAGCCGTCAGTGTAGATGTCGCCAGTGAGAGCCGCCGTATCTCCTCCGTGTGCATATCTCCAGACTTCGCGCATGCACGGTGCAGGAATACGTGGAAAAGCGTCACGAGGCATGAGCGCGCGCGTGAACAAGAGGTCAGACTGAGGAGCCGATCGCGCTGCCTGGATCACTTCTGAGTCCACTGCCTCCTCACGCTCCTGCTGCAACATGGGACAACACCAAAGGCGATGATGCAACGTACCTGGGCAGTCCAAGCAATACTGACACAAGTCATCTGGTGCGTAGCCGTACTGGTTAAGCCTAGCTTGAGACCACTGGCCGCCAACGATCGTGCTGCGCAGCGCCGCACGGGCCTGATCTCCAAGATGCCACTTCTTGGCCAGCTGCTTGGGGGCAAGGAGGAGCTTCAGAGGTGCCATCCAGTACCCACAGGGCCTACGATCAGCTGGTTGACCTTCAGGCGCGTGATCTTTCTGACGACTCCATTCTTCGAAACGCACGTTGACAAAGTCCCTCCTTGCCAGCGTTCGGACCCAGTCAGGAGAGTCCGTAGTGTGATCCAGTGGTATTCCTGTGCACGTGGTCCAGGCTGTGGCCGAGTAAGCGCGCCAGCTGAGACGGTTAAGTGCCACCAAGACCGCGCCAGCTGGGCCGGCAATATCCGCATGTCGGGGGCTAGGACCGAGTTGAAGCCGCTGCTGCTGGAAGGCCTGCTCGAGCACATCATTCGGGACCTTGTCTTCCGTGACCAAGAGGGCCCATGTGTAGATAGGCCCCGCTGTAGCCAGGAGTTCACGGTGCTCATTGTCCCGAGGTTCCAGCCGAGAGGCTAGCCATGTGGACGTGCCAGGTGGGGTCTTCTGCCAGCCGACGCGGACCATGTTGACCATTGATTTCAACAGCGCCTTAGTAGCACCGGCGATCTGCACGCCATAATGCATAGCTGGGCCTATCGCAGGTTGGGCCACTGCCCGTCCAATCTTGGCCAGGCCACAAAGACGACGAAAGCGAGGGAGTCGTCGTCGCATCTTGGCAACACGCTTCCGACTAGATGTATATCGTAGTGCCTGTCCGCCTCTGGTTTCCATTCCCAGAACTTCGAGAGTCTTGTAGGGTCTGAAGCCATGCTGCTACACCTGATGGGCTACCTGCTGGGCAATACTGTAATCAGAGGCCAGCACTTTAGCCTTGTCCTTCGCAATCGGGAGGTCGATGGCCTTCAGGACTGCCGCAAGCCGCTGAAGTATGCGGACCGATTGGTGGACAATGTCCTGCATGGTGGCTACTACCTGTATGGTGATGTCATCCGCTCAGATGTCTAGAGAGTGATGTACTTCGACCTGTGCCCCAAAGGACTTCTCAAAGACATCGAAAGGCAGCATCATAACCAGCTGCAGTAGAAACATCGCCACCGAGCATCCAGGAAGCACGCCTCTGTGGGCCTGGCACGCGTACGAGTAGGTGGCATTCCATTTGATCCGCCGCGGGGCATGGTACATGGCCAGGGATAGCTGTAATATCTGGGTAGGGAAGCGAAAGTGTTCTGCCGCCTGCAGTACCCTCCGCCAGCATATTCTGTCAAAACATTTACTGATGTCAACCAGGGTGGCGGTGGCCGCTTTGGTGGCATGCTGCGAGAAAGCTTCGGCATAGACCATAGTGCGTGCGCCCACATCCAAAGTGCACTTCTGCGAACCGAGCGCAAAGTAAGGTCTAGAATTATTCGCCACCCATGCTCGAATGTGTTCAATCCTCATCTTAGTATAGATGCGATATATCGCTGGAAGCAGAGCAATGGGCCTGAAACCTCCCTGGGGTTTGGCCAGCAACATAATGTGGACATTAAGCACTGCAGTTGGCCATCGCATCCAAGACTCGGCTGCCCAGTAGATGTAGATTAGCATGGCGACCGCTGCATCCGACAAGAGGGAGATAGCCCTGGGCGGCATAGCATCCGCTCCGAGACCCGTCCTCCACTTTGAAAGTATGTGCAGCACGGCGGTTATGCTCGACAGTAGGTACAGGCAGTGCTGCAGCTGGAAGTCGTCGAAGAGTGTCAGCCAGGTCATCTCGTTGCTCATCCGCAGCTGGAGCCGGTGACGCGTCATCTTCGATGGTAGTTCCCTCCCATATGCTCTTCCAGCTGTCCATTTGACCGTCGGCAATCACCTGAGGTTTGGAGGGGACGGTCTTGCCCTGCTGAACTTGCGCATGCGCCCAACGCTGAATCCTGGTGATAGAATGTATCTGTGCTGGGCCCGTGACCATAGCGTCCTTCGCCCAGGCCTTGTATTTAGCTGCGCGTTGATTCGCTGCCTGCCGTTCCAAAGTGTCGACGTAGTTGAGCACCACATCTGCAGAGGCCTGTAAGCGCAGCAGAAGTATCTGGGTCGGTTGCCGACAAGCCAGGTGTATAACATCCCAAGCTCCGTTGACAAACTCTTCGCCCTGCTCAGTGTGAACGTCCTGAAGGTGACCAGGTCGCAGTAGCTTGGCAAGATGGGCCCAGAGCTGTCTCCGACGTGCAGCAGACGTACCTGGCGAAGTAGGCTTGGTGCGCGCAGTGCCGATGACGATGTCGCGGCTGGGAGGTGATGCTTCGCAAAGCGGTGCCGGTTGAGCGACTACGGCTCTCCGTGGCGGCTGCTTGCCAACCAGGCGCCGTCGCTTGACAGCCCTCTGAGCATCGTTGGCCTCTCTGTGACCTGGCACTGAGTTTTGCGCACAAGCCGCTTCCGATGGCGGCCTCGAGTCGGGCCCGATGGACGAGGGGGCTCCCAAGGTCCCCGAGGGCGACGCGGCCACGCCAGCGGCCCCCCCCCCCTGATTGTCTCTCTCCCTAGCCGCAAGCCTAGTGACCTGGTCCACATGGACCGACGCGCCCTGACGAGGATCGGACGCTGTCGGAGAGACATCAGGGGGGCCCGATCCCAAGAGACACATCCTGCCCAAGAGGCCCAGACGTGGGATCGCACCTAGCATGTGGCCTGCATCCTACGTTAGACACCGTTGCAGGAGTAGGAGGCGACGTCGTATACGAGATGAAGACCAGTTGCGCAATAACATGGTCCACGGCATCTCCAGCTTGGTCATCTTCTAAATGAGGTTGGCGAGCAGGCTGTGGGTTGCGAACGTCGGGGGCCAAATTGCCAAGGACGCGTCGGAAGACTTGCCGAACTTCGGCCAGAGCACGCCAATGACGGTGCTCCAGGCGGCGGGCAGCTTCATGCCCCAGCCCTGCAAGGCGCATAAACCAAGCTTCTCGCCTCCCATCTGTTTGTCGCCAGGCCGACTCGCAGAGCTCCTCAAAGATAGACTGCAAGGTCCGACCAGGGAACCATGCCATCAACAGTTGCCGAAGGGGTCCGTTACCGCCACCTCCAATCATGGTGCTCAAGAAGGCGGCGCACCACTCCACCTAATGAGCGCTGCACCTCGGGATCTGGAGGTGATCGTCGAACCACAGCGCCGCCCAATCTCTCAGGTCCTGCCTCATGTCAGCGTAGTCCTGGACAGGGGTCGGTGGCGCTTGTGCTGGCGGTTCAAGATGGCCAGGGCTGCTGCCGTGAGTAATGCAGTGATCCAGAGCCGTCTGAAAGTCCATATTGAGATCCAGTATAGCTTGCCCCAGTGCTCGCAAGTATCGGGGCTCACTTCCAGCTGCTGGGTGTGGGCCTGTCCTGGGGCCTCCAATGGGGCGCCACGCATACGAAGAGCCATCCGCTCGCCCACGGCAAGCGTCAGGATCGTCCACCTGATATAAGTATACCAGCTCGTTTTCCACATGCTGGATGACATGGCCGTAGAGAGCGTCCATTCTGCCAGCGGCCCCCTGCGACGTCTTCGGCGGGCCTCTTCTAGCATCTGATTCCACATTGTCCAAATAAGGCGGCTCATCGATAGGCCCAGCGAGTGGATGACAACCCTTGTGAGCTGGCGAGCCCTTGGGAAAAGCCCGAGGCGCCGCAATCGCGAGCGCTTGGACCATCTTGGGCTTGGCACCAAGTCGTGACACCATGGGCCTGTGCGGCCTAGCTGGCCACTTGGAGACGGAGTAAGGCGGTTGACATGCCTTGTCCAGGCCCGTCGACGTGACAAAGAAGTCGATATTGGTGTACGTCCCCTTGGCCGCGCGGCACGCACCCTCCTCTTTTGTGCAAAGAATGGCACCAGGAAGGAGTTCAGGCAAGCCCATCGTGCCGTAGTCCGTGGGCGAGCTGTTCCAGTCGCCGTCGATGATGAATGGCAGGCAGATTCATGTAGCGTAGGAATTGGCCAAGGCGCAAGAATCGCGCGTATTTGGCCGAAAGGTAGCTGCTAGTGCTGGCACTTTCCATGTAGGCCGCGCTGATCAGCATCCCACCAGTAAGCCCGACATCCACATGCAAGACCACTGCCCATGCTGGCGTGACAACGTGAGAAGTACAGTCCACGCCCTTGACGACCGTGGCAGAGATGTGCGAACGAACGAAGACACCAACGCCCGCACTTGGCATTCCCGTTGGCAGCCTACGGCAGGCCGTGATGAAGGCTTGCCATCCGCGCCGCTTCGCCCAAGTCTGCGCTTGAGCGAGCCGTTCACCGTCCAACCGAAGCTCCTGAGCACATACGATATTCACCCCACGGGTACCTTCATCCAAAAAGGTCCTGCAGGTGCCCCAACAAGAACCGTTAAAGGTAGCAGTTGCAATATCTTTGCGCTTCGAGCCGCGTGTCGCTCTAGTGGAGGCCGTCTGGGGCCCACGGCGCCGCTGATGGCGGACGAAAAGCGGCTGGCTGCAGAGTCGGTGGTGCCGTTGCTGCTGCTGGCGCCGTCGCTGCAGCTGCTGGCGCCATGGGGGCGTCGGAGGCCTCCGAAGATGCTGTAGGTGCAGCCACTGGTGCTGCAGCACTGGAACCGATGTTGGTGACCTGCTGCTCGGTGGTGTTGAGTAGCTGCATGCCATCCAGCTGGGAGGTGTCTGCTCGTGCTTGCTGATGGATGGCCTGGAGCTGTTGAACTGCTGCTGAGACATTGGCCATGGGGGCTGAGGAGACAGAAGTGTCTGCCTCGGAGGCCGCCGCTGCCACCGCCTGCTGCGCCTGTGCGACTTCAGCTTGGAGAGATGAGCAGTCAGCTTCCAACTTGGCCAGCTGCTTGCGTGCTTCAGTGAGCTCCGTGTCCAGCTTGTCCACCTGGGCGAGCTTCTCAAGGCGCTCAGCATCCTTTGCCGCCCACCTGTCCTTGACGCTTCTGAGAAGGTCCGAGGGGTCCATCTTGGCACGGACGACGGCCTCGGCATTGTCCAGCTCAGTCTTAGCTGCGATGACCAGGGCGTTCTCGTCACCGTAGATGCGTCGTAGGGCCAGCCATGCCTTCTTTGACTTCTGAACATCAGTTTGCTGAGGATCAGGGTCGACAGCAGGGGCATCACGATCATGCCAAGGAGCCTTCTTGACCCTGGACGGCGTTCGGTCACGACTGGGGCCGGCGCTGGCGCCCCCCTTAGGCGCTGCCGTGGGCTTCCCGTCGCGGCCTCTGCCGCAAGCCCAGCAGGTGTCCCTCGAGGCGTAGTTGCTCTTGAATCCACATTGGCGCGAGTTTTTGCATGGCCAGACGTCATCTTTCGGCATGCCCTCTGATGACCCAGGAGGCAAGCTTCCGTGGTGAGCCGCCAGCAAGCGCCTGGCCGCGGTCTCGCGCAGTGTCTGCCGCGCGCTGGCGCGACGCCTGCGGAGGCGGCGATGCCAAGCTGGCGAGGGGGAGCGCCTCCTCGCCAGGCCTCTGGCAGCCGAATCGCCCGCGCCCGCCGTCGGGCTGCAGGCTGGGGCCAGATGGCGCGCCCCGCCGCGCGCCCCCGCGCGCGATGGAGCCCAGGAGGAGGAGGAGGAGGAGGAGGAGGGAGGAGGAGGAGGAGGAGGAGGAGGAGGAGGAGGGAGGAGGAGGGAGGAGGAGGAGGAGGAGGAGGAGGAGGAGGAGGAGGAGGAGGAGGAGGAGGAGGAGGAGGAGAAGAATAAGAAGAATAAGGAGGAGGAGGAGGAGGAGGAGGAGGAGGAGGAGGAGGAGGAGGAGGAGGAGGAGGAGGCAGGAGGAGATGGAGGAGGAGGAGGCGGAGGAGAGAGAGGAGGAGGAGGAGGAGGAGGGTGGTCGAGGATCCATCGCCATTTGGGCTCAAGGTCTGTAGCACGTGTCTCAGTGACCTTGGCATTTTGGCGTGGGTGGATTGCGGCCTCCGACCGTTCACCAGTGCTTCTCAGATGCTGCGCTGAGGTTCCCAATTCGTTGCGCTTTCTTTCGTTTTCCTATCTCTTACTGGGCCAGTGGGCCGATGAAGTGTTGGTCCTGTCCTCGCGCTATGCAGTGCCGGTGCCGTCGCAACTGCGCGTGGCGCACGTCGCGTCGCATGCGCGGCCAAACGCCCAAGAAGCCCGTCGTCTCAGAGCCTCCGCCGCCTCGTGGGAGCTGGCCCAAGCCGCCGCGCATTCTCGAGCGCGCCTGTGGCCCCAGAATCCCTCAGACGCGGAGGTCGAGATCTACGCCGCCATGTCCGCCAGTGTCTTTGACGCTATCAGTGACTGTTGGTTTCCGGGAGTGGTTGGGCGTGCGCGGTCGGCGCGCGCCATGCTGCAGGGTGAGCCACGCGTCTGCGCCAATCAGGCACGCGCCCGCAAAAGCTTGAGAAGGCCAAACCGAAGCTCGAGCGGGCCAGCAGGCAGCGGGCCAGGCCCAGGCCGAGTCGGTTGCTGCTCAGGCGGCGGCCGACGCCGCGGTCGCCGAGGCTGCACCGGCCTTCAGCGGCCCCCCCCCCGCCTCGCCCAAGTAGAGGTTCGCGCGCTTGTGCCGGCGGCTGGGCGGCATGGCCAAAGAGCTCGGGTACTCTGAGTCTGCTCTCGTCGCTCCACGTGCTGCCGTATCTGCACCTTCGCGGGGCGGTAATGCAGCCGTTCCCCCAGCCCCAGTCGCGTCCGACCCAGGAGGCGTCAAGCGCGCTGTGCCGTTCGACATGGAACTCGACGGCCTCTTGGCCGACAACTCATTCTTTGCCAGGATAGACGAGGAAGGTGGCATCAAGCAAGAGTTGGCCAGCCGTCATTTACCTCCAGACAAAGGAGCGCATCGCAGAGAAAACTATGCCTGGCACGTCCTCGTCGGACACCGGCCCGAGTCTTTAGCTTCACGTCTGTCTCCTCCAAAGTCACGGGCTTGGCTGGTTTGGATGAGTTTCTCGCTGATTCAGATGTGCAGGCCCAAGCTGTTTGTGTCCACGAGTATCATCAGCTCGATGGTATTTCCCTCAAGCACAGGTACCTCGTAGAGCTCTTCGGCTATATTAGCTAAGAGGAATCCGTGCGCAGGGTGGAGCTAGGCGGCCGAACCGGCCAGAACGGACAATGTGCTGACTTGGGACCGGCTTTTCGAACATGGTGAAATACTTGACATCTCTCTTCAAAATCCAAGGCTATTGCGCTGCGCATTGGATAATGCTGCGGCCGCTGGTCAAAGTCTCAATGCTGTAGCTGCAAATTTTGTATCGACTGACTTCCAGGAACCGTCCTCCATATGAATATCTGTTTAAGAAATTGCAGGTTTCCTGAAGATGGTGAGAGATGTGACAGTCCGTTTTGAGAATGAAGATTCTTCGTTTCTGTAGTAGGTTATTCCGCGCTCGCCGATAAAGTTTGCAGGTCTATCGCTGCAGTTTTCCTACCATAGCACTTGGCGGAATCGACTTTGTGTTGAAACCAACCAAATGCATATGTCGAGTTTTCAAGCTATTGCTCCAGGACGCTTTCTGTCTGCATTCAGAGCATTCTTACGCGTCCAAGGAGCTCTACGAGGTCCCTGGCGGCAACCTAGTGGACGCTTTACCGCCGGCGCCCACTTGCGCGCGGCTGGGCGGCGCGCGCGCGCGGAGCTGTTGTTCCATCGGCCTGTGGCAGGGGTGCTGCAAGAGGACATGCCATGGTGTCGGCAGTTCTTGGTCCCAGTGAGCTTGAGGTTGTCCCCGCAGATCTCTCGCCTGGCAGACCCGTGGCATTGCATTGTGGTGGTTTATGCTTGGGCGGCTTCTTGTGGATAGGCGTGCGCTTGCATCGCAGTGCAGGGCTGGCAGCGGCGAGCGTGTCAATTCTGTTCACGGTGCGTGCCACCGCCTGCTGCGCCTGTGAGGCCGCCGCTGCCACCGCCTGCTGCGCCTGTGCGACTTCAGCTTGGAGAGATGAGCAGTCAGCTTCCAACTTGGCCAGCTGCTTGCGTGCTTCAGTGAGCTCCGTGTCCAGCTTGTCCACCTGGGCGAGCTTCTCAAGGCGCTCAGCATCCTTTGCCGCCCACCTGTCCTTGACGCTTCTGAGAAGGTCCGAGGGGTCCATCTTGGCACGGACGACGGCCTCGGCATTGTCCAGCTCAGTCTTAGCTGCGATGACCAGGGCGTTCTCGTCACCGTAGATGTGTCGTAGGGCCAGCCATGCCTTCTTTGACTTCTGAACATCAGTTTGCTGAGGATCAGGGTCGACAGCAGGGGCATCACGATCATGCCAAGGAGCCTTCTTGACCCTGGACGGCGTTCGGTCACGACTGGGGCCGGCGCTGGCGCCCCCTTTAGGCGCTGCCGTGGGCTTCCCGTCGCGGCCTCTGCCGCGAGCCCAGCAGGTGTCCCTCGAGGCGTAGTTGTTCTTGAATCCACATTGACGCGAGGCTTTGCATGGCCAGACGTCATCTTTTGGCATGCCCTCTGATGACCCAGGAGGCAAGCTTCCGTGGTGAGCCGCCGGCAAGCGCCTGGCCGCGGCCTCGTGCAGTGTCTGCCGCGCGCTGGCGCGACGCCTGCGGAGGCGGCGATGCCGAGCTGGCGAGGGGGAGCGCCTCCTCGCCAGGCCTCTGGCAGCCGAATCGCCCGCGCCCGCCGTCGGGCTGCAGGCTGGGGCCAGATGGCGCGCCCCGCCGCGCGCCCCCGCGCGCGATGGAGCCCAAGCGGCACCTGGAGGAGGAGGAGGAGGAGGAGGAGGAGGAGGAGGAGGAGGAGGAGGAGGAGGGAGGAGGGAGGAGGAGGAGGAGGAAGAGGAGGAGGAGGAGGGGGAGGAGGAGGAGGAGGAGATGGAGGAGGAGGAGGAGGAGGAGGAATAATACTAAGAAGAAGAAGAAGGAGGAGGAGGAGGAGGAGGAGGAGGAGGAGGAGGAGGAGGAGGAGGAGGCAGGAGGAGATGGAGGAGGAGGAGGAGGCGGAGGAGAGAGAGGAGGAGGAGGAGGGTGTTCGAGGATCCATCGCGATTTGGGCTCAAGGTCTGTAGCACGTGTCTCAGTGACCTCGGCATTTTGGCGTGGGTGGACTGCGGCCTCCGACCGTTCACCAGTGCTTCTCAGATGCTGCGCTGAGGTTCCCAACTCGTTGCGCTTTCTTTCGTTTTCCTATCTCTTACTGGGCCAGTGGGCCGATGAAGTGTTGGTCCTGTCCTCGCACTATGCAGTGCCGGTGCCGTCGCAACTATGCGCGGCGCACGTCGCGTCGCATGTGCGGCCAAACGCCCGAGAAGCCCATCGTCTCAGAGCCTCCGCCGCCTCGTGGGAGCTGGCCCAAGCCGCCGCGCATTCTCGAGCGTGCCTGTGGCCCCAGAATCCCTCAGACGCGGAGGTCGAGATCTACGCCGCCATGTCCGCCAGTGACTTTGACGCTATCAGTGACTGTTGGTTTCCGGGAGTGGTTGGGCGTGCGCGGTCGGCGCGCGCCATGCTGCAGGGTGAGCCACGCGTCTGCGCCAATCAGGCACGCGCCCGCAAAAGCTTGAGAAGGCCAAACCGAAGCTCGAGCGGGCCAGCAGGCAGCGGGCCAGGCCCAGGCCGAGTCGGTTGCTGCTCAGGCGGCGGCCGACGCCGCGGTCGCCGAGGCTGCACAGGCCTTCAGCGGCCCCCCCCCGCCTCGCCCAAGTAGAGGTTCGCACGCTTGTGCCGGCGGCTGGGCGGCGTGGCCAAAGAGCTCGGGTACTCCTGAGTCTGCTCTCGTCGCTCCACGTGCTGCCGTATCTGCACCTTCGCGGGGCGGTAATGCAGCCGTTCCCCCAGCCCCAGTCGCGTCCGACCCAGGAGGCGTCAAGCGTGCTGTGCCGTTCGACATGGAACTCGACGGCCTCTTGGCCGACAACTCATTCTTTGCCAGGATAGACGAGGAGCATGGCATCAAGCAAGAGTTGGCCAGCCGTCATTCACCTCCAGACAAAGGAGCGCATCGCAGAGAAAACTATGCCTGGCACGTCCTCGTCGGACACCGGCCCGAGTCTTTAGCTTCACGTCTGTCTCCTCCAAAGTCACGGGCTTGGCTGGTTTGGATGAGTTTCTCGCTGATTCAGATGTGCAGGCCCAAGCTGTTTGTGTCCAAGAGTATCATCAGCTCGATGGTATTTCCCTCAAGCACAGGTTCCTCGTAGAGCTCTTCGGCTATATTAGCTAAGAGGAATCCGCGCGCAGGGTGGAGCTAGGCGGCCGAACCGGCCAGAACGGACAATGTGCTGACTTGGGACCGGCTTTTCGAACATGGTGAAATACTTGACATCTCGCTTCAAAATCCAAGGCTATTGCGCTGCGCATTGAATAATGCTGCGGCCGCTGGTCAAAGTCTCAATGCTGTAGCTGCACATTTTGTATCGACTGACTTCCAGGAACCGTCCTCCATATGAATATCTGTTTAAGAAATTGCAGGTTTTCTGAAGATGGTGAGAGATGTGACAGTCCGTTTTGAGAATGAAGATTCTTCGTTTCTGTAGTAGGTTATTCCGCGCTCGCCGATAAAGTTTTCAGGTCTATAGCTTCAGTTTTCCTACCATAGCACTTGGCGGAATCGACTTTGTGTTGAAACCAACCAAATGCATATGTCGAGTTTTCAAGCTATTGCTCCAGGGCGCTTTCTGTCTGCATTAAAAACATTCTTACGCGTCCAAGGAACTCTACGAGGTCCCTGGCGGCAACCCAGTGGACGCTTTACCGCCGGCGCCCACTTGCGCGCGGCTGGGCGGCGCGCGCGTGCGGAGCTGTTGTTCCATCGGCCTGTGGCAAGGGTGCTGCAAGAGGACATGCTATGGCGTTGGCAGCTCTTGGTCCCAGTGAGCTCGAGGTTGTCCCCGCAGATCTCTCGCCTGGCAGACCCGTGGCATTGCATTGTGGTGGTTTATGCTTGGGCGGCTTCTTGTGGATAGGCGTGTGCTTGCATCGCAGTGCAGGGCTGGCAGCGGCGAGCGTGTCAATTCTGTTCAAGGTGCGTGAGTTGGTCAAGCAGGGCAACGTGCAATTCGCAATCCAGGGGGATTGGAATATCGTACCTGAGCTTTTGCGTGGTTCCATGGGTTCGGCTGCCTGAGCGCAGTGGTTGCGGCTCCGTCTGTCCCTGCGTGCCCCCCCGACGCAGGTGGTAAGTGTTTTGGTCACTTTGTCTGTCATAGCATGGCCATCATAGTATTCGTCTGCTCTCACAGGCGGCGACTGGGCCACGCAAGCCGGTTCGTTTGCAGATGCGTGCCGCGGTTGACAATCCGCCTACCCTTCCGAGCGGCTGCTCCCCGTCGTTTGCAAGGAGTTTGGCCGCATGGATGTGGGAGAGATACTATTGGCAGCGGCGATGGCAGCAGCGGCTAGAGGCCGCGCCGCGACCCGACGCCACGGCGCGCGGCATGTGGATGGATTTTGCGCAGTTGGCAGGGCAGCAGTTCCTCGACGTGCACCAGATCGACCCTCGGCGCGCGATTGCAACCGCTGGTCGCGGCCAACCGCTTCGGCTCGACCAAGTTCGCAGCCGAATTTCTCATCGACCGAGTTTGCAGTGGCGCTTTGCTGCCCGCCCCCGCGATTCCTCAGCAGGAGATGGACGTTTTGGCAGTGGGATGGGGTCGTTGGTAGATGGTGGCTGAGGTCTGCCCCGAGCTGCAGTGGCCCGAGGGTGTAGGCCCCTTGTTGCCTGGGCCGACCGTCAGGGAGATGAGTGTGGTGCTTCGGTTGTTTCCTTCTCGGTCGGGTTGCGGTTTCGACGGCGTGAGTCCTCGGCACTTGGCCCCCCTCCCTGGCGAGGCCGTCGCAGTTTTCATTCGGCCGGTTATTGCCGTTGAGGCTCGATGCCAATGGCCGGGCATGCGCGGCGAGACCGTTCCCTTGATCAGGCGCGCGGGCGGTTTGCGCCCGATCGGCCTTCTTCGCTGCGCTGCGCGCGCGCAAGGCCGCTTGCGCACGCCGCTCGCTCGAGCCAGGCAGCGCCGAAACTTCCGCTAGCTTCGCTGGGCCACTGCTGGGCGGGGCTCGGACGCGCTGGCCCAGTCTCAGTGGGCGAAGATTGCGTTGGCCCAGGGTCGCGGCTCTTCGCCAGCGCGTCGGTTCCCTTCGAGGTGGAGAAGGCATTCGGGCATATTTCGCATTCGGGGCTTCTTGTAGCAGCGGTGGCCGCCAACTGTCCGCTCCGCCAGCTCAAGTTGCTCATCCTCATTCAGTTGCACCGAGCGCCTCGGATGCCATGCATGCGCGGCTGCGTTTCGGGGCTCATGCGCGCGCTGCAGGCCGTCGCTCCAGGCTGTCACTTTGCCGCGTCGGGTCCGCAGCTTGTGGCGCCGCAACCTCTCGATGCGATCAGTCATGCCGTTCCGACTGCCGAGAAAGAAGTGGCGGTCGATGATTTTGGATTGCGCGCGCGTTGACGGGAAGCGCGGGCAATTGGCAGTCTCGTTGGCGCCGCCGAATTTGCGCATGCAGAGCTAGCTTAGATCGGTGGCGCGTGATGGCGGCTACGAGCAAGCTTGCCACTTCCCCCGGCGAGCTGCGAGCAAAGTTGCAGGCGCGGCTTCAGCGCCTCTCGGTTCAGGGCGTCGCCGCTGAGCGCGGTTCAGGCAGTGAGCTTCCAGGATGGAAGCTGGCAGCCATGAGGGTCAGGCACGAGCGCGAGCCACCAGCGCGCGTCAGACATGGCAAGCTGCTCTCGTTCGGTCGCCAGCTTCAGCGCAAGCGGCTGCGTCGCGTGATTCAGTCTGCCCTTCTGTCTTCTGTGTCCAGTGGACATCAGGTCCTAGGCGCGAACAACACCGAGCTGCGCGGGGCGCGGTGCCAGCAGGCCCAGGCCAAAGCGGCCCTTGTCGATGGCCGCTCTGTCTAGCTCACGCTGCAGCTGTCGGATGTTGACAGGGTTGGCCCTGCTTTCAAGTTGGGCCCCTTCATGGCCCTTGTCCCCGCTGCATGGGGCCCCTGGGCCCGTCCATCCATCAGTCGAGGAGGTCTCGAGGGCGCGTGGCGCAGGCTTTCTGAGCATCTCCGCTGTTTTAGTCGAGGTCCGTTCAGTGCGCGTGTAGCCTCCGCCCTGCGTCTGGGCACTCGCATGCAAGGCCTCCAGTGGTCCCACCCAACGTTTGGCGTTTGCTCTCCTCTTGACCATCCCTGCGCGTTCTGGGGTTGGCTGTGCTTCGGTTGGCGGAGGAGTGAGGGGTAGAGGTGGCTGACCACGTGGAGTGCCCCGAGTTTGAGAACGGCGCCATGCTTTACCTCTTTGTTCTGAAGGTGGCTCGCAGCAAAAAGATCAGCGCGCATGGGCGGGCACACATGCGCAGTGTAGTTGCGGGCTGGCAGTGGCCCAGCAGCGTCAGTCGGACGCCGGTCTCTCTGAGCAATGACAGTGTTTAGCGTGCCCTGAGGCCCCGGGAACGCCGCCGCATCGACGTCTCTCCTGCCCCTTCCAGGAAGAAGCGCGCGGAGCCCCACCACCGTCTTTTGCAGGTCGTCTTGCGCCAGCTCGCGAGCAACTTCTGCCTCGCCTCCTCGTTGAGAGACTGCTCGGGCCGCCTCTCCCCCTGCTCCTCGGCCTCCAGGGCTCTGGCTCCTCGTGGGAGGTTTTCAGCAGGGGAGTGTTTTTCTGGGCGGGATCGTGCGCGACCCGTTTTTGTTGTCGTTGGTCCAGCAGGGCCTGGGCTAGTCCTGCGCCCAGGTTCCCAGGGATTCCCATCGCGCCGAGGCCATCCTATGCTGGCTCGTTCTGGCGCCCTGCTGCAGACGTTGGCGCCCGCGAGCTGAGGGCGCCACTGCAAGGCCTGCGCTTCTCGCTGCCAGGCACCGCCTTTTACAGCGATTCAGGTTTCGTCGTGGGTGGCGCACTGGTGAGAGAGCCTGAAAGCACCTGCCCCGCCCGAAGTGCTCGGGCAGAGCCCTGGCGCATGCCGCGGCAAAAGATGGCGGATTTTTGTTTGGGGTCTCTGCCATGCCACAGTTCATGGTCGCCCCGAACGGGCTGCCGTTGACGCTGACCAGGTCGATCCTTTCCATGCAGCTGGCAACGACATGCCCCGTGAGTTGACTAAGCAGGCTTCTGACTTATCGTGCCCCCCGGTCTCGCTTCGAGAACAGTCTGACAGCAAAGCCAGAGCGTTGTCGGAGCATGCGGTCTGGGTGGTCATGGTAGGCCCTCCCATGGTTGCCGTTGACTCCCTCCACGTTGCGCAGAGGCGCGAGGCGAAGCCCCGTGCCCCGTCGCTCCCTGTCCTGCCGCGAGAGCCCCTTGTCGCGCCTCGCTGTCTGCTCTCGGCTGGCGCCGGGCATGCAGAGGTCGCGATCTCACGTGGCAAGCTCCAAATCAGACGCTGGGCAGCAGTGCATCGCGCGTGCAGTCTGTGGCGCGAGCGGGCCAGGCACTTCGTTAGCATTGTGCTCTTCCTGCCGTGGACCCCCTCTCCCAACCTCTCGGGGAGGTCGCGTCTTGAAGTGGCTGGCCCAGGGCGGGGCAGGCATCGGAGAAACAAGGCGTGGCATCCGCTGGCGCGGGCCTGAGAACGGCCCGCCTTCTCCGCGCAGATGGAGCTGCCCCGGCCGGACGTCTCTCAAGCGCGGCTGCGGCGCCCATCCCTGCTCTCGCCTCGGCGGATGCGAGACCCGCGCGCACGCCCCCAGGGGCGCGCGGCGGCGCGAGCGGCCAGCGGCGTCTCTCGCTGCCGTCGCCGCCGCCGCTGCCACTGCCGCCGACTGGCGTGAGGTGACGGAGGATTTGGTTTCTTGTAGTTTTGGTGGCATTGAACCTGGTCGCAATGTCTAGTACAGGGTGGTCGAGGAGCAGCAGGGCGCGCGACTGGGGGGCCCCTTCCCTCCCCCCCCGCGGAATGAGGAGGGGGACCGCTGCGCGCCCAAGACGCATCAGCGATGCTGCAGTACCCCCCCCCCCCTCCAAGTCCCCTACTCAGAGGCACCTGCAAGACAATACGTTCAGTGTCGGACGTGCCTGGTTGGAAGACAACCGTTTGAGAATCGTCCATCGCGCCAAAACACAATTCGTTGTGACTTCGACGCCGCGAATCAAATTGACTGTTGCGTGATGGCAATCCTGGGTCCATCAAGAAAGCAAATCCTGGGATATCAGCACCGCAAGTCCACGGACTGTTGCGTCCTGACAAATCCGCAATCGCGCTAGGGCACATTTCCTGGGATCTCAACCCTGCGAATCCTGGGAATTGTCGTACATGTTTAGGCTGAGCGTGCGCGGCGCTGATGCGAGAGCCACATTTTGAAAACCATCCCCCCGCCATCCGTGAAGTTTCTGCAAATTTGTGAGACGGATGCGCGCGGCGTTACGGCGAGAACCACATTCCGAAAACCACTTGTCCTCCATGCTTGAAGCTTTTGCACAGGCCCTGCTTCAATCTCATCTGTGGTAAGGAAGTTTCCAGCCACGCCCCTTGTCGGCCCTACCGACGCGCGCGGAGGCCAGACAGTGAAACATCATTTGTACAAAAGGGATGGAGGAGGAAGAACGAACAGATAATCATAATGAGGCGGAAGAGGAGGGCCATGACATTGATGAGGAGGAAAGCGATTCTGAAAAGGAGGGGGAAGGTTAGGATAAGAATGGGCAAGAGGAGGAGGAGGAGGAGGAGGAGGAGGAGGAGGAGGAGGAAAAGGAAAAGGAGGAGGAGGAGGAGGATAAGCAGGACAAGCGGAGGAGCGCACCAGGGTGCGAAGACGGGGAGGTAAGGCGCGCTCACCCCTCGAAGTGGATCCGGACCTGCACGAAACTCACGACGGGGAGGGGGGTGAGGAAGGCCCCTCCCTCGTGCAGGCTCTCGCGGCCGCCCGCCGCGCCCGGCGAGGACTAAGATGCTCTCCCACGGGCGGCCGCTGCGCGCTGTGCGTGAACGGCGCCCACGGGTCGATCGATCGAGGGGCGAGCGACCAGCGCGCGTCCGCAGCAGCGAGGGCGGCGCGGAGGGGGGTCCGCTCGGGAGCGGTCTCCGCGCTCTCCTCCAGGCGCTCGGCAGCGTGCCTCTCCTTCGCTGCCACGCCCCGAGGGCTCCCTCCCTCCCGCGAGGCGTCCAGCGGCGGTCCACGCAGCGCCGCGTCGAGGATGTTCGTGTTGGACGTCCTCGCACGGTCCGCAGCCTGGTGGCGCCGCAGCGGCCGCGGTGCCGACCCCGAGCGCAAGTCGGTTACCTGCGCAGGCACCCGGTGCGTCTGCGAAGGTGTCCCAGCCTGGCCGCGTCGCAGTGCCCCCTGGGGAGGCGCACCAGGGTGAGGCAGCCCAGGGGGGTCGCCAGCGGCCAGCCATCTTCGGGGAGGTCGGCCCTGCAGAGGCCATGCACGCGGACTGGCGGGGCGCCGAGGTCGGCGTAGGGAGGAGCCGCGTGCAGATCCTCCTCCTGCGCTGGCTCGGGGGGCCTCGCCGCAAGCGGTGCCTCCACCGCAGCCTCAGCGGGCGGCTCGACGAAGTCGCCGTCCTGGCCGCGGCAGCTGTCCTTCTCCTCCTCGAGGTGGTCGTTCTGCGTGCCAGAGCTGTCGGTTCGGGTGGTGTCGTCGGCGCTGTGCGCCAGGCCCTCGGTGGCTACAGCTGCCGCCGAAGCCGCTGCACAGGGCTGGCTTCCCACCGTCACGTCCCTCGGGCCAGACTCCTCGGGGGCAGAGGATGGGGCTGTCTGCAAGGCCCCCAGCAAGGTCTGCAGCATCAGCGGTGCCGCATGTAGCCCCTCGGATTCGTAGCACCTCCGCGTGCGGAGGCAGGCCCAGACGAACTCTGTGATGATCTGCTCCAGCTCGGTGACAGGCGGCGCCTCCTGCGCGGGCGCCACCTCGGCAGGGCGATCGGTGGCGGGATCGGTCGGCTCCTGCGCTACCTTCTGCGCTGCGCTGTGGGGCGCGGGCTGCTCGGGGGAACCCGTCAGGCCGGCGCTCCCATCGAGCATGGGCCCCGCAGCGGCCCAGGCCAGGCCAGCGGCCGAGGCGCGTGCGAAGCCGCCTGGGGGTACGCGCTGGGCGTGCCAGGCAGCGTTCCTGCGCCGGCGCCTGCTGCCAGGAGCGCGTCGGCCCTCCGCCAGCAGCTGCAGCGCCGTTCGCGCTGCACGCTCGCGATCCTGCCACGAGCCAGGAGCGCCGCGGGCTCGGCCGAGGGGCGCGATCGCCGCCTCGGCAGCCTCTCGGCGCCTGCGCCGCGCTGCGCGCCTCGCAGCGGAGGCGCCGAGGGCGGCGATATCGTGCCACCTGGCTGTTGAAGGCCGCCACGCACTCGGGCAGCCCCCCCGTCGCCATTCCCGTGAGCCCAAAGCCCCGCTCCCCCCTCACTCACGCCCGCCGCGTTGCCCCGACAGGACGACGGGTTGGGGTCGCAGGGTACGCCGAGGAAGAGTCCAGGTGCGGGGGGCCTACGGAAAGGCCTGTGCTAAAATGGCTACGGAGGAGGAGGAGAAGGAGGAGGAGGAGGAGGAGGAGAAGAGGAAGAGGAGAAGGAGGAAAATCATGAGGAAGTAATGGGCGAGGAGCTGGGCCGCTCGGCGGTGCGCGCCTGGCTTGTGTGTTTAGCGCGGGCCATGGGCCATGGGCCAGGGCCTAAGGCGGCCTTGCAGACCACATCCTGCGTTGCCCGAGGGCCCCGAGAGATTCGCGCGGCACCGCCGCGCCACGCTGGACAGGGCCACGGCGGTCCGCGGAGAGGTGGCACGCCGGTCGTGGACGGCAGATTCGCGTCGGAAACCTGGGTCTCAATCCATTTCAAGCGCCTCTCCACTTCAGGGATCGACGTGCCTGGGCTATGCTCTGTTACCCCTTGGGCGGGCCCGAGCCCAATCTACTTTACGCGCCTTCCTAGTTCATGCTTCTGCCTGCTCCTTCCGACGGGCGTGGAAGTGCAAGGCCAAGCTTGTGAGCCCAGTCGGGGGCGGCCGCTGTGGGGGTCCGCCCAGATCAGTGGCGGTGCTTCTGTTTGATCCTGCGGGTTTCTCCTCGATCCCGGCACCGTTGGAGGGCGTCTCACGTCAGGCTCGGACGAGCTTTCTTTGCATGGCATGTGGCCCACCCCTCCCAGCCCGTCCACCTCGGCCGCCGTTGCAGATCGCGCTGCGCCGAGAGGGCGGGCCAGTGAGTCTCGATTTGGGTGAAGTCTACATATCCTGTCGAACCTCGCCCTCCCCACCACTCCCCCCCTCCCCCACCATGTAGACATACTATGTGTATGTATGTATGTATGCATGCATGCATGCATGCATGCATGCATGCATGTATGTATGTATGTATGTATGTGTGTGTGTATATATATATATATATATGTGTGTGTGTGTGTACTTGTATTTCTAGAAATCTATACTACTAACAATTTCAATCGTCATTAGGTGTACAGTAATTGATTTGATTACGATTATGAATCGGATTGTCATTGTGTATTTGTAGTTTGATTAAACGCATGATTATTATCTGTAGATGTTATTGATATTGTTGGTACTGTCATACATGTGACTATCATTATCATCTTGAGTTCCCTTCTTCTTATTCACGAACAACTACCGCTGGGGCAGGGGGCGGGGTCTCTGAGGCCGCGGTTTGACCAACTCGTCGCGTCGGATGTCGGGGATCTCGCGTCGCGCGCCGCGGTTCAGAGGCAGCTGTCCTTCTTCTAGGGGGACAGTATTTTCTTTCTCAGAACCTCCCATCCCGCTCTGATGCCGCGGATTGACCACTTCGTACCATCGGATGTCGGGGATCGCGCTTCGCGCGTCGCGGTCCAGGGGCAGCTGTTTTCCCCCGAGGGGGGCATTTTTGGGCCTCAGAGCTTCCCATTCCGCTCCACGAGGGAAGCAGCGGTCACTATATATGATCCAGGGTCGAGGGCCCACGGGCCCCCCCCCCACCCCCCAGATGGTATGGTCCCAGGATTCCTCGGGCCCCGCCCCCCCCCCCCAGATGGTATGGTCCCAGAGACGACGACGACGACGAGGACGACGAGGACAACGAGGACGACGACGACGACGACGGCGACGACTACGACGACGGCGACGACGACGACGACCACGACGACAACAACGACGGCTGCGGCGGCGACGACGCTGGCGGCGGCGGCGACGACGACGATGACGACGATGACGACGGCGACGACGACAATGACGACGACGACGACGAGGACGACGACGACGACGATGACGACGACGACGACGACGACGAGGACGACGAGCACGACGAGGACGACGACGACGACGACGACGACGACTACGACCTCTGAACCACCACAGCACCACACCACATCCACAGGGGGGGGGGGAGGGGGGCACCGCAGCGCAGCACCATGCCACGCCCACCTCTGAACCACCACAGCACCACACCACATCCACAGGGGGGGGGGGGAACCGCAGCGCAGCACCACGCCACGCCCACAGGGGGGGGCGGGGGGGACCATCGCGCGGGGGGGGGGGTCCAATGGCATCAGCATTGGGGGGGGGGGGGGGGGGCCCAGCCCTGGACCATATATCCCATCGGGGGGAAGCGATCGGGAACCGGGAGCCTGGCCCACCGCTGCCGAGTGCAGATGGGAGGCAAGAAGAGGCCGAGGACCCTAAGGGGGACAGCCGCGCATCGAGCATGGCGGGGCTGCAACGTGCGAAGCTCTCTGACCTACAACCCCCCTCGAAATCAAACGCACGTCTTCAGTGGTGGTCGACGCGCGTATCGCGGCCCACAGTTTCCGATTTGTTGTGTCTGCAGTCGCCAATCTCGGCGCGAGCATGCAGATTTTGAGGCCCTGGGGCACCGCCACGCCGCGGAAAAAACCTGCGCTCGATTTCGAGGGGGGCATGTCGGGGGGTCACCACGCCCGGTAATGTTGGCGTCGTGCGGCTTCGGGAGCCTCGAGACGGGGGTCAGTGCAGACGGGGGTCAGCCAGAGTGCCGGATCTTGCAGGATCCTGCAGCGCCAGGGTCGCATTGACCCGGGTTTGGGTGCAGGATCCTGCAGGATCCTTCGCATTGACCCGGGTTTGGGTGCAGGATCTTGCAGGATTTTGCAGGCCTGATTGACCCGGGTCTGGATTGACCCGGGTCAGAAGATCCCCGACGGCTTGTGCCGTGAGCCGGGCGTTTCGGCCCTGGACGTGGTGGAGGAGGGGCGGCAGACGGACGAGAAAAACTGCTCCAGCCCGTAGGGGCGATGCGGCGCGACCCTCCGACCCCATCTACTCCGACCCCATCTAGGAGGTCTGGACTTAGGTCGGGCCTCTCCCCCTACAGGGGGATTGTCGGCGAAAAATAAAAAAATACTCCAAAGATGCTCCCCAGTGGTCAAAATATAGCCAAACAACATCGTCCCAAGACTTTTTTTTTGATCGGCACCGTCGTAGGGCGCTGCTCCCAGCCCGTCTCCCGAGGCCAACCTCGGGGGACCCTCCCTCGTGGCCCTGGCCAGGCCTGCCTCGGAACCCCTTTTGTCAGATCGAGTCGAGCCCCCCGAGGTGTCCAGGGAGCAGCGGCATCGGCATCTGTTTGTTCTTGAAGCGGAGGAGCTGTGGGAGCAGGAGGAGGAGGAGACAAGGAGGAGGAGGAGGAGGAGGAGGAGGAGGAGCAGGAGGAGGAGGAGGAGGAGAGGAGGGTGACCAGTGCAAACCTAAGTCGCATCAACGATGTTCCAATAAACCATCCAGACAAGTTCCCTCTTCATAGGTCCCTGCAGTAGTTACTTTCATCGCGTGGAGTGCCCTATTGGAAGGCAACCGTCTGAGAACCTTCAATCGTGCCAAAACACAACTCCTGGGACTTCAGCGCAGCGAACCAAGTTGACTGTTGCATCCGGACGGTCCTGCATCGTGACAGAACGCCATTCCAACAGCGCGAATCAACATGGCGGTTGCGTCCTGACAAACACAAGTTGTGCCAGAACACCAACCTCGAGCTTGCAGCATACAATTTTTTGAAGCTGCCGCTCACTGGAGACAAATGCGCGCGGTGCTGAGCAGAGAACCACATTCTGAAAAGGAACCGCCTTCCATCTTTTAAGTTCCTGCAAACTGTTAAGACGACTGCACGTGGCACCCATGCGAGAGTCACACATTTTGAGAACCACCCGCCCTCCATCCTTGAAAATTGCGAAATTGTAAGACAAGGCGAATGTGCGCGGCGCTCAGGCGAGATGTACGTTTTGAAACAGACCCGCCCTCCATTCGTGAAGGCGAAGGTGCGCGGCGCTCAGGCGAGAGCCACATTAAAACAAACAACTGCCCTCCATCTTTCAACGGTCGCATGCTTTCAAGAGGAACGCGCGCGGTGGTATGCCGAAAACCATGTTTTGAAAACGGCCCGACCTCCATCCGTGACTCTGTTGCACATTCCAGCTTCAGGATCATTGATGGCGTCACGTCTCAGGCGACACGCCCTGCCCGCCCTACCAGTACGTCTCGGGGCGCGACAGACAGAAGTTACGTATAAGGGACAGGAATGGTGGAGAAGGAGGAGGAGGAGGGGGAGGGGAGAAAACGTGCCAACGAGGGTGAGGGTGAGGAGGAGGGGGGCCATGAGGAGGAGGAGGCAGCGGATAAGGAGGGGGAGGAAGAGGGGGAGAAGGGGAAGAGGCGGAGAGGGAGGATGAGGAGGGGAGGGGGAGGGAGAGGGGGAGTCGGAGGAGAAGGAGGAGGAGGAGGAAGAGGATGAGGTGGAGGAGGAGGGAGAGGATGAGGATGAGGATGAGGATGAGGATGATGATGCTGATGATGCTGATGCTGATGCTGATGCTGCTGCTGATGATGATGATGATGAGGAGGAGGAGGAGGAGGAGGAGGAGGTGAAGGACAAGCTAGGTGCGAGCAGATTCAACGTCCTACCGCTCCCTCCCATCCCTTACCATTGCGTAATGTCGAGCAGGGCAATGATAGCGAGAGGGTACGCGATGCATGGTAGAGAACGGCATGGCATATCGTAGAAGAGCACGGCAAAGCGTAGCATGCCATAGCATGGCGTGGCATTGTGCAGTGAAGCATCGCAACATAAAGTATTTCAACGCAAAGCATGGCATCGCACAGCGACGGAGAACACAACACCGCACAGCATGTCATGACATGGCGCCAGGCCGACGCTGCGTATGGAGGGCGCCCCCTCTTCCCTTGTCCTCCCTGTTTCACCTTTTCCCCGTCTCCTCTATCCTCGTCCGCTCCCTTCCCGCCCACCCTTCCCTGTACCTCTCCGCCTGTCCTCCCATCCTCCCGCCCCTTCCGTCCCGTTTCCTTCCCATCCTTCCCTTCCCTTCCCCTCCATTTTCTTTTTCTCTTTGCCAGCCTCCATTCCCCCCTCTTCCCATTCCCTCCCCCTCCTTTTTATTAATTCCTCCATTCCTCATCCCTTCCTCCCTTCCCTCCCCTCCTCATCCCATCCTGCCCCTCCCTTCCCCTCCCCATCTTCTCCTCTGTCAGGGGGCCGGGGGGGGGGCTTCTGGCACGTTTTAGGAAAAGGGAGACGAGGAGGGAGGAGGAGGAGGAGGAGGAGGAGGAGGAGGAGGAGGAGGAGGGGGAGGAGGAGGACGAAGAGGAGGAGAGGGAGGAGGAGGAGAGGGAGAGGAGAGGGATGCGGGTCGAGGAGGAGGAGAGGGAGGCAGGTCGAGGAGTGGGGTAGGGAGGAGGAGGAAGGAGGAAGAGGAGGAGGAGGAAGAGGAGGAGGAGGAGGAGGGATGGTGTGATGATGGCGATGGTGGGCAAGGGGAGGGGAGGAAGAGGACCCTCATCACTGCCCCCTCCCTCCCCTCCCCTTCCTCTCGCCCCCCCCGCCGCCACCGATGTGCCGGCGCGCTCTCAGGCCGACCTTGCGAAGAGGAAGCAGGAGGTCGAGTCCGTGGAGGGCCAGCTGAAGGAGGTTGCCCGCCCTCGCCCTCGGCGCGTCTCGTCCTCGCTCCCCTCCCACCGCCCTCGCTCCCCTCGCTCTTCGCTCCCCTCGCTCCTCTCCTTCCCCTCGGTCCTCCTCCTCCTCCTCCTCCTCCTCCTCCTCCTCCTCCTCCTCCTCCTCCTCCTCCTCCTCCTCCTCTTCCCCCTCCTCCTCCTTCTTCACCTCTGTCGTCCTCCTCTTTTCCCTCTGTCTGTCTTCCTCCTCGTCCTCCTTCCGTTCCTTCTCCTCTGTCGTTTCTCTCCTTCCTCTCCTCCCTCCTCCCTCCTCCCTCCTTTGGCAGCTCGCCGAGGACGTCACCGCGCGCGGCTAGCGGCGGCGTTCCGCCTCCCACCGCGGCGACAGACGTGCGGAGTTGGTCGGTGTTGCGTGGGAGAGACCATTCCTACGGTTATGGTGTTCCAACCTACTCCGCCTTGGCCACCAGAAAGAATTTCGAGCACCATCAAAGTACCGAAATTGGAGGGCTTTCACGCGTCGGGCCCCGGGAGACACTCGTCCGACACTCTTTCGACACTCCTTCGGCACTCTTTCCAGGTGCTCGAAATTTTATTTCTGGGATGTGGTTCTTACGTGCGATGGGAGCAACACACAGTGGGGGCGCTGAGGAAGGAACCCTTTTCGTTGGGGAGGGGCTCGGTGTTCCTTGGTGGTTTTGCAGTTCGCCTTTGGTTTTGCATCGGGCTTCGCTGGGAAATCGAAGTCTAACTTCTGGGAAAAAGGGGCCTCGTTCCTTATTTAGGGTTCCTTATAAGTCAACGCCCCGACTGGAATCCCACGGTCGAGGCGCTCGGGTGCGGACCACCGTGGGCTCCCGGATGGGGCTCCGGACCTCGGGTCGCTTCTCGGAGCCGAGATCCGGAGAGCTCTCGCCCGTGGCCGGGGAGAGGCCCCGTCGGTGCTCCTTCTTCGCAGGCGATTTTTCTCCCCCAATCCCCGAGTTCCACCCGAAAAAATTGGCCGCTTATACAAGGGGGGGAACCCTGGGGTACACCCCAAGGGGGCTCTTCGGATGCACTCCTATCGAGGATGGACGTCCTTCCATCTTGTATCCCAGGGTCGGGCCCCACATTTCTGGTCCACTCCAGAACACCACGAAGCCTGGGATAGGGGTCGACATATCCCCTGTCACTTCTTCGCTCGCTTTTGCGCACGCCGCCGCCCTTTGTGGGCCCCGGAAACGGCAGGGCCGTTTTTCACCGTTTCCCCAAAAATGCCCATTGAAAATGGAAACGGCAAAAAAAAGGCGACCGGAAACGGCAAAACAACGGCTCCAGGATCGCGGTTGGAGCCGGAACCGGTCAAAGAACGGCGTCGGAACGGGCAAAAAAACGCAAAACGGAACCGGTGAAAAAACGGCCCTGTCGTTTCCAAGGCCCACTAAGCCGCCGCCCCATCTTGTAGCGTCGTCGGCACTCGCCGGCGTGCTTGCGGGGGCATTTTTGAAGCCTCGCGGGGTCTCCTCGGAGCACGCTGGGGGCTTCTGCTTCGTAGGGCCTCTTGGGGGGGCCCCTTTGGGACGACGCGGGGCATGGAGCATGGAGGATGGAAGGTGGAGGAGGTTGGAGCACGGAAGATGAAGGCTGGAGACGAGCAGGACAGGGACGAAGACACGCAGGTGCAGGATGAGGATCGGGAGCCTAGGTCGGCATGCGCAGCAGCAGCAGCAGCAGGCGCAACGCGGACGAAGGACTGGGAAGCAGCAGGAACGAGAGCAGTACAAGCAGCAGCCGTAAGGCCAGACGAAGGCCGCCAGGAGGAGGAGGAGGAGGAGGAGGAGGAGGAGGAGGAGGAGGTGAATAAGGAGGACCTGCATCAGCACGAGGGATCAACGGGTGTGGTCCGCACTTCGTCAATTCTCGCAGCGTAATGGGAAGGGCGCAGCGCGCGAGCGGCTTCTGATCAACTCTCGCAGGACCCATCCCTGACTCCTCCTCCTCCCTCCTTCCTCCTTCCTCCTCCTTCCTCCTCCTCCTCCTCCTTCCTCCTCCTCCTTCCTCCTCCTCCTTCCTCCTCCTCCTTCCTCCTCCTCTTTTTTTGGTCAGTGCCTCGCTGCGTCTCCCGTGCCCCAGCGCCGCGGGCAGGCAGGCCGCGGGGGCAGCAGGCAGGGAGCAGCGGGGGGGCACGCGGAGGAGGAGGAGGAGGAGGAGGAGGAGGAGGCGGAAGGGCGAGCTCGGCATCGCTCGGACGTGTGGATTTTTTTTCTCGGCGAGGACCAGCGAAGAGCGTCCTGGATCATCGAGCAAGAAAAGCGCGCACAGAACCGGAAAGCGCACAGGGAATGTCAGGAGGGAAAGAGACACACAGGCACAGTCAGTCGACGACTCCCCGGAAAGTATGGGAAGCTATGGGAAGTGGGGGGGGGAAGTCCAAAAACCCAGAAGACATGGCAAAGTATGGGGAGAATCGCCCGAGCTGTGTGCACTTCCTTGTGCGTCGCGGCCGCAGCCCGACCGTGACCGCCTGCCGCTGGCGCTTCCGCCTGCGGCTGTAAAAAAAAAAAGTACTTCCTTGTGTGTGTCCGAGCGACGGCACGGCGAGGCGCCTTTCGGGCCGCGGCCCGGCCCGCGCAGCCCGCGGGGCGCCGCAGGTCCGCGAGCGCTACCGCGAGCAGGAGGCCCAGGCCGCCGCGAGGGCCCGGCAGGCGCAGGCCTACGAGGAGCTCCGGCCCGCCGCGCCGCCCAACGCCTTCGCCCCGGGCGGCGGTCGGGGGGCCCCCCAAAAAGCACGGTGGGGTCCTCCCTCCCTGCCTCCCTCTCCCCCCCTCTCCCGCCTTCCCTCCCTCCCTCTCCCCCTCTCTCTCCCCCTCCCTCCCTCCTTCCCCCTCTCCCCCCCTCCCGCCCTCCCATCCCTCCCTGCCTCCCTCTCTCTCCCCCTCCCTCCCTGCCTCCCTCCCCCCCTCCCTCCCTCCCTCCCTCGCTCTCCCCGCCTCCCTCCCTCCCTCCCTCCCTCTCTCTCCCTCTTTTTCGCCCTCCCCTCCCTGCCTCCCTCTTTTTTTTGAGCTGGTGGGGACTCGGAGTCACCGCGCAGTGCTGTGGCTCGGAGCGTTCTCCGAAGACGTCTCGGGCGACCGGGGCCTGGGGCCTGGGAAGTCCCGGAACTCACAGGAGGAGTAGATCCCCATACCGCTGCCCTTCGCCCGTCTTCCCTGTTTTTCGCTTCCCTGGGAGGCCCTCGTCGGCACCGCTGGATTCGCCTCGGAACTCTGGTCAGAACGCACCCCGGGAGAGGTCCGGGGAGTAGCGGTATCGGTCCCTTTTTGGTCTCCCCACCCAGGACCGTGCGGTGGCGGACCGCGCGGTGAGGTAGGTCTCCTGTTGTGGAGGACGATCAATGGAAAGGAAGCATGTTGCCAATTAATTTCCAGATGTTTAGAAAATGTGTTAAAATTTTTAAGCACATGAAGAAAAACATGGTTTCAGCATTTTCAGTGCATTTTTCCTACATTTAAACACATTTTTGATTCGATGATAGGACTGTTCGGGTGTCCATTGTCGTGGCATCAACAAGTCTCCTAGGTTTCCGCGGGCACCACGCGGTTCGACACAGCACGGGCCTGTGGCCAGCCAGCCTCCCAGATCCAACCAGTTCGATGTGGATCTTGCCGGGAGATGGGGTCGAGAGCTTTGGTCGCGATATCCCACCGCTCATTTTTTCAAGGACATCGGCTGGTGCGTTCGCTGGAGCAGGTGATCGCGCTTTCGCTGGCCACCGGCAGGCCCGAGGCACGCGAGGCGTGCTCGAGAGGCCGTTGCGGTGAGTCGCCCGCGGTGGCGCGAAGTGAGTCGCGGATCGCGCTTCGCGGTCTTGGCCAGAGAGTGCCACTTCCGCGTGAGGATGAGCATGCTCTGCGCGGCGCGAAGCGCGAATTTAGGTGGCCTAGGTCCTAGGTCTTGGTGTCGCGGCAGCGCCATGGCTCGGGAAATAATTCTGGCACCCGGTATCGTTGCAGATGCGCCAAAAGGCGAGCGCAGAAACCTTCCAAACACACAATAGAATTCAATGATTTGAGCCTGATTATTTAATCGCTTCGCTCATGCCGCCGGCCCTGGAGCCCTCTTTAGGGCCTCTTGGGGGCCTCTTGGGGACCTCTTGGGAGTCTCTTGGGGCTCCTTGGCGGCGTTTTGGAGGCCCCCAGGGCCTCTTGGGGGGCTCTTGGGGGTAGTCGATTGCGGCTCCCCCCTCGGAGGCCACGATCCTCGTGAGGGGTGTCGAAAAATACCCTCCCCTGGAGTGGTCTGGTGGCTTCTCCCGGGCTTCTCTCGGGACCTTGCCGGGGTACTTTTCGTCCGGGGGCCCCCAGGGGCCGCTCCGCGCGCGCGAACTAGAAATATTGTTAACAAGTTACCGGAGATCTTAGCACGCCTCTGGCCCGTTGGGCCGGCGAATTCGAACATTGCAGTGTCGCTTAAGATATCCTCTAAAACTCGAGACCCATGTCAATACGATTCTTAGAATTGCACTTTCGCATGAGGCTTCCTCCCAACATCGAGCCCCGACGTACAACACACATAGTACACAGAACACACGCACACACTCACCACACAAACTACATCACCCACAACACACAGAGCACACCGACACAGCACCTACAACTCACGGAGCACACAGAGAACACTCACACACACATTACACACAACACAGCCAGTACACGCAACACACAACGCACACACAGCACACCTAATCCACTCAACACGCACATCACACATGTCCCACACATAACTCACACCTTGCATACACCACACACAACACACGCACACAACACACAACACACATATAACACAAACTGTATGCATACAACAAACACACATCTTGCACCTGTGATTGTACGAGCTGAGCACGCACGCGCCACTTTTTAGCTAGCGAGGACGCCACATTATGGTATATTGCAATCTACGTGGTGCAGGCGAGGTGGTGCAATGTGGGTGGTGTAGTCTATGGGGTGCAGAGCAACGCAAGGTCATTCAATTCATTGCGAAGCAACGCAAAGCAAGTCAAAGCAGTCCAAAGCAATGCAAACCAACGCAGAGTACGTTAACGCCAGGCAGCGCAACGCAATGCTAAACAATGCAACGCAATGCAACGTCTTGTAAAGTATTGCACGTCAACGCAAGACAGTTCAGAGCAGTGCGCGACGAATTTCAAAGCACGGCACAGACATGTGACGCAATGCGAAGCAATGAAGAGCGGGCAGCGACCATTTGGCGGGCCGCGACGAGGCAGCGACGTCGACCATACACATAGCCGCCACAGCGACGGGCAGGCCACGGGGGGGGACAACGGCGAGCACATCGCCGCCAGACCGACAGGTAGGCCCAAGGACGGGTGGCGACGATGCGGCCACGGCGACCAGATAGACGCCACACCGACAGGCAGCGCCAGCTCCTTAGAAAAGAAGTGCGACACCTCAAGTGTGTACATACATACATACATATATGTATATGTGTGTATATATATAAATATATGTGCATACATCTGTATGTACACAAAAATGTGTGCATATACATATATATATATATATATAGATGTTGCAACTCGGCTTGTGTGGCGTTTCGAGTTTGCTTGGCGGTTGTCTCACTCGCAATGTGTTGATTGCGAGGCTACATACGTATATGTTGAGTGGTTCGGCACCGATGGCTAATCCGTGTTATCCGACGGACTGACGCAACAGCACGTGTTGTACATGTGTGTATAAACAAATGGCAGGGGCCGAGATCGAGAAGGTTGTTTTCAATGGTGACGCGCCTGCCACCGAGGTGGCAAGCGCTGACAGTTTGGTCCAAGCTGGCGACATAGAGCCGACATCACCCTCAGATGGAGCATGCAAACGAACATATAATCGGTGAGCTACCTTACGACGTGTATATTGTCATCAATTCGAGTGAAGCGTACATCGACGAAGGCAGCCAGTGCTGCGGCGAGCCTGAGTCGCCCGCATACTAGTTGTCGTGTTGATGGTTGATGACGTGGCATATTTAATACGATGGGAGCAGCTACCAGCGCCAACATGACGAAACGCTCCTCAATGGAATGATCTGCGGGTACAACGGGTTGCGTTTCCAAGACAAGCTTGGACTGCAAGGCCGCAGGGAACCACACATTGGGACATCTGTAAGTGTATATTCGCTTTGCCCCGCCACCCGTTATAGAAACCTGTGTCGCACCCCTTAGACATGTCTTACCGGCCTCCTGGAGAACTTTTGGATGTCTCATTGGGGCCTCTTCGAGGCATCTTGAGGCGTCGGAAGTCCCTGTCGGGGCCTATTGGGCCGTCCCGCGTGTTCCGACGCCATGGTAGGCACGATCCAGGAACTGTGCCCGTCGTCACGCCATCTTGAGGAGGGAGGGGGGGGAGGAGGAGGGGGGGGAGGAGGAGGAGGAGGAGTTTTTGGGAGGGGTTTCTAGGTGGGCGCGCAGTCCCAGCCGCAGCAAGCGCATCCATTCCTCCCAGCGCGAGGTCCCTCTAGGCTCGCTTGTATGGACGTCCAGGGCCCGTTGATGAGTGGGCGCGCATGCCGCAGCCGTGTCCGTGCTTCAGTTTATGTTGATCCTCCCTACCCGCTGAAGGCTAAGCAAGCGCGGTTGAGCGTGGGGCCCTCAGTTGTATGTGGACACATACGCGATTAGACAGAATCATACGTTTTGCCCTCACAGAGCTCAAAAAAATACCGTTTGCGTCCACATCCTAAGCGCCGCCTTTACAATCTGCCGTCGCGATTGCCTTGTCCAGATCGTGGGGGGCCTGGGCTCTGTGTGCGCGCGCATGATGGTACACACGACAGTCGCACGCGCCTGCGGTCATCACGACTGCTACGTGCAGGCGGATGGCATGCGGATGTCATGCGCGCATTCCCGAGCGTGCGTTCGCGTGCCCACAGCGACGGTGCGCCTCTCGTGTTCGAGGCGTGGGCTCATACGAGCACCCGCTGCAGGCGTGCTGGGCACGCGTGCACAGCGTGCGCGAGGTGGTGTTGCAGGGTCTCTGGTCGTTGCCGTCGCCAAGGTGGTGCTTGCGACGAGGAGGCTCGGTTGCAGTGAGCGGCCTCCGTGGGATTCGGATCCGAGCCCAGCGCGTGCTCTCCTCCTCCCTCGTGCCGCTTCTGCGGGGGAGGAGGGGGGATGACAGGGGAGGTGGGCCAGTGGGCTTGGTATCGCTCGGACGTGTGCACTTTTTCTCGGCGAGGGTTATTAATGGAGGATGACGATTAGTAAATGACCGGGGGTCGTGTTCACGCGGCGGCGCCCGGGATGACGATTAGAAAAAACCGGCCGCGGGGTGGAAAACTATTTTTCAAAATCGTTCTCCTCCAGTCAGAAAATTATGCAGACATAGCAGAAAACTAATGTTCAAATCGTCCCCTCCCATTTTTTATTAATCGTCATCCCGCATTAAGGAGCATCCTGGATCATCCGGCAAAAAAACAAGCACGACACCGACGGAAAAACACAGGGATTGGACGTCCGAGCGATGGCCAGTGGGAGAGCTGCGGGCAGGGCGGGGGCGGGGGTGGCTTCCAGGACTCGGCCTCCGGGCCTCTGGAGGTTGGCCTCGCGCGCGCGCCCGCGGAGGGGCACCGAGGCCCCCGCGGAGTGGGAGAGCTGGGAAACAGTAGAGGAGGAGGAGGAGGAGGAGGAGGAGGAGGAGGAGGAGGAGAGGAGGAGGAGGAGGAGGAGGAGGAGGAGGAGGAGGAGGAGGAGGAGGGAGGGCGAGGAGGAGGAAGGATGAGGTAGGAGGAGGAGGAGGAGGAGGAGGGAGGAGAGGGAGGAGGAAGGGAGGAGGAGGAGGGGGAGGAGGATTAGGAGGAGGAAGGAGGAGGAGGAGGAGGAGGTAGGGAGGAGGAGGAGGAGGAGGAGGAGGAGAGGGGAGGAGGTAGGAGGAGGAGGAGAGAAGGAGGAGGAGGGATGAGGAGGGAGGAGGAGGAGGAGGAGAGGAGAGGAGGAGAGAGGTAGGAGGAGGAGGAGGGAGGAGGAGGAGGAGGGAGGGAGGAGGAGGAGGCGCGGAGTATGAGGTCGAGGGGGGCGAGGAGGATGGATGCGGCAGGTACAGCTCCTAGCCCACGCGTCCTCCGCTTGCAGCAGCCCCGCCAGGCCAAGCTCATCGCGCTGAAGGGCGAGACCGCCACCGCTCTGGCGCCTCGCCGCGCCGTGCCCCTGACTTCAGCTGCCGGCCTCCCTCGTCCTACTTTTGCCTCCCCCCCCACGTCTCGGCAAGCCTTGCACACCCATCACTCACACTCCGAGGAGGAACATTGAAGAAGAAAACTCGGCACAAACATAAACTTGTGGCGCTTCGCGCGGACTTCTTGGATCCGTTCTGGGCCCCCCCCCCGGCGGCGCCACTGGCGCGCTCCGCGCGCCATGGAGGTGATCCAGCGCAGATCCAAGAAATCCGCGCGGACCTTCGACATTTTTTGTTTATGGCCTCTTTCTTCCGCTAGATTTTTCTTCTGCTAGAAAAGGTACCCAATACCTCTACCCTTCACTCATTTTCCCTTTTGGGGGCCTCCTGGGCGGCCCTCGTCGGCACCGCCAGATTCGCCTCGAAGTCCCGGTCAGAACGCGCCCTAGGAGAGGCCCGAGGAGTAACGGCATCGGTGAATTTTGGTTTCCACCCACACGGGCAAGATATATTTGGATCGCAGCAGCGACGGGTTAAATCCCCAGGTCCTGAGCCAGACCGAACTCTCGACAGTCGGCGGCGTGCGTGTTTTTGTGGTCAGGTCAGCTGGCAATCCGCAACTGGTTCCTTTGTCCTACTCCTACGGCTCCCCCGCCCACGCCTCGGCAAGCCTTGAAAACCCATCACCTACACGGGCAAGATTCAGGAGGGAAAAAAACACACACACACACAGACACAATGAATCGTCGACCCCCATGCAAATATTGGAAAATATCGGAAGTGGGGGGGGGGGGAGACAAAAACCCAGAAAATATAGGAAAGTACGGGGGATCTTCTTATTTGTGTGTAATTGTTTGTGTGTCCCAGTTCCCCTTCAAAGATATTCGGATCGCATCAGGGACGGGTTAAGTCCCCTGGCCCTGAGCCAGGCCGAACTCTTGACAGTCGGCGGCGTGGGCCTTTTCTCTTCTTGGTGTGGCCGGGCCACAGCTGCCGGTCTGCAGCTGGTTCCTGCTCCTGCTCCTACTGCTTCTCCCCCGCCCACGCCTCCTTCTCCTCCTCCTCCTCCTCCACCTCCTCCTCCTCCTCCCTTCTCTCTCCTCCCCCCCCTCCTCCTCCTCCTCCTCATCCTCATCCTCCTCGTCCTCGTCCTCCTCCTCCTCCTCCTTCTCCTCCTCCTCCTTCTCCTCCCCCTCCTCGTCGTCCTCCTCCTCCTCCTCCTCCTCCTCCTCGTCCCTAGCGACAAGACTTACAGGGCAACCCTCTCGCAGGAGTGTGGCCTTTTCCAGTGCGCGGCCTTCGGGCAAGCATTGGGTCGGGCATGTCCTACAGGGGGATTTTGGGATGATAAATATCAACTAGTCCAAACACACCCCAACGTAGTCAAACATAGTCAAAACAAACGTCCCGCATTATTTGTGTGACAATGTTTGAATATTCCTCCTCTGAGGAGGGGGGGGGCGACTTACGGCATGGCCATGCCGCCGAGTTCCCTGTTGCCGCAACCTTTTCTGCAGCGGCTGGCAGGGGCCGCGCACCCACGGCCACTCCTGCCCGGGGCTCGACTTCAAGAGGTGTTTTCGCGATCTCGTGGACCGTTTTCGTTCTGAGTTCGTTTCGCAGCGAAGGCGGGGCGAAGACAGAACGCGGTAAAAAAACACACAACAAGAAGACGACAACACGAGTTCTGGTCTTGCCCAGGGCCACTCCTTGCTTGCGCGCCGACGACCCATTCTCTCTCTCTCTCTCTCTCTCTTTCTCTCCCTCTTCTTGTCACGGCTCCTCCTCCTCCTCCTCTTGCTCCCTCCTCCTCCTCCTCCTCCTCCTTCTCCTCCTCTCCCTCCTCCTCCTCCTCCTCCTCCTCCTCCTCCTCGTCCTCCTCCTCCTTCTCCTCCTCCCTCCTCTCCCTCCTCCTCCTCCTACTCCTCCCCATCCTCCTCCTCCTCCTCCTCCTCCTCCTCCTCCTTCTCCTCCTCCTCCTC